>JADLZK010012176.1:0-515978 GCA_015847255.1 Hyparrhenia diplandra | reverse complement strand
GATGAACAGCTTCAATTATTGCTATTTGGGCACAGTTTTTTTAGTAAAAATTGGGCATTTTGCAATATCTCAAAAACTTGAGTCTTGAAGGCACTTCACGAAATATCACAAACCAGCCCAACGGAGATGATGCCATGCTCCCCTTCTCTCAAAGTAAGCTCATTAGTTTCTTGAGAGAAACGGAGAAATAGATAGAAAGGGTTAGGGATATTGAGAGAGAATGCTTGGTCCACCAAATCCATCAATAAAAGAGAGATTTGTGGGGGATTTGGAGCCTACCATCATTTGTTGGTTTCACCTTTTATACTGCTTCATCGTGTAGTGGATGGATCTCGTTTCATGCTTTTGTGATTTACCCGGAGGGGTTTCATGTAAATCTTGATGTCCTCTCTTGATTCAATATTTTTTTTATCATATGTGTTGATTAAGTCATCATCTTGCTTGCTATTGTTTGATATATTAAGTGATTTGTTGTATGGACATGTCGACATGAGGTACATGTGTTATTTGATATATTGGCTTAATTAGAGGGTTGATGTCTTAGTGAACTAACTGATGCAGGTATATTGTTGTTGGAAATTTGGAAATCTTTAGATTTGACGTATTTAAATTATGGGGCTATTTTACTAAATGCACACATGGTGCCAGATATGCTGGTGAGAAATCAGTTTGCAAATTTTTGATTATCCCACTGCCCCTCTTTTAAGTTTGATCACACATGAGAACTGAAATGTAAAAGCGGATGTCTAGAGTTTATCGAGGGATGAACTAGACTCGAAGCGACTTTTGCCTCAAGTTCGCCCTTTCCGTCTCTCTTCACTGTAGATGGGGATAAGAACGACCGAGCCAATCTAGATCACGAGAGAAAGAATATTGGCATCTTCTTGACTGGGAAATATTTTCAGTTACTGTTTGCTGTCTACCAGTACACTGTTTTTGTTATCGACACAGTAAAGTTTAGTTCACCATGTTGCGTAGCAAAAGTAATTTAGGATTAATGTCCTCCATGAAACCCCCGATAAACTTTGATAGCTTTCATTGATAATTGGGTGATTGTACTACGTTCAAGTTGCTCTACTAAATGTACTCACCAACTGTTTTGCTGATAACTGAAGCAAGCAGAAAGGAAGCTTTTAAGTAATGGTGCTTTTTTCTGAGTTGTAGAACAGGGATTGTGGCTGCTGAAAGTAGCTCTTCTTTTTGTGCTTTGTACGGACATGTTACCAACCCAGCGGCCAATGTTATTAAAAAGAAAATCGTTTACGGTGAGATCCCCGTCGAGGTCTTACCTGACACGACGGCGATCTAAGTGAAGAATTGCAAGATCCCGAATAACAGTCTAGAAAGTTTTTTCATTTCTTGGGAGGGATTTGAGCTACTGTTGGTAGTACGATCGATCTCTACATATTTTTAATTCAGAGATAGTAAAAGTTACCCCTGAAAATTCATTACAGCCTAGAAGAAGATATATAGTACATGTCTGATTGGTTGCTTATATTAGCTCACAATCTAAGCCAACATAAACATATGTAGTACGCGGCTATCTATTTGTTTTCCGACAGAAGGCTTTCCCCACTTAAATTCGTCTTATTCAGTTTATCCTCTTCCTAGATAATTGGACAGAACGAGCGGGATTTTGACATGTAATTGATTTTATTCCTGCAACAGTAACTCTTAATCTTCTTGGACCTGTTTTAATCCCAAGTGATGTATGTCATATAGAGTATCATGAGACAACAGAGGGGCTAATTAAGCACTACAGGCCCTATTCTAATCCCAAGTAATGTCATATATCATGAGACAACAGAGGCTAATTAAGCACAGGCGGGGATGCATATCTCAGCAACACATTAATGAGCTAACAAAATAGGCGGCATAGTACATGATCGAGAACTAATGCAGAAATTGCTTTATAATTAAGCACATTGATTGATTCACGGGGTGAACCACGCAACTATAGTTAACCTGACAGAGTTTGCCCGGAATCGATCCAACAGTACGTAGGAGCTAGGCGTCCTCTTCCCTCATCGACATGAATGCATGCTCCATCCCTCCATATATATACTCTCACACACACACACACACACACACAGAGATCAACACACATAAATTACTAGCAGCAGCAGCAACGCCGGGCGGCCATGGAAACGTGATCAGGCGGCGGCGGGTTCATCCTGCTCATGCTCCTGAGGAAGGAGGTGCTCTTGGTGATCTCGCGGAGGGGCTTGTTGGTGAAGCGGATCAGGTTGTAGGCCCACGCCCCGGCCACGGCGCCCACCACAGGGCCCACCACGTACACCAGATCGACTGGTACTCCCCGCTCACCAGCGCAGGGCCCACGCTCCGGGCCGGGTTCATCGACGCGCCAGAGACGGGCCTGTTATCATCAAAACACACATGGGCCATGGGCCGGCTTGTCAATCAAAAGCATTTTTCCTTGCTTTCCTTCTTTTCCACCATCCGGCTGCGTTTTTTTGTACCGTTCGGTTTACCGCGTAAATCGCGGTAACCGTTTTACCGGCCCGGTCCGGTTACCAGACGCGGTAAAGAAGTCAAATTCAAAATGTAAAAATTTGAAAAAAAATGTTGAAAATATTCTATAAAATAGTTCATGATTTATAGAAGCCAATGGTATAAAAAATTTGTCAAATTGGAGTTGGTTTGGTATAAAAAATTTCAAATCTAAGTTTGAAAAAAAAAAAAAAAGAAAAATACACAGCCGCCCATTAAATCATGAAGGTCGAAAAACATACTAAACACACTCAAATTTAAGTAATTTTGACATCATTGGATTCTACAAATCATGAAGTATTTTTAGGAATTTTTTAGCATTTTATAAAAAAAAAAAAATTACATTTTGAATTTTTGAAAAACGTTCAAACTGCTCAAACCGCTTCGGTAAACCGGCTCAAACGAGGGCGGTATAAATTCCAAAACCGCCCGGTTTATCGAATTCTTACCGATGGCGGCGACGTTTGAATTCAAACGAATTCAAATTCCAAACCGTCCGGTTACCGGGCGGTTTACCGATAACCGGACGATAAAACCAAACCGGACCCGGCGGTTTCTTCTCTCGGTCGGTAAAAAAAACGCAGCCATCCGGAAAGCAAGGTTGAAAGTCTCATCATCGGAGAAGAAAGGAGCGACTATTTCCAAATTTTAATTAATTTATATATTATAAAATTATTGTTATTACCAATAAAAAGTAAAAATTACTAGTAGCAGTAAAAAGCTTAATAAAGTCTCTACTGGGTTCTTGTCAAAAAAAAAAAGTCTCTACTGGGCAGGTCAGTGTGTAGAGAAGAGAGTGGAGCAGCTCTGCAGCCTGCACACACACACCACGCGGCGTTTACGTTCACATTAATGGCATTGCACCGGTGTTTCACCAACCACACTGAAAGCAGCCTGGCTAGTAGTACGCCTTGACTACTCACATGACGGTCTTTATGGCTCCATAAAACCCTGCTACCGACAGAGACACCCGCAACAAATAAAGCCCTAGCTAGCTACTATGGCCTTGTTTAGATGGCTAAAATTTAGCACCGTATGTCACATCGTAATATTAGCGCGTTTAGTTTGTTAGTGGTAAATATTATCCCACCAGTAGATGCTTAGGGCTCAAAAGAATCGCCTCGTAATGTACATCTAAACTGTGTAATTAGTTATTTTTTTTACCTACATTTCATACTCCAAATACATTTCATACTCCAAATATATGTCTATTGGTGTATTTAATGTGATGTGATGGAAAGAATGTGGGAAAAAGTTAGAAATTTCAGCCATCTAAACAAGACCTATATTCTATTCACTCTTTTTTTTTTTTTTTTTTGACTTGGGGAAAATACTTTCTTCCGGTCGATAGTTCGTTTTGTCACTTTGTGCACGCAGTGTGAAAAGTTTAAAAGCTTAAAGTTATTCCTGTGTGACAACCCGTCTGATGTCATGCAATTAAGCTGGATTCATGCAAAATTGCAAATGCCCTAGTAATACTAATTACTGCAACTTAATATAGACTAGTTACCCGGCAATGAGCACGTTAAGCAGGATGGTTGCTCCCACGGCCAGCCCTGCCAGCTCCCCGATCTGCAGATAATCAAAATACGCACAGCTATAAGTTGCAATGAAGATAAAGGACAAGAAAAGAAAAACAACACAACCATATGCATGCTTACCGCTCTGTTGTCTGTGGCGACGCCGGAGATGACGAACATGAGGTAGAACGTGATGATGATCTCGATGACGAGACTCTGCACCTCGGACCCCGTAGGTAGGGTGCCTGGGAAGTGCTCGTGTCGGCCGCCGAACATGAGGCGCAGCGTGCCGGCGGCGAGCGTGGCGCCCAGCATCTGCGCGAGCACGTACGCCGGGAGCTGCCGCCACGGGAACCGGCCGCTGGTGGCGAAGGCGAAGGTGACGGCCGGGTTGAAGTGCGCGCCGGAGATGTGGCCCACGGCGTACACCATCACCATCACGGCCAGACCCCACACGATGGCAACGCCCGGGAACGTGATCTGACCGTTCTTGCTCGCGTTGATCGTCACCGCGCCGCACCCCGCGAACATCAGGAAGTAGGTGCCGAAGATCTCCGCGATGATCTGCCATGCGCGCGTGGATTGATCAGTTTGTATCGAATTAATTGAGCTTAGTTTTGGGGCAAACTAGCATTAGGTGTGTTTATATTAGCATGTGGTTCAACATCTTGGTGTGACAGACACACTGACGACGGACTAAACTCGTTTAAGTATATATATATATATATATATATAAAAATGACACTTTTGCACGCCATGCCTGCACACCGACATCTATCCATCCTTGAACCTGAACTATTTACTGGTGGTACAGTAGGATCTTGAGATTAAAAAAACCGACCATGTTTTAAAACAGATCGACCTAGCTAGTATAATGTAAAAGAAAGACGAAACGAAATGAAATGCAGTGCAGCAGAAACCGGAGAACTCAAGATCCGGGTCGAAATTGGTGCAGAGAGAGTAATTAGCGGCGAAGAAGACGGTGAGTAGTTTAATTTGGCAGCAGATCTCATCGGCCGTACCTTCTGGATGAATGGGATGGAGACGATGGCGGCGCAGCTTCGGTCGGCGGCGCACTCCGCCGCGGCCCTCCTCCATGGCCCTCTGGTCCTGACCTCCGTTGGTCTGGGAGTTGTGGTCGCCGCCTCCGGCCATCGTCTCCGATCGATCAGCAGCTTTCTTTCTCTCCGGCTTCCTGCAGTGTCCTGTACTAGCTACCCTGGGACTGGATCACTGATGAGATGGGAAGCAGTGATGAGCACCGGTGTATCTGATCTGGTTACTTATTGCCTTGTTGGAGTGCAGACTCTCAGAGAGATGAGGTGAGCAGCAGGGGGCGATGGGGGTTGGCTGATGACCCGGGCGCCTATTTATTGGCGGTGCAGTGGCGCCAACCAAGCCCAGCCCAGCCCACTCCTCGTCCGTTCGTCGCGCTATGGCTATCGCTTTCCATGCCGTTTGGATTGACTCGGCCTTCTCCTTGTGGGCCCACCATCTTGTTCGCTTTTCTTACTGTATGGACTAGTAATATTATCCAGAGATTTACCGCTCAAAAATAAAACAGTCACTTAGGGCGCAGGTACGTTGGTACACGTCGGCCCGATCTCATGCTTCGTGCCATTATTCTTGACCGCGTAATTTTGATGATGTGGAGGAAAAGAGAGGTGTGAGAGAGAATGAGGTAGTTCTTGCGAAACAACCACCTCATGAGCTTAAAAAAATTTAGGGCTATGAGATAACTAGTTTTGGTGTATGAGTTGTTGTGTCGTCATGCACCTCACAATCCTATTTTTTTCTCTCCATAAATTAAGGAAATCACGGTTTGTTATGAGACAACTTAGAAAGACAACCATCGTATTGCATGTAGTCTAAATTAAGTCGTCTTAAATTACGTGGCACTATATGAGACTATTTATGAGACAACACCAATGTACTTGCCCTTAGAATCTGGATCAACGAGCATTATAACTGTCTAATGCTAACTTTTTAATATAAAAGAAAATATTATACGGTACCATGGTTAATAAGTCGGTGATAAGCTCAAGACAATGGGCCTGTTTGGATAAGCAATGTAGCTTATAAGCGAGAATAATCGATTTAAACCACGCCAAACACCTCGCTTATCTTCCCTCGTTTTTCGGATCGCGGTCGCCAAAAATCGAGTCCAACAACTGGCGTTACGAGAAGCGAGTCGAGGGCAGCGTTACGAAAAAAGACACTTCCCAAGAGACTGCCCCCGTCACCCCGGCCCCGTCCCGCCCCGTCCGCGCTTCGGCCTCTCTCCCACGCTTCGGACTAACTGCGTGAATCTGGATCGGCGCCGCTCCCAGCCCGTGAAAGGAACGCCCGGAGGAGCGGTTCCCGGCGCCGGCTCCTCCCACCCGGCTCCGGGTCCCTCCCTCCCCACCCGGCTTGCTCTCCTCCCCGCTTTCGCCCGAAGGAGACGCCTCCTCTCCCTCCCTCGCGATGGAGTGGCGCTGCGAGCCTGCACCAGGCACGACCTTCACGGGCCGCCACCGCCTCCACTGGACCGACGCTCTCTCCCCCTCCCCATCAGCACAAAGCTCCTCCCCATCCCATCGGCACCGGCGCCAAGAGCCGACACCTCCACGGTGCTCCTCCCCTCCCGAGCCTGCTTCAAAGGTGAGGGGCATGGATTTGTTGTCCGGGATTTTTTATTTTCTAGCTTGACTATTCTAGGTGAACACAAGGAATTGCTTTGCTGTAGTTTTGCTAGAAAATGTTCTTGCAATTTGTGGTGTCCCGACTGTCTTCATTGATGTAACCTTGAGTATTTTGTAGCAATTTTTATGGATCAAATGGTACTAATTATGACTTCTATTGTAATTGGCTATGCCAGGAACCAGATTTGTATTTCAATCTTGATACTATTGCGTTCACATCAATAAAACTAACTAAAAGAGGTATTATCGGACTTAGGGGTATATCGGACATTTCACACTGAAAAACGTATAATCTACCCGCAATAATCGAAACAGCCAAACACCTTGCTTATTTGGACAGCAGATTCTCTAGATCGCGGTGTACCGAGATAAACTTGCTTTCGCTTACAAGCGAGTTCTAGAAACGCGGTTCCAAACAGGACCAATATAGGGCGTGCTCACAACTCAAACAATCTACCTTACCGCAACAGATGCTGACACACAAGGCATACAATAAGATTGGATGCCTCCTTGCTCCCATAATTACGCATCACTTTAATTTCGGCCATTGAATTGGTAATCGACCGGACAGTTGAGAGACAGCTAGAGAGAAAAGGGGGAGATAGATGGTACGACGGGGCCGATTGCAAAAAGAAAGAAAAAAACAACAACGACAGGCAATTCAATTTTTAGCGTCAGTTCTGCGATCAATCGAGAGCCGATGGAGAGGGAGCATGCAGCAACAGGGCAACACTTTATGGCTTGCCAACGAACAGTGGTGGCCGTCTTTAATTTGTTCATACGTACGTTAATATATCGGCCGCTGTTTTTTTACAAGAAAACATAATTTCATTGATTAGCAGCGAGGAGGCTACTAAAACTATTACATTGTTCATGGTTACATACTGAAGCGTATCCAAGAGGGACACACTTGAACATGCACCGGGTTGGCACAAATACCGAGAAGATAACATCTCCCGCAATTCTGAGAACACTGAAGCCTGTTTTGCTAATGAATCAGCCATCATATTGTTGGTTCTTTTTAATCCTGCGTAGAGAGGAATCAGTGGCTCGCAGCATGGTGGTAATCATCTGTGTGTGGTTTGGTTCACCACTCCAGGGGGCTGCAGTGATCTTCGGAGTTGATGAAGTTAACGAGCTGTAAATTGTCGGAGAAGTAGTTGATGTTACACTGCCGCGCCGCACCGGACAAAAGATAGACACCCACGACATACGTAGATGATATATCATCTATAGTCACCTTTTTAATTTGCTTTCCTTCACTCTATTTACACACAGATGATCATCTATTAATGTCATTGTTCGCTTGAACATCGCTTATTAGCCAGCAATGCTTTTCTCTCACATATGAATAAACGGGTGGATTAGAGTATATTGATTTTACACGCTCTTTAATGCCTACCTTTACTACTAATAGTTTCTCTTACATAACATATTAATGTAAATAGTGTTCTAGTCCATACATCCCGGTCGGCCGCGCACAGAGTGTCACGCCATGAATGACGCGGCGTACCCGTGCATGCCTGCACGGTCGCAATCATATTCATATGTACCGCGTCCACCGGCGAACAGCCGAACCGCCATGCAGAGCTGATGAGTGAGAACTGAGATGTGGGTGGAGCCGACTCACTGGCTGCTGGGTCCCGCACACATGGATCAATGCCTGCCTGCCTAGTAGGCGGATGCGGATGGCTGGCTGGACACACGGATGGCTGGCTGGACACATTGATGAAGCGCGCATGCAATGCAATGCAGTGCATGCTCTTGCTCTTTACTAGCCGCCGCTGCCCTTTGTCTACGATACGGCGCGGCAGCTCTGCCTGGTCACCGTTGTTGATTAGCAAAGCTTGCTAGTACGTGATCAAAGTGAGGTCACAATCTCACATTGCTAGCGGAGTATTAGTTTAAGTGAGGTTAAGAGATACTCTCACCGTTTTTAAATAACCGTTGTCTTTGACGTGTGTGAAATAAGTTTGATTTGATTTGGGTACTACGTGAAACATTTTGTATCTCGAAATCCAAATAAATTTATTAAAAAAACTAGATTTTCAATGATCTTTACAAAGTAATTATTTTTAATATATACTCAAAAGAATGAATTTGAATTTCAAGCAACATTAGAGCATCTCAACAGTTTTGCAAAATATACTTGGCAAAAGTTGTGATTTGCCTAGTCACAAAAAATATATGCAAAGTGAAAAAAACTATGGTATCCAATAGTTTTGTAAATTTTAGTTTGGCAAAAAGAAAAAAAAAAAAAAGGTAATATGCTACGGCATGCAAGTAGGGAGATGATTTTATTTTTTTTTTGTCAATACGCAACATGTAAGCAAGGAAAGGATTTGCCAAGTCCCTCCCAGTTTGGCATATTTGTCAAGTTGAGGATGGTTTATGTCAAGTTGCCCAAAAATGCCAATCAAATTACAAAACTGTTGAAGACCACTTTTTTTATGTTTTTAGGAAATTTGAAGAATGCAAACCATGTTTGCAAAACTGTTGGAGTTCTTTGGATAGATTAACAAAAAGAAGATCAAAGACCATACTACTCATTAAACTAATCTTAATAGCTTTTCCAATTACCGAGAAGCCTAACTAAGCAAGAGCGGCTGGACTTGGCATTCTCTTAGTTTTACCAAAAACTCAAAATATAGTCTCCAACAACTTGGCAATTTGGGCAAAGTCGTAAAAGGAGGTCCTCCGGCATATCTGCGTGCGGTCCGTGGCTTGGCATTCGCGGTGTTCCCAGCGGACGGTTGGTCCTCCCGTGCGTGGCTCTTCTTCTCACGCTCGCTACGATCGCCCCTTCCCATAGCCGCGAGATCAATGGAATCATCTATCTCTTGATGCATCGTGGTTTCTCTCCACGTGCTCCACTCACATGGCCTTGGCTGCGTGAAATAGTCTAGCTATTACGTAGCTGAGTGACTACTCTCTCTCCTTTTTTTTCCACGTCACATCCACTAGTACCTAAAACGCGTTTTCCGTGGCGGTCGTTTTTGGTTTTGCGTGGCGAACGCGGTACCGCCACCACCAACGGCGGTCGCGATTAATCGGCGTGATTAACCATGGCGGCCTACGATGCCATAGCGGCTTAATCGATTTTGCGTGGCGGCGGTTATGATGCCACGCCACGCCAAAAAATAAAATAAAAATAAAAAACCCTAGACAGGCCCCGCCGAGCCCATCGGGGCTACCGCCGGGGAGCTCGTCGATGCGGATCCGCCGCCCGCGGGGCTGCTCCTCACGCGCCAACCCTAGATCCGAGAGGTGGAGGAGATCGGCACGGATCCACCGACCGCCCCGGTGAGGGAGGATCTTGGCCGAACCGCGGCCGCAGAATCAGGCCGTCCCAGCGCGCCGCTTGCTGGAGATGGACGAGGTGGCGCCCGGTGAGGGAGATGCGGTACGCTTTCACGGCGCCGTCGGTGGCCACCTTGGCGCCTCGCCTTGGGCCTCGCGCCGTGGATCCGCGCCGCGGATCCCGCTCGGGGAGGACTCGAAGCCCGCCGCCGCCCGCCCGGCGAACCCGCTCGGGGGCCCGGATCCGCGCCGGTGGAGGCCGCGGTCGCCGCTCGCCGCCAAGCCGCGCCGCCGCCCCCGGTGGAGGCCGCGGCTGCCGCCTTAGGGCAGCGGGTGGAGGGCCGCCCCGCCCACGCCGTGGCTCATGGGCGGAGAAGGGGCGGAGAAGAGAGAAGAAGTGTCGGAGGGAAGAGAGAAGGACCGGGGCGGCGCTCGTCTGCAGTTGGGGGAGAAAGGACCGAGAGAGGGGAGGTGGAGAAGGGAAGAAAATGACTGAATGATTTTTGTCCCCGTCGAAAACCCTAAGTGCCGAAAGTTATATATGGCCCAATATATGGAGTGGGTTTGGGCTCGGCCGGTGGGCCTCGGGGTATTTTTTGCGTTGCGGGCGTTTCCTGCAGGCCCGCCTGGCAAACATAGATATATTTTCAGTGACGGGCAACTTATAAATGTCACCCACGTAAAATCTATTTTACGTGACGGGCAAATGTGTCCATCACGGTAAATAAAAAGGCCCGCCACGCCAAAATCGGACCTATTTTCCGTGGCGGGCGAGATTTGTGCCCGCCACGGAAAAGGTTACGTCACTGCTTTCGTAAAATCAAATCAGTACTAGTGATCTACGTAGCCTATAGCTAACTATTACGGACGGCCTAACGGGAACGAGTGCTGCTAGGTCGCCCGGCCGGCAGTACGCAGATACGGCAGGAATTGAATAGCCGGAAACCTTGGTGGCTCTGCCGCAGCATTTGGTTGGGGAAATGCATGGTTAGCTTTAATTTGCAATTGGTTGGGCCAATGGCCATGGTGGCTTCGCCTTTCCTTGGAAGGAGTATATGCAACGCATCATCAGCAATATTATGAGTAGTGCAGGACACGAGAAAGGTAGGAATAGTACGTGTAGTACGTGGCTACAAGTACTCATTAATCATGCACCTAATACCTCAAAATCGGCCGTGACATAGATACTCCTCTCTATCCACGGGTTAACATGTAGAGGGCTGTACTTCCACCTGCCGAAGCTCACTGGCTGTGTCCACTGACACTCTGCTGGACCTCTTCACTCTTCACGTAGTCACCACCCTGGCACAAGCTCAGTGTACTACAACTAAACCACAGTGTTTTTCTCTCTAGAATGAAGGGACATTTTGTTTGGCCTTTAGCGCCAATGTACCACCTATCGACTGTATTTTGCATGTTTCATTTCCAGGGAATTAGAATGAAGGTGCCACATTAAACAAAAAAACTCTACCCACAGGGAAAGACGGCTCGGCACAGGCATTGCAAAACTTCTCTACATTTTATAAAAAGCTAAAGCCCCTTTTTTTCAGCATGCAACTTGCATGGCAGTCTTTTAACCTTCAACTACGAGTAATGAACACACTTCAACTGCCAAAACCAAATAAATTATATTTTCTACCTGTGGTTTCAAAGGTGGGTTTTCTATTTTCTAATTGAAATTTGGTTCAATATCTAAGAAAACATTACTAATATATTTCGAATTATGAAAGCATGAAACTACTATCATATTTTTCCTACTATTGGTGCTCTGTTGGAGTTCTTTTTGGATCTTATTTGTTCATAGTGTTCCATTGCTTGTAATATCAACTATTCGATCTTTTAGCAGTTAGCACTCTACTTTGACGGTATATATGGATAGTTGATTGCATGATGTTTGAGGTACTGCCTTATGTGGAACCTATAACCTAATCACGCAATCGATAGAAATTGTACAGTTTATAAATGGACAACACCCTTTTAAAAAATGGGAGTATATAGAAGTTTGGTATGCAAACATGAATTGGGAATTACGTGCTATATATGCACCGCACGGCTGTGAATCTACAAACCGGCCGTCTTGTGCAAGTAGTGTGTCCCAAACTGGCATTTTTGCTGCAGTAGATGTAACGTGGTCATGTGTACGTTGACTAGATGCTAGCTGGTGGTGCGTGTCACTCATGCATTTGCATCATCTCTCCAAGCGACTTGTCAGATCCCCGCGTACGTACGCGTAATTACGTCCGCATTAGATCATGCTTACATAATGCATGAATCCAATGCATACATACGTACCGCCGTGAGCGACTTGGTCGTAATGGCTGGGCTGAAAAGAGTGAACCTCACCCCACGTCGACCGCGCTGGCTGCAGTAAAAGACTAGTTTTGGATCCTTACTTGATCAGTGGAAGACCGGCCGGCCGGCCGTGTCGTCAATGCAATCGTGGCTCGTTTTGGATCCGTTGATCAGTAAAAGATTTCTGGAAACTGTCGTTATTAGCATGCACTAATTAACCTAGCTAGTTAGTGGCATGTGCATGCATGGATCACGTACTCATCATGATATATATATCATAATAATAAAGCTAGTCGTCGTCGTCGTTTCGGCAGGAAATTAGGAGGCATTCACACACAAGCAGTGCTCTGATTAATTTGATTCAGACATTCAGTGCTGCGTTGGTTCCAGTAGTTGACCACCGGCTTTAGTTTTGCTGCCGGTGGAATGGAACATGTGCATGCTCGGTCGGTCAGTGATTCAGTCCTCTCTTCATGGAGGGAAGTTGGAAACTGGCCGTGCATCACGGTGCGTGGCTGAACCGGTCTCCGATCTCTTGGTTGGTGCTTAGTAGAATACACTTATCTTACTCCAGAGTCAATCCAGTAGTCGGTCCTCTCTCTCTCTCGATCGTAGTCGTATCCCCTAGCCGGCCCCTAGCTAGGTGATTTTTCCACTGGATTGTCGTTGGTGCATGTGCGAGTGCAAGCTAATCTGATCAGTGGAAGCAGCTGCTAGCACGCACGCACGCATGATGCTAGCTACTTTGATTCGGTCGGGGCGGCGGCAAGATCTTCTATCTATATAATATTCTGTATCTCTAGTACTGTACTTGTTGACGAGAAAGATATGACTATGCTGTAATTATAATCAACTTCTCGATCAGATCGCAGCTACCTCGCTCCCGGCCGGTAATCTCGTTATGTAACCGCCGGATTGGGTAGGTGCAGTGGTGGTTAATCAAGTACGAGTATGGCGTCATGTACACGATAGCTAAGTAGCTTCAGTGACTACTAGTTTTTTTTTTTTTTTTAAGTATGCGCAGTCAGATCAGCACAGCTTCTTAGTACTACAGCTTTTGTGCGTTGGACAAGATCGACAGTGATGATGCAAGTGAAGCTAGCTATCATATTACTCATTTATGGTTCAGTGCAATGAATAATCTCGATCGACTGCCTGTGCAGCTAATAATTAAGCCTCTGAACACATACAGATTGAAATGAAATGAATAGTTTCTGGATGATGATAATCTAAAATACCCATATGCCTATCTGTATGTTCAGAGGTTTGCTATAGCTGCATGATCCATCAGCTACTCTCATTTATGCATTGGTTCTGCATGCAGAAACAAATCACAGAGAGCTGAGGTCGTCAGAGTAGACGCTAGCTGGTGTATCCATCTACCCAACATTTAATTTCGAAAATGCGTAGAGCTATCCACCGGCCGGTGTTATGATCGATCAACTTAACAAGCTGAGCTGCGTGCCGACACCGTATAGACCTCTCCAAATCGATCTGACCTTTAAAAGTCATCGTCGTCGTTCGTTGCCTTTTTCTCCCACTGTGCCACGTTAACTTATAGCAGCCCTACTATCAACTCCTTTTTGACTTGCTGCAGCTTCATGCATCCATCTCTCCATCCATCCTTTGCCGCATGCAACGACGACGGAATGTTCATCATTTGGCATCCTCGGGGAATTTCTCGCGTTTACATGCCCTTTTCCTCCTCCCGATTAGTGGCCTTGTTATCTATGTTAATGTGATGCTGACCCTTGTCTCTCGGCATCACATCGCTTTTAGTTTATTTATTTATTAATTACCGCGCATGCAGCTATGCTTAGTAGTTGATAGTAACTGGAAGCTTAACAGTGCGGTGAAAAGATACTACGTCCGGCCGGTAATATATATTCACCGCGCGTGTGCAGCTTATGTTGATCCTGTTCTTGACTTAATTTGCCGGTCGGTCGGTCACTGAGATCAGATTCTTCTTCACTCACGCGTGCTGCACTTTTGCTAGCAAAAGAACACAGGATAGGTCATAGATGGACCGTCACGAGTAAAAAGCAAAAGCAGAACGAAAGATTCATACGCCCTTTAACACCTTTACTACTATGTTTGGTGTGTGACTGTGTAGCTAGATTACGTACAGAAGCTTCGTCCTCGTTGCAGTGCTCGATCTGCAGCAAGCGCAACGGTATCTGTTTGTTTATACAGTAACTAGCTAGATATATACTAGGTTAATCTCGCGGTCTGTGTGTTGATCTCTCTGAAAAACATTCATGTGTAAATCTCATGCATGATTGATCTGGACTATAGAAAGAACATTGTGCCACTTTGAGGAATTATATATATATCTCCGTGCTGGATCCACCCATCTCAACCGCCACCTGATCATCGACACAGATCATTATTCATCAAGCAAGCCCCCAACAGCGCTAGTTATTAACTACTACGCTTCTTCCTATCCCCCAACTGTAACTGTAACACACGCATGTGACAAGGCTTGCTGGCTTGTTTTAATTTGCAGATAAAAGCAACACAGTCCTTAAAAACTATAAGGCTCCATTTTGGATTTTTAGAATTGAGTTCATTATTAGAGATTATAGTTTAGGCACATATATGAGATAGAATATATACTTTCTATAAATTCAATTGAATTGGAGAGTACAAACATAGCATGGTGATCTATAAATCCATTTCCCATTTTCAACACTATGAATTTGAGATAGACTTGTATGTGAACTTTAGAAAAAACTGTGGGATATCAAATTCCAAGCCAAATTGTCTAATTAATTAAATAGATTCTGGTTCCTCCAAAATGAAGGGATTCAAACGAGCTCTAAGAAACTTATTTGTAGAATTGCACTAAAAATCTCATAAATTTAAAGCACTTTTTGTATAGAAAATAGGGGTTTACATAAGCATCCATTATTAATATTACAATTCTCGCCTCCGTCTGTGAAAAGACAAGCTCTGAAAGAGCCACACACAAATAACACAAGTGCCAAAAGCTTTCAACGTGTTAGGTTTTGAGTTCACAAAAAAAAAAAAAGTCTACTAAAAATACAGTCACCAATTCATGTGAAAATATTGTATTGTCAAAACTTTTTTTCAAAGCTAAAAATATAACTCTTTCAATAGAAGGATAAGCGCACTGCACACCGGCTATAAAAATAGAAGAAGTTACTAAAATCCTAGGATAAGGACACCGCATACTAGCTAAAAGCCATAAGATTCTTGGCCCAAAATACACACGTGCATTTCTAGTCCAAGATTTAAACTTATGACCCACTTGAGACCTTACCATCATGTTACACATTCACACATTCACTTCTGACAAAAATATAGGATGCTATTATTTTGTTTTAACTTCATATGTATGGTTCTTTTTTTTTTTTATTTAATTTTGGGACATAATTGATTCACTACCACAAACTCGAATTGCCTTGAAGGCAAAAAAAAAAAAAAAAAGGCAAGGAAGGGGATTAAACTGCCAATGCAAGGATGACCCTTGAGCATAAATCGTCAAGCAAACATACTCAATAATAGAGGGTAAGGGAAATTAGTTTCCTTGGTGGTTTTGGCACTCAAGGATAATTTTCTTGGAGGCTAGGCGCCAAAGGAAACTACCAGACTTAACTTGCCAAAGTGTCACGAAAATGTACCGACCACCAAAGAAACCATCTTCCTTCAGGGCCAACAACCTCCAAGGAAATTATTTAGTACATATACATTTTGCATCATGCGTTTTATTGAAGCTAATATCTTGGATTAAACCTAATAAATCATTTGTTTGCTATTGGCAACCTATATAGTTCCATCTCCAAATTGGCATAAGATAATTATAATAATATGTAAACTTTATTAGAAAATTCTACAAACTTGCATGACAACATGATTTTGGTGTATAATCTTTGCAAAAAAATCAAATAGTTTGAATAAAGTGGTATTGTACATTGTTCACAAATGGAACACCTCACACATAGTTATGTGATAGTTTGCATCACATTACTATGTGAGCACGTAACTATGTGAGGGATGTTCCTATTTGCGAATAATATGTAGTCAAACTTTGGTAATATGATTTAAAATTTTTATAGCAAGATAATATAACCATATTATAATCTCATGCTGAATTTTATGATTTTTAGACACCTTTAAGATGTTGTTGTTTTTTTTGACTGAAGTCATCAAATTACTTATAAGCATTTCCTTGACTGTCAACCTCAAAAAAAAATTACTTGGCATTTAGAATAACACCCGAGGGAATATGTTTTTTTTTGGTGGTTCTGAGTAACACCTTGACTGTTTATAATTAGACTCAAATAAATATGTCATTTCCTTGGAGGTAATTACAAACCGCTAAGGAAACACCAATATTTCTTGGCGGTTTAATTAAACCTTCAAGGAATATATGTTTCCTTTCATTTTGGCACCCAAGGAAATTCACGGCCGCTAAGGCAACTCTAATTTTCGTAGTGATTTCAAATGAAAAGGTCTTTAACTTTGTATAGTTTTAGAACACATTGGGTGTTGTAACTTTGGTAGAGGGTATGTCTCCATTCAAGATAGACCGAAAAAACATAAAGAATAAATTATGAAAACTTAAAGTATACTTTTGGCCCTTAAAGTATACTTAAATTATGAAAAACTTTGGTAGAGGGTATGTCTCCATTCAAGCGAAAATCTAGTTTACTCGTTTCAGCCAAAACCGCTTGACTGAGACAAAATTATTTCATGGATATAGTGTTTGCTTTGGCGTTTCTTTTCGATTCCAACAAGAATCAGAATCGATCCGATCATCCAAACGGTCCAATAGTTTTTTGTGTGAAACTGTGTATGCTTTTTAATATAGATCTTTAATAGTTCAAAAAATTAACAAAAATCTACAATAGGTGCAATAGCAAATTGTTGACGAAATATTTAGATATGTACGGAACAACCCATAAGCAGCCAGCAATCTTAGAGATTTTTGTGTTTGTGCCTTTATATTTTGAAAATATCCAACTTATAAATCCTAGCTCCGCTACACTCACCAAAGAAGGCCAACTTTGACAAAAAAAAAAAAAAAAAAGGGGGCGAGCAGACACATTGCACGATTTGATATCACAATTGGCCAAAGAACGGGCTAACACCAACATCTCGCTGTGTCGCTTCATAAATGTTGGGCTCATGCCTCGCTCGCCAGATACCAACATTCTGTTAACTTCCCGCCAACCAAGGTCGCTGGAAGGCAACTCGAGGTGTCGATTTTCAATGGTGGCTCAAGCCTGTCCACCTCTCCTCCAACTCTGATTCGTGGCTTGTAACGACTCATTTGAGCATGCTTCCATACCCCCTACGAAAACGGTATGGTACTAATTAATTGTATAGTACGTATAGATACCTGATTGTAGAGGGGCCGTGTTAGCTGCCGCGCGCCGACCAGGCGCGGCCTGCTCTGTTGCTGGGCTCCTTCTTTTCTTAGCCCAGTTTTCAGGCCCATCGCACGGCGCGCAGCCTAGATAGCGTGGCCCATCGTTTGGCGCGGTCGGATGGACCAGACCGCGTTCGTGCGGCGCGCAGCCCAGCCCAGGTTCGCATGTCATCCCAGCTTTTTTTAATCTATATCTATACCTACTAATAAATCTATATCTATATCTATACCTACTAATAAAGAGAAAAATTTAGTGGAGCAAGGCATATGTAGTAAGGCTTAACTGCAAAAACCGAATACTCCCTCCATAGTTGAAAAGAAAGACGTTTAGGACAGCGACACGGTCTCTAAAAAGCGCAACTTTGACTTCTCTTTTTTTATAAAAATATTTATTAAAAATTATATATGTATACTTTTATGAAAGTATTTTTCAATACCTATTGATATGATTTTCACATTTCTAAACTCAACGATTTAAATACATATATGCATGGTTATCAAGTTATGTTATTATATATGGTACTACCTAATAACCTTTATGAAACCTTGTATATTATATATGCAAGAATCTATCAATGTATATATCTGTAAAACTTTAGCCATATATCTATAGATCTCTTCTATAGTTCCAGGTAACTATTTAGCTGCTAAAAAGTTATACATATATGTAAGTTAATAATGTATTACCAACAAATTAATATGCATGGCTAATTTTAGCTAGGTGGTGAGTATATATCTAGCTGCCCGCACACTTACGAGTAATATGTAATAAACATTTAAATTTCATGGTATGTTGGAAAATGGAAACTTAGCATCGTCACTGGCCGGTGATTAATCAAGATGTGTGTGGTGTGCTGTGGGGGGTGGTGTGGGCAGCGGGTGCTGTTTCTTTTATTTTTTTTTTGTGCGCTCTGCAGCCAAACGCGGAGAGCAAGGTCGGCGGGTGTGACGAGGTAAGTTCTTTTTAATAAAATATTTTTTTTGTTACTAGATTAGAATATATGACCTCAATAAGTAAGATATATAAAACCAGACAAAGGATTTGACCTGGAGTGATTTTTTTAAAAAGAGTATCATTGCGTTTTTCCAAACAGTGGCTAAAAGTAATTGGAAGCGGTTAAAACAGGGTCTCTTTACAGTTTTTAAGAAGCAAGCAAGGCAAAAACCTTTTATCAAGAACAATATATGAGAGCCCACGTGGAAATACAACATGTGCAAGTTTGTTTATTAACTTAATTGCGTTTAGATAAATTTGAAACTTTTGTCATTAGTACATGATAATGATAATATATTACACGTACGTTATCCCGGTCGCAACGCACGGGCCACAACAAAATAGTCGTCTAAATCTATCCTACTTAATAAAGAGAGAAAATTTCCGTCGTCCATCCAAAAATTTCGTCCAGCCTACCCTCCACTGGACCGGACTGCCTGTACGTACGTAGCCTATACTACCTGCCACAAATCCTATTCTTGTACGTACGTAGCTTTCCTCTTGTAGGATACTGCCTGCCACAAATCCTACTAAGACTCTAATTCCTTGTCCAAGGCGGCGGCCGGAGGCCTAAGAAAGAGGGGCCAACAGCAAATCAGTATAGAAATAGAGCGATCAGCGATGCCTTCGTGAGCCGTGCCTTATTTCGTTCGTTCCGCTTCCGATGCTGCCACGCGAGTCACGATTAGATCAAGCCGTCCCCATACGACGTCCACGCAGTGGTGCTTCCACGCTGCCGAGAGCACAAGCAGGCCGTAGGGTACCACCGACCGGCGACACCTGACTCTGGTGGGGACTGCCGGCCGGCGATCAGGCAATCAGCAAGGTAAATCTTATTCTTAATTCTTTAAAATAATTTTATTTAATAGTTATAATTTTTTTAGTGTCTATGTCTTAGATATTTGGTGATCATTATTTGTTTTTCTAAAATTTGATTAGATCCTAGATGTCGCCTCATAAATAATTATCAGGTGCTCAAAAAAAAATAATAAGAGAAAACGAGTTGCAGATTGCCATGCAAATGTTTTAGTTGTCTATTGTTTCTCTTAACTATACCTATGATTGAGCTACAGCTGAAAAGAGTTTCTCAAAATTGAAGTTGTTGAAAAACTATCTGAGATCAACTATGTCACAAGAAAGGTAATATACACCATGCAAGTTCCATGCTTCTTCGATAACTTAATTGCATATGTTAAATTTTAACTCAATACACGGACATGGAGTGTCATGTGTGAAACTCATACGTGGTGCGACGATGCCGCGACATTTTTGACACAAGTATCTATACCTACTATTAAAATAAGAAAATTTAAAGCGTCCAACCCATGCCCCTTCTAACAAACTCCGAGAGCCATAAGCAACAAGATAGGAATCGATCCATTTCACGAGGGTTATATACATATATTAGACTTAGCTTCTACTTCTATTATAAATTGGATTCCAACTCTATCCTGGAGACCACGAAGTTCAGCTTGCACACGTGCGGGGGCCATGCCACTCATTGACTTTGTATGAAATTCGTATTGAGAATGATTAATAAATAATTCAATTACGATACGTATTAGGTATTACTCTATGTATCCCGTAGATAACATAGACTTACAATTCACACTCATACAAGTTAGAACATCTCGAAGTTCAATTTCAATGCGTGTTGACACCATTGGCGGCCTTGCGGGCATATTTGCTTTGTCTACTAATAAAGAGAGGAAATTTCTTGACCCGTTTTTCCGTCTGCCTTGCCTGCGTCCTATATTCCGTCGGTTTTTTTTCTGTCCGAGTTTTGGCCAAATACTAATCCCAAGCTTTAACCGTCCATAGTCCAAACCGGAACCTGTGCAGATCCGTACATGAGACAAGGCTGGTCTGTGCGCAAGGCCTTTGTTGCTAGCCCATCGGCATGTGGGTACAAAAAAGGCCCGAGAAGCTCAAGGCCTACATCTACGTACATAATATTTTTTGTATTTTTAATATTCGATGCAAATGATTATATTTCATGCAAATAAATCATGTCATATCTAAATGGTATGGATATTTTCTAACCATATTCGAGACTGAATCCATAGTTTTGTCTGTATCCGAGGCAGACTATTCAGCATCTGATACCCTATCCGTTTTTGAATACTCAATTCACATATACGTACGATCATCCAACATAGCTGACAATATCTATATTCAAATCCAAATCCAAATAGAAACATGTAAACAAATGTAGTACTAATCTACATCTCTAAACTAATAAAAAAAAGACAAATCCTATCAATATCCACGGAAAATATGTAGTGTAAATCACAACTACCGTGAAAACCCATATAAACCACGGCAAAAAAGGTCGTCTAAATTCATCAAAAAATATCACACATTTGATGATATGATGATAAACAACCTTGTAAAAATATCTTGTGTAAAGTTGACTTTGTTTGTGAGTTATAAAAATAACAAATTTCAAGCTAGGCAGGATGTCCAAACAATTTGTTAAAAATTTGTTATTTTTATATCTCACAAACGAGGTTGAGTTTGGACAATATATTTTACAAGGTTGTTGTATCATCATATCACCTACATGTGTTCTATGCCCGTAATTCAGGGGAGGCTTGTCCACCTAAGCTATTGTTGCTTGTATGGTCGTACCTATTTAAGAACTACACAATAGTTTAAGTACCCACCTTTGTAATTTACTCTTTTAAGAAATAAAGGAGCCTGAGACAAAAAAACTCCTTGACCTTTATAAACTTACACAATAATGTTATAAAAGTGTCACTGTAGCTATTTTTGCTAAACGTTTGCTCCATATGAGCCACAGCTCTATCAAATAGGCCCTCAATGTGGATATAGACTGCTGCTGCTGCTGCTGCTGCTACCGGTGGTAGTTTAATGCAAGTACTCCTATGCCTGTTATGGCTGAGTGAGCTGAACGACTAATGGAATGCAATGTGTCGTTTTGTTTTTGCTGCTGGTCTGCGACACAGTAACAGTAGCCTGTATAGTACAGATCAAAAGGAATGGAATGGAAGGGAAGGGAAGGGAAGGGAAGGGAAATCTCTAACCAAGGCACACAATATTATTATTTAAATTTTTTCTTAACAACTGATAACTTGTTTACTCATCGCGGTTGGTGCCGGTGACGTATATCCTCTTCTTATTTTGCTACTCCTTGGTAACGATGTTGCTTCCTGTTGCGATTTAGTGCCTTCTTCGGTGTTTTGTATTCTGCGGCTTTCACGTCCTTAGTCTCCCTCTCAAGTCTCTTGGTAAGCCTCATTGTCGTCGGGGATCCTCGTCGGCAAGCATGTCCCACACGTTTGTGTTGGCCAACTTGATCCGCCCCACCACCGTCACAACCATGACTACGATTCCCTGTCATTGGTCTCCCTCTTAAGTCTCTTGGTCGCCTCATTGTCGCGGGATCCTCGTTGGTAAGAATCCCCCGCCGCGTTTGCGCTAGCCAACTTGATCCCGCCAGCGATCGGTCAATCCAATCATGGCAAGTCACATAATCGATGATTGCTTCCCATGATTTCCTCATGATGACACGACAAGTTTAAACATTTTGAGGTCGCGATTATAGCACCTTTCATAATCCGTATTGGACTAATACACCATAACAAAACACAACACAAAAACATAGGGAATATACTTGCGAGGCTAATAAAATAACAAACAAACGGACCAAAACGGTTGGGCTAGCGGAGATTCAATAAATGGGCCTAATAGCCTAGTTCTTTTCTTTTTGAAAAATCAACTGCTATATAGTAATATAATATGAATCTCAGTTTGATCCGGTGACGATGTGTTTCTCTTTTTGAAAAATCTATTGCTATATAGTAATATATTTTTGAAAAAAAAAAACAAACACGATCGTATTAGGAAAGGTTTTCTAATAGGACACCGACTCCTTTGTGATTGCGACACGGATCAAACTGATATTTATATATTAAACTACTATTATTTAATTTTTTTCAACTGTTTAACAAAAAAAAACTTGTATTAGAGTTTATTCATGTGAAGCGTCC
Organism: Hyparrhenia diplandra; assembly: GCA_015847255.1. Lineage (NCBI taxonomy): Eukaryota > Viridiplantae > Streptophyta > Magnoliopsida > Poales > Poaceae > Hyparrhenia > Hyparrhenia diplandra. Next base: position 493,269 of record JADLZK010012176.1, on the reverse strand, counting down.
GTGTTGAAGAGCTGGACATCCAACAAAAAAGAGTACGGGAGGGCTGAAAAAAAGAAAAGGGGTGACAAAAAGGAGGGGAGGCGGCGGAAATTTCTTCGCTTTATTAGTATGTATAGATTAGTCGATGTTGATCGTCAAGTATGTAGCAACACTACTAGAGCATCATCATTACTATATAATATGTATATTTCAGGGTTGGTACAAAAATGAAACTAGTTTCATAAATTTTCATGGTAAAACAATTTTTGTAAGATTAAACCATACTACCTTGTATTATTTAAAATCAAAAAATAATAAACTGATTTTGTGGTTTAGCAAGGAAAACTAGATAACCGAATTGGATTTTGGTAAAAGAACTAAATGAGATTAAAGGGAAAAAATAATACGTTTATTTTTTTCAAAATCACGAAACAAAAATAGACACAATTGTTTTTGGCAAGAAAAATACAAATTTTATAAGAGAGGAATTCAGATTACTGATTTTTTTTTTTAAAAAAATCCAAATATAAAAAAGTTGGAAGGAAGGGTATGGCAAGCCTCGCGGCGTAGCCCACCCCTCAAGGGCTTCTTCCTCTTATAATCCCGTGAGCAGGCCTCTCACTGAAGGCTTTTGTAATGCCGCAGCAGCACAAAGCGGCAAGCGGGCTGCCTTATGACCAAGGTCAAGAGAGGCCCTGAGCTCCATAACGGGCTTTATAAGATTATGTTGAAGATACACCCTAATGGGCCTTAACCGCTGGCTCAACCCGTGCACCCCTCCTCCCAACTCTGATGTGGTTTCCCTCAAAAAAAAAAAAAAAAACTCTGATGTGGTGAGGTCGAACGGCGTATTTCATCCGGGTTTTTCGCTGCTAAACAAACAATACGGTACTATTCCGGGTGGGGAGATGGCGGCAACGGATGGCGACTACTACCGGGCCAGAGGCGGCGGCGGCGGCGGCGGCGGTCGGATCGACCGGCTGGTGGTGGAGAATTTCAAGTCGTACAAGGGCGAGCAGACGATTGGGCCCTTGGTCGGTTTCACAGCCATCATTGGCCCTAACGGCGCCGGCAAGTCGAACCTGATGGACGCCATTAGCTTCGTGCTGGGCGTGCGCTCCTCGGCGCACCTTCGCGGCGCGCAGCTCAAGGACCTCATCTACGCCCTCGACGACCGCGACAAGGAGTGCCGCAGGGCTTCCGTCCGCCTCTTCTACCGCCAATCCAACCAGGAGGAGCTCTGCTTCACGCGCAGCATCACCCGCGACGGCGGCGGCGGCAGTGAGTACCGCATTAACGGCAGCCCAGTGACCTGGGACCAGTACAATGCCAGGCTCAGATCCCTCGGCATCCTCGTCAAGGCCCGCAACTTCCTCGTCTTTCAGGGTGATGTGGAATCCATCGCCTCCAAGAAACCCAAGGAACTCACCGCTCTACTGGAGCAGATCTCGGGCTCTGATGAGCTCAGGAGGGAGTATGACGAGCTGGAGGAGCAGAAAGCCAGGGCTGAAGAGAAGTCTGCGCTCGTCTATCAAGAAAGAAAAGAACTATTGTCATGGAGCGGAAGCAGAACAAGGCACACAAAAAAGAGGCAGAGGAGCATCTACGCCTTCAGCAGAACCTGGTCTGACATTTTTTTGTGAGCTTCGGATGCAGCTTAATTAATTTCTTCATTTTAACGATGTTGTTGTCTCCTTGATTTGATTCCCCAGAAACTGTTGAAGACACAGCATTACCTTTGGCAACTCTATACCATTGAAAAAGACATCGTAAATGTTGAAGCTGAGCTCGTGGAGGATAGAGTCTCTCTTCAGCAAGTGCAGGAAGAGAATCGATCCAGAGACCGTGAACTGACTGTAAAAAAGAAGGAGCAAAGTGGATTTCTCAAGAATATGACATTGTGTGAGGAGAGGATAGCCAAGAAAAAGCTTGAATTTGACAAGAATGTAAGTGCCTTCTTAGTTGGCTCGTTTGCAGTCTCACTTCACCAAAATTTGCATTGTGGACTTCATTGTGGTGTTGCTGAATATTTTTTTCTGCTTTTAATTTATGATTATTATTGGTAGAGATCCTTGGTGATAATAGCTGAAAGAGGAATCTTGTCCTATAGAATTTTAAATGCTGCTACTGGACATACTAATATAAACTACATGTTGTAATTGTATCTCTGTTTTCAGCAACCTGAGCTTCTTAAATTGGGAGAGCAAATATCTCGGCTCAAATCAAAAATCAAAAAGTTGCAAGAAAGAGATTGACAAAAATAAGGATGATCACAAAAAACATCTGGGAGAGTTGGGAAGGCTGCAAAATGATCTGGTTGAGGTCACAGAAGCTATTGAGGAATTGAATGAGCAAGGACAAGATAAAAGTGGAAAACTGCTATTAGCTGACAACCAACTCCGGGAGTATCATAGAATTAAGGAGGACGCAGGAATGAAGACAGCAAAGCTAAGAGAAGGAAGTTATAGACAAAAACTAAATGCTGATGTTGAAGCAAAAAAAAAGAATTTAGTGGAGAACCTTCAGCAGCTGGAAAGCCGCAAGGACGAGATATCATCACAAGAGCGTGAACTGCAGACAAAACTTAACAATATTCTCCATTCTATCCCCAAGCTTGAAAATGAGCTCACACACTTGCATGAGGAACGACAAAATTACAAAGGAACGCCAATCTTCAGGTTCTAGGTACCAACAGCTGAAGCAGAGGGTGGATGAAATTAAAACAGACCTACGGGAGCTTAAAGCTGACAAACATGAAAGTGAGCGTGATGCTCGATTAAAAGAAACTGTCGGAAATCTAAAGAGGCTATTCCCTGGAGTCCATGGCCGCATGCTTGAACTTTGCAGGCCCTCACAGAAGAAATATAACCTGGCTGTTACTGTTGCCATGGGGAAATTCATGGATGCAGTTGTAGTGGAAGACGAGAACACTGGAAAGGAATGCATTAAGTATCTGAAGGAGAAGCGGCATCCTCCGCAGATATTTATTCCCTTGCAATCTGTCCGTGTGAAGCCGATAATTGAAGCTGCGGACTCTTGGTGGATCTGCACAGTTAGTTTTTGATGTCATTCATTTTGACCGAGTTTTGGAGAAAGCAGTTCTGTTTGCTGTTGGAAATACACTTGTCTGTGATAAACTTGATGAAGCTAAAGCCATAAGTTGGAGTGGTGAAAGGTATAAAGTTGTTACTGTCGATGGGATTCTGCTGACTAAATCTGGCACGATGACTGGTGGAACAAGTGGGGGGATGGAAGCTAGATCAAACAACTGGGATGGCAGCACAATTGGATCTTTGAAGAAGAAGAAAAAAATCAGTATAAAACTAAAATGTCAGAAGTTGGTTCCCCCAGGGAGCTGCAGAGTAAGGAGCTTGCCATATCCGAGAAAATAACTGAACTTGAGAAAAAAATTGCACTACTCGAATGTTGAACAGAATTACCTTAGAGGGAATCTAGCTAAATTAGCATCTGAGAGGAGTAATATTGAGGCAGAGGTTAAACGTCTGAAGCCTGGAGAGGAGAAGCTCGAGGACCGTATTGCTGAAAGGGAAGCAGAAGTAAGAAAACTTGAGAAAAACATTAATGACATTGTGGACAAGGTGTACAGAGATTTTAGCATTTCAGTTGGTGTGAAGAATATCCGCGAGTATGAAGAAAGACAGCTAAAAGATGCTCAGGCACTACAGGAGAGGAAGTTAAGCCTAAGTAACCAAATGTCAAAATTGAAATACCAGCTTGAATATGAACAAAAGCGAGATATGCTGCTGCCAATTGTGAAGTTAACAGAGACACATGAGTCCCTAGAGAAAAGAGCTGAAGGGCTTACAGGTGAGAGAGTATAGTACTAAGGCTGAAGAGAAACAAATTTTGACTCGGATGGAAGAACTGAAGATTAAGGCTGATGACTGGAAATCCAAGTCAGACGGTTGTGAGAAGGTTATTGATTTATTAAAGGAGCAGAATGGTAATGTTGCATCTAGATTGGCAAAGCTGGATCGCCAAGTGAATTCAAAGGAGGGACAACTTGCACAACTTATATCACGCCAGCGGGAGGTCCATGAGAATTGTGCACTTGAACAGTTCAAGCTTCCTACTGTAAATGACCCAATGGATACTGGAACATCCTCACAAGACCCAATCCTTGATTACAGCCAGCTTAGCAAAAGCCATCTGCAGGATATAAGACCTTCTGAGCGTGGCGAACATGAGGCAGAGTTCAAAAAGGAACAGTTGAGCTATTGGCTAGTATTGAGCGCACTGCTCCTAATCTGAAAGCACTGGATCAATATGATGCACTCCAAAGAAAGGAAAAGGAGGTTACTGAAAGGTTTGAAGCAGCTAGGAAAGAAGAACGAGAGATATCTGATAAATACAATTCAGTCAAGCAAAGGAGGTATGAGCTGTTTATAGAGGCCTTTGATCACATATCTAAAGGCATCGACAAAATCTATAAACAGCTGACAAAAAGTCATACACATCCTCTTGGAGGAACAGCATATTTGAATTTAGAAAATGAAGACGAACCATTTCTACATGGAATCAAGTACACAGCTATGCCACCTACCAAGCGGTTTAGAGATATGGAACAGTTATCCGGTGGGGAGAAGACTGTTGCAGCACTGGCCTTGCTTTTTGCCATTCACAGTTTCAGGCCATCACCGTTCTTCATATTGGATGAACTAGATGCTTCTCTAGACAATTTAAATGTGGCCAAGGTTGCTAGGTTTATCAGATCAAAATCATGTGACCGTGTTGCTGATGAACAAGACAGTGATGGAGAATGTGGTTTTCAGAGCATAGTCATATCACTGAAGGATAGTTTTTATGACAAGGCCGAAGCAGTTGTTGGTGTTTATAGGGACTCAGAACGAAGTTGCTCGAGCACTCTCACCTTTGACCTTAGAAAGCTTAGGGAAGCATGAAGCAACTTTTGTTGGATATATTTAGATAGTTGCCACTATACATGTTTGCTAGCTAGCTGTCGTGAACCATAGACATTTTAACTTCTTGTGTACATAATAAGTTCTTTAGTCGTGTAAGCTATTAGCTGAACAGGAAACTTATATATTCCGTATTCATCTGGTTGGAGGATGACTTGATGTTTCAAAAAAAATACATGAAGAAGTGCCAGGACCTTGAGGACTGGCACTGGCACTGGCACAGTGGGTTGGACGCATTTTGTATAGCATTGCAATGGCGTGGAAGAATGAAGAAGTGTTCAGCTGATGATAATTCTGGACAGACGGCAATGCTTGGAGTCAATGGGATGGGATGGACACACACTGCCTGCATTTGTCAAATCTGTACCTCAATCTTGTTTGTGAAGTAGACTACAAGACTATTTCTTGCTGACTGAAACTACCAGTATCAACTTGTCAACCCAAATTTAGTCATTTTTGGTCACTTGTGCAACAAGCGTAGATTACTAGAAGGTCAAGAAGGTCTGCAATTTGACTAAGTTACTCATAAGGTTGGGCAGCTGCATTTCATGTTTTTGTATTGTTTGAATGCTCACCCTCTCTGCCCTTGCTCTGCTAGGCGGCGAGGAATACATGGTGGCAAGGAAGCTGGGATGCCATCAGCCAGTCATGTGCCCTCGCGGCCTCACCGATCAGCGTTCACCAACTGTCCAGTTCACCACATGTCCACTGCTCTCCTCTCCTCTCCTCTCTCTTTCAGGGCATGGGCATGGGCATGTGCACACACGGGAGAATGCTCTCTCTTCCAGCACTGCATGCACTCTGCTGTTTCAGGTCCTGGTCTGTTTCTTTCCAAACGATATAGCAAGATTTGCCTGTTCCTTTAGCTGGAAGCTTTGGCGTGGCGCTTACACTTCTGTTGGCTTTGTTACTGACAGCTCTGAAGAATTCATGTTTTTTTTTTTTTGTTTCAATGTTGTTTTCTCCCCTTTCTCTGGCCAAGCAGCAGATCTTAAGTCGTCTTGGAGCTCCTCCAGCCATGTTTCCGTGAAATAAATAAATATTTGTGGATTCTGTGATGATCAATGATCCACTGATCTGCAACTGGACAATATTGCCAATGCTATAGAGAAATGAGATCGATCTGGTCGATGTTCATTATTACTACTATTACTATTATTGGATGATCAGCCTGCTGCATGATGGGTTGAAGCAGGCAGCAGAGTGAATGAATATTGTGGTTTCAAGGACTGAGAGATGCTGCCGGCAACCTTCTGAAGATCAAAGAAACGAGCAGAGGTGGGATCTGCCGGCGACCTGCACGACGCCTGTCTGCCGGTCAGGCATTCACCTAGAATAATAGGTACAAACAATACTACCAGTTATTATTTCACTAAAACTTCTGTGAAATTTAATTGCTTGAAACCTGATGTGAAAGTCTTACCCTCATCCTGAATTGAAGCAAGCCTGCATACATCATGATCGCCTTGCTTGTGGTGGCAAATAGTTACATGCGAGAATGCCAATTCATGCACGAAATGAGCCTGGCGGTTGTTTAGCTTACTAGGTATAGTTTATTTGTGTCTATTATTTACAGATTACTGCAAAGGACCTTTTTGCCTGATATTTTCTTACCAGTTTAGTTCAGCATCTTACACGTTTTTTTTTTTCAATTTTTCAGTCAAAATTTGTGATACCTGTTCACCTGTCCAGTTTTCTAATCTTCTTTTGGTTGTTTAATCTAACGGGTTGCTAGTGCATTTTCATATTGTTGTTATCTCCTTCCTATCCTCGTTTTGTTTTTTAGTGTTTAAGAACCATAGATACACTAGTTATTTGCTCTTTAAATCCAGTTCACTAATCTAGTAATCTTTGTAAAATAAGTAAACATCTCAGAGCCATGGAATCATTGCTCAAACTTCTAAAAATTATGACTGCACTGTAAGAATAGGAAATGTTATAAAGGGAATGGCTGTACTATAATGTTAATCTCTTGCAATCTGGAATTAGTATTTGCAAAATGACCAGAAAAATTATAGTCATTCATTAACAGCTAATCTAATCTTATTATGGTTCCTTTTGAAAAATTATATGTATATATGATCTCATGCGTCGACACAGAATTAGAGAGCAATTTAACATACATGTATTTTAAATTTTGCTTGACAAATTAGCTGTCTTGGGAATACCATCTTTTAAATTTAAATCCCGAAACAGGAGGACATAGTATGATAGTAATGTTAGCAGTGTTTAGTAATTAGTGGATCAAGATCAATGGTATGATCACCATGCCATTGAGGAGGCCAGGAGGGTCTGAACTTGTTACACATCCTCGGGGCATGGATTTGGAAACATTGAAAAGGCTAATGTTTTTAATGTGGTTCGCCTGATGTGCTTCCCATTCACAACTAGCTAGAGAGGAAGCAAACCAGGTTTGGCTTGTGCTAGGGCATTAGCACAGCTTGGCATGAATTCATTGTCGTAGATGGTTCAATTAGTCTTTTTGTTCTTTCAGGGAGCGTCTGGAACTTTGAGAGTTTGCTGTCTGTTGTATTTCTAGGACTTTCATCCCCTTAATCACTATAATCATCCTTTTTTCACCTATACTTGTACTTTTAATCTATCCATTTTAAATCTCTGCATTTTTCGACTCTGTGGCACTGCTAAATCATTTTGGAAGAAATAGAGTTGGTGCACTGCTGTGAGTTTATTTTTCCCTGAGTTCCCTCAGCACTTGATTTCCCTCAACTGTGTCATATGATGTAATTGTTTTATTTGTGTGTATGAAAGTTTGGCCACATAGAAAATCCCTTTGGGAGCGGATTTAATTCAGCCTTCCTGTTTTTGGCTTTTCTATTTACCACCAGTATGTCTTGTGATGTGGAAATTGCTACCTAACATGAACTGCAATCAAGATGACTTAAACTTGTGTTCACACCCATACTATGGATGCATTCAGTATCCTGACCGTTAGTATTTGTTAGAGAAACACTAAAATTTATCTCCTATAAGCCCACCCCATTAGTATTTTTATTGCAGGGATGGTAGCACCAGTATCTGAACTTGTCCTGCCCGCCTATGCTAAAATTGATTTGTCTGATTCAACATTATAGTCTGAGAGTTTTTCTGACTGTTGATTTCATCCTTGTCATGTTTATGCAGCCAGGAACGAGCAGAAAGAGAGCAGCACTTGAGTGTTGAACCACTGTCCCTTCTTCCCTTCATGGCTCTAAAGTTGAGTATTTTGTGGTTTCTCCAGAAAGGCATTTTATTATAGACTATTTTTTAGAAGAAACCATTTTATTGTACACTATCAGGCCATATCTTCTATTTTGGTTCTCAAGTGTCAGCAACTAGATATGTTCGGCAAAGCATATTAGCTTCAGACTGTTTGATAAGCAATTGATGGTTAAGCAATTAGCTATGACCATAAATATTAATTTCTAGAAATAGATTGTAGGATTATTCCAAAAAAAAAAAAAAAAACAGGTGGTCATAGAAATCCTAGCCTTATGTGACAATAAAACTATTATTTAGAAATACATTCCTTAGTATGATTCATTAATAAAATTGTAATTGAGTGGATTCACTTATTCAGTTAACTACTGATGCTGAGACACAAGAGGTGACTATTTCTTTAAACTGTTCTTGTGCATATGATTGCCTCCTACCACAATTATCTGTGGTTCTCCAGCAGCAGCAGCAACCATGCCACTTCTTTGCTTAGTCTGACACCAGGAGTGAGCTCATGACCAGCACCCGTCATCTTGTGTCGAACAGTTCATGTCCATTAGCTAGTTTCAGGGGAGTTCGTCGTGAGCATCTTCCTCCGATGAGCTTATTAATTTTGTTCAGAAAGTTACAATCAACAAGGCCACTTTTCCTTTTCTGTTGGGAATTCTAGAACTTTATCGTTGTTTAGATTTTGTTGTGAATAAAAGTTCAGATGCATAATGTAGTAATTTTGTATAACCATATAGACCAATAGAAATGTGTATTATACGTTGTAGATTTAAAATGACCATGATTCTTTTGGTTTTGCATTCAAGAAAAATTTCAGCATGAGCTCGGTCAAGATGCTGTTCAAATTTTTTTCTCTCCAACCTACTGGAGAGCTGCACAGCATTGTATTATAAGAAAGAAGTGGTCTGAATACATGCTGAATTCATGGCCAAGGTCAGTCTTTTAATGCATTCAGCTGTAGTTCAAATTCAAGTTATGCAATAAAAGTCTGTTTAGAGAATCCTAGTGTCCATTCAAGATTTTGTTGTCGATCTAGATTTTTCTTTTTAATTTTCTGAGATCTCATTTTGTATCGCTACTTAGTCGTTACTAGCAAGCTTAAATGAGAGCCTCGTAACTTTCAGGTTTTGGCAGGTTTTTTTTTTTTTTTTTTTTTGACCAAAGTTTTGGCAGGTTAATGGCTAGACTTTCTACCATCTGCTGTGAATTATGATGTCAACTCAATTGTACCACCTGATGTAAATAGGGTTCAGTCATTGTAAAGATATCTTAATTTCTGATTTGGTTAAGGATCTATTCAGGGAAACTATTCTGCGAAATATGAGGATCCTTGATGAACATTTTTGGTGTCACCATTTTCTGTCCATAACTCCATATTTTAGAAGGTAATGGGATTTTCCCATTCACATACTTAATTATCTGTGACGAGCTGATGCTAGATTGTCCAGCAAGCATCACCACTGAATAACTATTCTCACTACTAATTTACATATCTGTGCAGATGGGAGAGCCTTTCTGTCACAGGATCTTCAGCAATCTGGCCACATCATAGTTTTTGAGGCGTCGCCTAGGCGACACGGCGTGCTACGGGCACTGGGCATTGGGGACACCACAACCTCCGAGCCTGTGGCGTCTGCCTCGCACCGGTTGGTTGCTCCTCTGCTCGAGTGTCGAGTCCACCGGCCACCCACCCCTGCAACCACCCTTGGTGTCCGCCTGTCCGCAACTGCTGGCTCTATTTGAAGTCCGCCTGCTCGAGTCCCTACCACTGCTGGCCGTCGGCACCTGCTGCTCGCTACCGTCGGCCGTCCGCAGTGCACCTGTCTGCCTGCTAAGTCGCTGCCGCCGTCCGCAGGTCCATCCGCACGGCACATGTACCGTCCGCTTCGAGTGTGCCCGCACCTGTACGCACCCCGCATCTCTCGTGCTTTCGATCACCAAATCTCCCATCTGCCGCTTTTCATATTTGTTTGCTCTGCCTCTCAGATGGACTGGTGCGTGTACTCTGTTTTTTTTTTAACACACTCTGCTTTGAATACAGTATTTTTTGCTTTTTACTCCCTCCGTTTTAAATTATAGTTCATTTTTGGAACTTTTCGAATCATTGATTTTGTTATGCTTGGCTAGTTATACTGGTATGTCTACGATACATAGTTAAATAAATGAATCTAGAAAAGCCCGAAAAGTCTACACTTCGAACGGAGGAATATTTATATTATTGACATGTCACAGCCAGATACAAGGTACTCCGTACTACTTGCTTGTTCTTGGGTAGTAGTGCTACTTAGCTGTACTAGTATGTGCTGGCCTCAATAATTGTGAATGAATGAGGTATATATGTGTATATAGTTCTAGCATATACACATCTTCATGGCGCCTAAAATGTGCATATGGCGTAAGCCTAGCGTCCACCATAAAAAAGCCTAGGCGTTGTGAAGGGGGTCGGGCGCCACGCCTCGCTGCGGTGCCTCAAAAAACATGGGGTCACATGACCAATGACATAAACTTGATGGTTCACATGCAAGCTGCAACGTATAGCCACATACTAGTTAAATAAGGGATAGCTTTGTCTTCTATCAGGTGGCAATGACCATAGCTAACCATCATTTCACTTTCGAGTGAAATGTGCCTTCCATGATAGTGTATGTAGCTTGCTGCTAACTAAGACCTCATAGGTCCTGTAGTTTGGATTAGCATTACCAATGTATTGGAAACTGATAATATTATAAGATAAAACCATCTGAAATGCTGTTAGAAATGTTTGGTTAAATCCATCTTAAACATTATGCCATGAAGTGATGACTGAAACATGGCTATTATGAGAAATATATTTGTTGCAATTTGAACTGAATTTCGTTTTTTGTTTTGCAAATGCAGGCTATTATGAGAAATCGTTTTTTGTGTGTTTCATTTGTTATCTACCTCTAAGCTTATATGCTGTTTCTGTAGGAACACCAAACTAGCGTGTACTATGTAGTCACAATCCATCTTGGTCATGGTTTTTCTACAGCCTATCAGTATGCTAATCTGCAGGAGAGTAGGATAATAGGTTTTTCTCTGGCCCAAGACAACATGATATCTTGCATTCCATTTTCAGCATAATGTATTACACATAGCATGGATGCCTCCTAAGTAGGCTGGTGTCGTACTAAATATGTGCATGTTCTAATTCATGCAGATTAGGAAGCTCTTCTGGCCCATCTTAATATTTCCACCATGGTTTATCCTATTACAAGAAAAAAATGCCTTGCTTTAAATCAAGTTATGGGAAGTGCAAATGTTTGATCATAATTGCAAACAGTTGTGGTTTTTTGATCACTCACTTCATTATGTAAGATAGAGACCTTTTTCCATGTACATATGCAATTATCAATAATTAATCTAATTCTATGCTAGATTAAATATAATGCAAGGTTTATATGGTCAGACATGACAATATCTGTGACTAGGCTAGTTTTGCTATAAATATTTGAGGTTTCTATTGTTTCCTAGTTTTTTGTGCACAAACATATCAAATTATCAATAGAAAAAATCAAAGAAATACAATCTAATGTTATTTAGCTTTTATTGACTATTGAATTTTGTGTCTGAGACAAGCAACCAGTTAGTTCATGAATTTTATACAGGTTTATTGCAGGTTTTTTTAAGAAGCAACTGTCATAATGCCTTTTTACTTAATGGATGTGTAGACAAGTTGGTTCTGGTGCTATATAAATGAAGGTCAATGTTAGCAGGGGTTTGGTGAATGGGGACCTATAGTCAGATAGAAAAATATCCATGATAACAGACATCATTCAAAAAGATGTGTTGCACTGCTGCAAGCTACAAATGGCATCAAAAGAGCTCTCAATGGAAGCACTTGGATGCCTGTGCATCATCATTGCAGTTCTTCAAAAACAAATGAGTGTATCTGCACCTTCAGGGTCCCAAATCTCCTCTTTAGCATCTAGACGTTCATCTCCTGCATAAAGATTATATTCGGATTGAGGACCGCGCGTAGCATGGGTGGTCAGTTCGCCAGGTGAGCGAGCGGCCGGCGCGGTTCAAATTCGCGCTCCTCACCGTGGGGAACAGTGATTCCTAAATAAATTTCTGATGGCCCCATTCGACCGTGTGGTAGCACATGTGCAGGCAAAAAAATAGAATACAAAGGTTTAGATCTTAGCTTAGTCGTAGGAGGTGTTGTGTGTGGTGTGAGTGGATGTGTGTGGTGTGCGTTTGCGGATGAGTTCAGATACTATAGCCTTGTATTCTAGACTAGGGCCTCTCAAAAAAAAAAGATTATATTCAGATTCATTAGAAAATTAAATGTGCTCTTGTATCTGACTTCTAATTTTCAGTTTATTTGAACGATCCTATATGTTGCATCATAACTTGTGTCACCAGGGTGGAGGAGCGATTGAGGCAGGAAGTGTAGCGGAAGAACGAGTCAGCCCTCCCTCATCAACCAAAAAATCGCCCACGGTAGGTGACATGGAGAAGTGGAGAACGCATGGCTGAATGTTATTGTGTGTTTTGGTTGTGGGTTGGGTGGGTTGATCCAACCCAGTTTTTGGGTTGGGTTGAACCCATCTCATTATTTGGTTACGCCTTTTGATTTTGGGGGCCGGAGTCAACTCATCTATTGTTTGGTTGAAGGAACTGAAAATATGGGTTGGATGACGAGTAACGGCGTCAAATTCGACACTTATGCCATTTTGCATCAAGGTCCGATCTAAAATTCCTTCTCTCTAGTAATTTTATCTAAGCAACCACGAAAGTGAAATAAAATTGCGTCTAAGCCCTCTTCTTCTTTTCACGGGATTGAGCATGGGGCGGAGGGCCGTCGCGCCTCTGCTGCTGCCCGAATCCGCCCGCCCGTGACTCGCCCTCCCGGCTCCCGCCGCGGCGGCATGGCTGCCCGGCCGGCCTCCGCTGCACGGCACGAGATCCGCCCTCCGCCCTCAGCGACGCGATGGCATGGCTGCCCGGCCGCCTCCGCGACCTGCGGTCGCGAGATCCGCCGCCCGACCCCCTGCGTCGCGATGAGGTACCCGACTTGAATCGCCACTGGCGCCCGAAGTTGTGTCGAAGAAGACGGGAGGACTCGTGGCGGAAGAAGACGAGAGGCGGCGGAGAGGACCTCGATGCCTCGAACCCCCGAAATGGTCGGCTCCATCCCTTAGATTTTGAGGAACCAAACCAACCCACATCTTGAGGGGATATTCTATTGTGCGACCAACCCAACCCACCTCTCTTCCATCCAAACACGCCGAATGGGTCGGCTCCGTTCAAGGTTGGCTCCGACCTTCAACCAAACACACGTTAGTGATAGGAGCGAAGGATTTGAATCTTAAGGAGAATCCATTGGGCAAGTTCCCACCGAGGCAAATTGTGATCAACTTGTTGGGGTTTTTTAAAGTAGTTGTACAAAATTCTATTTTGTACTCCCTCCATAGTTGAAAAGAAAGACATTTAGGGACAAATACACCGTCTCCAAAGTGCAACTTTGACTTTTTTTTTTTCTATAAAAATATTTATTAAAAATTATATATGTATACTTTTATGAAAGTATTTTTCAAGACAAATCTATTGATATGATTGTTGGGTAAAAATACTCCAAACACGTTTATTGATGAGTACTTTCAGTCACAAAGAGGCGGTATATCATGTCCATTACAAGAGATGCCGGGGGTATTTATAGGCCCCCCGGCCGTAGAATTCTAGATAAATGACAAACTTTACAATGACAAGATTATCTATCTAGACTTTCGGCGAAGCCGTTCTTGATGTCTTCGCATGACATGTCTTGAGCTTTCTTTGTACTTCACGAAAACTTTGTCGCGAAGGTCTTTCGGCGAAGCCTTCTCTGGGTTCCTTTTTGCGAAGCTCTAAATCGCGAAGGTCTTCGTATTCTCTTCGCACTTTGTCTTTATGATGACCCTTGCTTGTCTCTTATCTTTCTTGGGAACACCTTCGTATGAAACTACATTTACACAACTAAACTTCAAAGTTTGGGTTAAAAAGTTTATGCAAAAATAAAGTTAACCCCCAACAAGCCCCCCCTAGGGGCGAATGCCAACTTCAAAGGCATGAATCCCACGAAAGTTTTGGTAAACTTTGTGGTCATAAACGCGTCGTCCCAAACTTTAAAGTTGGGATTTTGTTTACATCAATGTCTTCGCTAGAAAGTATATGTTTAAATAATTATTATTATTATTTTTATGATTTTTTGAATTTTGCAACGGCTAGTTTGACCGTTTGACCGATCTGTGCTTATAAATAGCGGAGGACCCCCTGTTTTTCTCACCTTTTTAGAAGAGGAGAAATTCTGCCGAAATTTTCTTTGAAGTCGCGAAGGTTCTTGCGAAGGTCTTTTTGAAGCGAAGGTATCTTTTGACGAGGCTAGTTTTTCGTTGGTGTTTGCTCTTCATACCCGAAGGTAATCATGATTTTTATTGAGTCATTTTCTATTTTATTTTTGTATATAATTTTATGACTTTTGTAGATGGTGAGGAACGAAGTCCTTCTCGTTCACACTCTCGGTTCGAGAGAGAAGTTCTAGATTCGATGATGAAGGTCTTAGTGGAGTCGGTGCTTCTCCTCGGAGTTGATTCCGGATGATGGATATTCTTATTTTTTTGGAAAAAGCAAGATGAAGAAGGCAGATTTTGCGGAGCTTGAGAGGGATGGAATCTTAAAAAGTGGATATTACGGACCGCCGGTCCTGAAGAGACTATCCCTCATCCTAAGAAAGATGAGTGTGTTGTATATAAGGATTTTTTCACGCACTGGTCTTCGTTTCCCTTGTCAAGATTTCTTAGAAGAAGTTTTGAAAGCTTATGATATTGAGATTCATCATCTAACTCCAAATGCCATTTCTCGACTCTCTGTTTTCATATGGGCCGTGCAAAGTCGGGATGTGAAGCCAAATATCAACACTTTTTGTGATCTCCATGAACTTCACATTCGATACGAGCAAAGTTATTGATGGTAAGAGTGTTACCTATTACTTTGGTTTCGCTTTGCAATTTTAGAACCGCTAAAGGTGCTAGACAAATTTCTCCTGCCGCTAAGAACAAGTGGGCTGATGGCTAGTTCAAGATGTGGTTTTATCACAAGGTCCCTTATGTTGAAGAAAAAGTTGGTAAAAGTTTTGTGAAGAGGTATCCGCTTCTTCTTGAGATGCATAAGCTTGAGTTTGTTGTAAGACCCTCTTGAAAGAAATCTCGGTTTGCATTTGAATGTATGAAAGCTTTTAAGATGGTAGCTTCTCTTCAAAGTACAAAGGGATTTGGTTGAGGAATTTGTTCTTTGCCCGAGGATTTGGCCTCTTCGCCGAGGTTGGAATATCCTTCGCTTTCATATGAAAGAGGTTTGCTTGGGGAAAACTTATAAGTTTCCTATCGTGACATTGTCGGGCCCGCTGAATTTAAAACAAATGAAGAATTTGTGGCAGCTGTTGAATTAAGGGCTTGCTCTGTGCTTGGAAAATATGTTTCTAAGGAAAGAAGGTTTATGGATGAGATTCTTGGTGAAGATTACTCCAGATTTAACCGAGTTTTTGATATTGCCAATATTCCATATGAAGAATGCCCTCCTCCGGCTTATTCTCGTGTTGAGAAAGCCGTTGAAGAAAATGAGGCGAAGGATGACCCGGCGAAAGGAAAGAAAAGAAAGCAGCGACCCGAAGCTTCCACAACAACTGGTAGAGGTAGAAAAAAGACTCTGGCTTTGAAGAAATAGAAGAAGGTTAATCTTACTCCTATAGTTGATTTGTGTGATGATGAAGGGTTTGCTATAGACGAAGATATGCTGGGAACTTCGGTTGATAATCTTGAGGTGAGAAAATGTGTTTAGCTTTCGCGTGTGCCGGCCTGACTCTGAGATGTTGACACCTCTTGCTCCAAATTTGCGTAACTTGGCTATCCGTGGGGATACTAGTAAGAAATCCGGCGAAGATGTTGTGAAGGATGTTCTGCTCCCGAATACGATCGCTTCGTCACCCGTGTTTTATTTGAAAACTCCTGGCCGTTTACGTATGTTGATTCTAATGCTAAAGTTCATCTAGGTCCCGGAATCAAGATATTGTTGATGATTTGAGTAAGTTAGCATCTGCTGCTCGGAAAATTTGCTCTTCAAAGTCTAAGACTGGTTTTGAAGGAAGGTGACAATTTTGTTTCAAAAGCGTTGAAGCCTGCCATTAAGGAGAATATTTACGCTAAAGATGTGAATGTGTTGCAATCTTACGCAAATGAGTGCTTCGATAAAGTTGTTCGCGAAGATGCTCTTTGCTAAGGCTTCGAGATTGTTGATAAAGTTTTTGTAGAAACCGATAGTGAAAACTTGGTGGATGAGGGAAAATCTCGAGGAGCCGAAGCTGTTTTGAAAATTCAAGATATTTTGAAAAAAAAGGTACGAAGATTGCTTCTTTGTGACCTTTGAAGACTTTGACGATGATATTTTTGATAAAGATGTTGAGGAGCAACAACAACTTCGTCTTGAGGATTCAATGATTAATGTTGATACTCAAGAAAAAAATTCTTGCCCTTTGAAAGAAGGTGAAATTGTTGGTAAGTTCTTCTTTTTCTCTTTCTCTCTTTTTTTTAAGAGTTTTATTTTACATATTTTTGTTTTATAACTTTACTTTCTATGTTCTTGTAGCTAACTATTTTCCCGATGCCTCTACTTCTTCCAAAGAAAAAAATTGATGTTGGGAAGATGAAGGAGGTTGCCCAAGATGTTTGCACTCCTATAGTGCCTTCAAGATGTCTCTACAATTTCGATATTGCCGATCCCGAAGCTTCGAAAGTTTTGGATTTTTGCCGTTCGAAGGTGTTAACTTGGATTCTTTCAAGTCTATTGGTGTTGGGGCCGAGAAGCTTAGTTTGATGCCGAAGAAGACCGAGCTTAGCCCGGCAAAATGTATAGATGATGCTTTTCTCGTCCTCGATCTTTGACTGAATTAGCGAAGAAGGATCCTTTGGAGCTTGCCGAAGCAAGTGTTTCTTTGATGTATAAGGTAATTAGAAAGTACCTCTTTGACTAAGTTTTGATTGTTGTTCTTGCATGTTTTTGTCTTAATGTTTTGTTTCCTATATTTTTGTAGGGTGCAATTCTTGCACGAAAGGTAATAAAATTTGTTGAGGATAAGCTTGTTGAATCTGCACTTCGAGAAAAAAAGTTATCGATGAAATTTCATTGTTAAAATCTCAACTTGCTTTGAAGGAGAAAGAAAGGGGTAAGGCAGTTGATGAATGGCATCAGATGGATGGTCTTTATCATCAGTCTTGTGATACTATTAAAGAGAAGGATGCTGAACTTGATGAGGCAAGAAAGACTATAGCTACTTTGAAGAGAGAGAATGAATATCTTGAGAAGAAGAAAGAGCAAGAGGAATTTTTCCTAATGAAGTTTAATAGAATGTGGGATATTTGTCGTGGTCATTATGAAAAGTTTGGTGCGAAAACCGAAGATCCTAACTGGGAGCTCGGAGAATTTGATCCCTTCTTTAGGGGTCGCGTGTCATCAATACGAAGACACAAGGTGTTCTTGTAAATACCTTCACCGATACCGGTGTAATGTATGCCACAAGGGCACTTCTTCATTTGATGTCGGAGGCCAAGGACCCCTTATATCTTTGAGTTCTCAAAACATGATTACAAGTTTCTACGAAATTTTTGAAGCAGATTAGCTCACGCACCCAATCTTTGTGCAAAAGATATTTTGATCGATATTGGTGTGTAAGTGGCGGGGAACACTATTTTGAGAAGGTTAAGAGAAAGATGGAGACAAAGAAGTTGTTATTACGTCTTCGCTATTTTTATGATTCTTGTTTTTAATTGCTTTCTTTTTCTAAATTTTGATAGATTGAGATTGAATATATGCGGGAAGAAGAGAAGAGAAGGAAACGCTTGGAGGAGGAGGCGCTTAGGGCTCGGGATGATGATGTTCGTGAAAAGAGATTTGTAGATGTAGTTCTTCCTAGGTTTTTCTTTTGAGTGGCTTTGTGAGGAAACTTTGTAAGTTAAGTTGATACTTTGTTATATTTTAACTAAGATACGCCCCCGCTTCAGTGTTTCAAGGAAGCTGCGTGGGATGTTGCCACTATTATGCCTTTGATGGTTGCCAAAGGAAATTATATGTTTGAACCTTCAATTTTTGGAATATCATGAATCCGTTGGTGAAGTTGATGTTGATTCCTTTATTGAAAAGTAAACTTGGAGGTTCAAAAATTAAAGTTAATTATGGAAATCCTCGAGTTATTAATTTTAGTGAATTTACCCGTGTGAGATGATGTTTGAGGTGGTGAAAAGTTTTTTTTCCCTTTTTTTTCTAATGAAGTGTATAAAAGATGAATTTTGTTTTGTTCGATTAAATTAGTGTTCAAGTGCTTCTCCAAGTTATTTTTCCGCGGTGTTTTGAGGCAAGAAGTGGATAATATAGTTAACGAAGCTTTGGATGATCTTTTTGGTGGAAGTTGCAAATGTTGTCGTTTTTCGAGAATAATGATTTGTAAATTATTTTTGTAAAACCGTGATGTGGTTTTGAATGATTGTATACGAATAATTTGTTATGTAATAAAGTTTCGTTTTATTATGATTTTAAAGAAAAAATTTTGTCTCTTCTCGATTATTGCGAAAGGTGGAGCGACAAACTTTGCTTACGAAAGTTTTTTATCTTTTCCCTTAGGAAGGTTAAAAAACGCCGTCCTCTTTTTTTTTTTGCGAAGGTGGAGCGACAAACTTCGCTTACGGTTATATTTTTTTCCCTTAGGAAAGTTAAAAAACGCCGTCCCCTTTTTCTTTTTGCGAAGGTGGAGCGACAAACTTCGCTACTTAAGCTATATTTTTTTCCCTTAGGAAGGTTAAAAATGTCGCCCCCTTTTCTTTTTGCGAAGGTGGAGCGACAAACTTTGCTTACGGTTAAATTTTTTTTCTTAGGAAACTTTTGTAGGTAGTAATTTTATTTACAAAATTGCACCTACTTTTTTTGCTTAAGTCGCCGATGCAAGAATGTTATGTTCTTCGGGCGTTTGTTTTTGAAATGAAAATAAAATGAAATTGCAAGATGTTTTAGGGGAAACTACTTTCTCATTTATATTGATATGAGAATTTATAATAGAGACTAGCGTCGTTAAAAAACTACTCACCTGCGAAGGGCTTCCCCGAGTGGAAAAAGAGTGCAGACTCTTTACAATTGAAACGTAAAATTTGCTTGAAAGTAAATGTTACTTGCTATCTATTTACATATTTACAACATAAGCTCTTTTCTTCTAAGGATAGTACTTACGAAGGTCTTGGATATTCCATGTATGGCTCAATTCTTCTCCCTTCGAGTCTCCGGTGATAAGATCCCGTTTTGTTTGATTTTGTGATAATGAATGGTCCTTCCCATTTTTGCCGAACTTTCCCACTTTGTGCCTTCGTTTCTTTTCCTTTTTAGCACGAAGTCTCCCCGGTGAAGTTCTCTTCGATTACTTTTTGTTGTACCAATTGCTTGTTTTTACATTCGATACTTGCTTAAATTCTCGCAGAGCTTCGTTTCTTTCTTCTTCAAGTAAATCTTTTGCTTGTCTTTAAATCTTCTTCACTTATCATTTGTACATTTAGCCTTGGACCTTCGTATTGAATTTCTTCTCGAGTCATGGCTTCATCTCCGTATAGTAACTTGAATGGTGAAAACTTTGTAGATCTTGTGGTTGTTGTGTTATGACTCCATACTATTATTGGAAGTTCTTCAATCCATTTTCCTTTTGGTAATCCCACAAGATTTCTTGATATTCCCGTAAAATTATTCCATTTGCTCTTTCAACTTGCTCCATTTGATTGCAGGGTGTCTTCTTACCGATGCAAAGTATAATTGGATTCCAAGATTTGAACAATATTCTCTGAAATCTTCACTATCAAACTGTGTACCATTATCTAAGGTAATATGTCTTGGGACTCCAAATCGCAAATGATATTCTCGCCCGGGAACTTTTTCATTGTTCTTTGAAGACATGTTTGTTCTCGGGCTTCGCCTCAATCCATTTTGTGAAATAATCAACTCAAGCTACCACTTGCATATCTTGAGTTTGTGGTAATTTTCCGATGATATCAATTCCCCATCTTGCTAATGGCCAAAATTTGGTTCTATTTCTTTGGATTGGATTTCTTTGGTGCATGTGTCTTGTTTGCTTTGAGATTTGACAGGTTGTGACAAGTCTTGATTATTTCCTTGCTATCTTTACGAAAGTGTTGGCTAATAAAATCCTTGCCCGAAGGCTTTTCCCGCAATTGATCTTGGGCGGCGGGATTCCGCAATTTCCATTGTGGATTTCTTGTAATATTTCCTTTCCTTCTTCGTTTGAGACACATTTCAACAATGGTTCACATATGCCATGCTTGTAAAGTTGTTTATTGATGATTTTGTAATTCCTTGTTTTGTGCTTCATTCTTGTTTCATCAACTTCACTCTTTGGTTCATAAAAAACCTTTGAGAAATGCTATTATTGGTGATCTCCAATCTTCGCCTTCTATTATATGAATATTTCTTGGTTCTTTCATCTTTGCTTGGATTGATGATTCGATAATACTTGATAGAATACATCTGGTGGTAATTTTATTTTCTCGAGCCGCGGCTTTTGCGATTATGTCTTCCTCTTCGTTGTTTGTTCTTGAGATGCTTCTCAATGTGAAACCTTCGAAGTGCCTTTCCTGTTCTCTAACATGTTGTAGATATTTTGCCAACTCGGGATCTTTTGCTTTGTAACTTTTTTCTATATGACCGCCACAACTTGTGAATCTATTTTGATCGGTAATTTTGGATTCCCATTGCTCTTGCCTTGCGGCTTCCCAAAGATCTTGCTTCATATTCCGCAATATTGTTTGTGCATTTGAACTCTAATCTTCTTTGCATATCTCATTTTTACTCCTGAAGGTGAAGTTATGATTGCGACCACTCCGCACCTGAGGAGCCCCATGCGCCATCACAATTGATTGTCCATTCTTGGCAAGTTATTGTCCACTCTTGTACTTCTTTTTTTTCTTCTATGTTTGAAGTTGGAGTCAATCCGCAACAAAATCTGCTAGAACTTGTGACTTAATTCTTTGTTCTTTTTTTCAAATTCTATGAAATATTGAGATATTCTGCTGCCCACTTTCCCAATCTTCCGAAAGTAGTGCTTCAATTTCCTTGTTGCCATTAGGACCGCATATGCTATCTTTGTAGAACATCTTTGAGGGGATGATTTGTTGGTATTTTCACTTTGTGAGCTTGAAAGTAGTGCTTCAATTTCCTTGTTGCCATTAGGACCGCATATGCTATCTTCTCGATCTCAAATAATATATCTTCGAGCCCGAGAGAGTTTCGGAGACAAAGTATATTTGCTTTGTTGCTTCTTGGTGTGCTCTTACGTTTTTTTTCTTGCACTAATCTTGCACTAAATCGCATTTTTTTGATCTTTGAGATGTATAACAATAATTCTTCTTGTGAACTTGGACTTGCCAAAGTTGTTGGATTTGATAAATATTTCTTTATCTCTTCGAAAAGCCTTTTGCTGCTCTTCTCCCCATGCGAAGGTCTTTTTTGAATTTTTTAATGCTTGGAAGATTGGCAAGCTTTTCTCGGTGACTTTGATATGAATCACGTTTAGCGAAGCCGGTCTTCCAATCGACTTCGAATGTCTTTGATACTTTTTGGAACTTGTGTTTCCATCACCGCTTTTATTTTTCGGGTTTGGATCGATTCCTTTTGATGATACAACACAACCTAGAATTTTGCCATTCTTGACCACGAAGGTGCACTTTTACGGATTGAGCTTCAAGTTTGCTTTTCGGAGGTTAGAGAAAGTTTCTTTGAGATCTTCGATATGTTCCTCTCTTTTCTTGCTTTTCACGATTACATCATCAACGTATGCAAGTAAATTTTTCCCCAATTTATCTTTTTAGTATTGTTGAAGTCATTACGATGAAACTTGATCCAAATCGCGAAGCCCCTCGGCCATTCTTTGAAAAACGGTATGTGCCAAACGGGTGATGAAACTTGTTTTTCTTCATCTTCTTTACTCATCCAAATTTGATGATAGCCCGAGAAACGAGTCTAGGAAACTTAACACTTCACTTCCTGCTGCTTGATCGACTAATGTGTCAATTCTTGGCGATGGGAAATTGTCTTTTGGGCGGGCTTTGTTTAGATCACGTGAAATCGATGCACATTCTCCACTTCGTGTTCTTTTTTTCGACCATGACTATATTTGCAAGCCATGTTGTGAATCTTACTTCTCTGATGACCTTCGTCCAATAGTCTCTCGTACTTCGGCTTTTGCAGCAATTGTTCTATCTTCTGAAAGTTTTCTTAATTTCTGCTTCTTTGGCTTGTAACTTGGGTCTATGTTTAATTTGTGTTCGATGATGTCTCTGCTGACTCCTTCTAGATCTTTTGTTGACCAAGCGAAGACATCTTGATTGATTTTCAAGAAGTTTATAAGATTCTTTTCTTCTTCTTCGCCAAGATCATTTCGCGATGATAACTTTTCGTCACGGTAGCATCGGGTCTAGTGGAACTTCTTTTGTTTAGTCTTTTGGTACAAGTTTTCACTTTCTTTCCTCGAGGCTTCGCTCTCTTTTTCTTCTTGCTCTTCTTCGCTCTTCGATGTTGAGAATGTTTCTTTGAGCCGGTCTTTGAATCTTTTCTATACATCTTGCTTCGCTTTGGTCTCCATGGATTGTGATTGTTCCGTTGATTGCCGGGATTTTCATGCAAAGATATGAGTAATTGATTCACGCTTCAAATGCATTTAGACTTCCCCTTCCAAATATTGCATTATCTTGACTGTGCATTTCAACAACATCAAATGCAATTTGTTACGTTTCTTGCATTGTTCATTTATTCCAAATGATACCGCAACACAATTCTTCCAATTGAATTTATTCTTCTTCCTCCAAATCCGACTAATGGATATTCGCTCGGCCTAGATTTTTTACGTCAATTTGCATTGCATCTAAAGTTTTTGCGAAGAGGATATCTGCTGAACTTCCTCCATCAACCGTAATTTTTGTTCTTGACCATCCTTCTATGTTTGCCTCAATGACCATAGCATCCATATGTGGAAAATCTTTTAGCTTCATGTCTTTTTTTGTAAATGTTATTGGTTGATGCGACCACTTTGTTTTTTGTATGGGCCTTCCATTGATATTGAATTTATTCTTGAAGTAGTTTCTTCTTTTCGGTGTTTGTTTCGTACTCCATCTTTGTTTCCTCCTGAGATTGTCAATATTCGCCCTGCTTGCATTATTGTATTGATTTGTTGAAGTAGCCGGAGAATTATTGCCTTGATTGATTGTAGAATTATTTGCCATTGATGCTTCGGTTGCTGAATTTGCATTTGTCCCCATGGTATTGCAGCCAAAGGTTGACAATTGTAAATTGGTGGGGGTCCCGGTAGTGCTTGATGCGAAGGTCCCGAATTTGTATGGAAATTATATCCTTGGTTGTAACATCCTTGGCTCGAGGAGAGTTTGATTGACTTAAAAAGTTGATTGTCTTCTGACTTTGTATGCTTCGGTTTCTTGTTGGACTTCGTCAATGCTTTTCTTTATTACTGGGCACATTTTTTGAAGTGTGGCCAGCCCTTTTGCCATGCACGAGGCAAAACATTTCTTCAGGCTTTAAAGGTCTTCGTTAAGCCAAATCTTGCTTGACTAAAACCTCCTCTGTAATTGTTGTTGACACCTCTCTTTGATATTGGCTTCGGTCATTGTTTATTGCATTTTCTCCACTTTGGTCGTTGTTAATTTGGTTCACGCGTTGTGGTGGTTGATCTTGATATTGCCTTCGGCTCAAAGTTTTGAGTTTTGTATTGATTGAATTGATTGTTGGTCTTCGCTGGTTTCTTTCAAAGTTTTCTTCTTGATTCTCTTTTTACGTAGTCATCGTCCGGATTTTGCATATTTCGGAATTCTTCGTAGAGTTGAGCGAATTTTTTGGTCTTTCTCTTTTTTTCGGATGTGATGATAGTTGACTTGCTCTTAATCCTCGATGGTTGCTATGATAACTACTTAAATCTCGGCACATCCGTATCCGAGTTTTCATTTGGATGAATCTTTTGTAATACTTGATCAATGGCTCTTTTGGGTATTGCTTGATGTTGAATAAGTCGTCACTTGTTAACTTCGGTGTGTTGAAATCCTTGGAAGTCAACTAGCAAACTTGTCCTTAATTGCTCCCAGCTTTTTATTGACCTTGGTTTGAGTGAAGACTACCATTTTTATTGCTGAGCCTTTCATTGCCATGATGAGTGATTTTGCTAATGTTGATTCGTCTCCTCCTCCCGAGGCAAGCGCAAGCGAAGCTCATAAGGAATTGTCTTGGATCTGTAATTCCTTCATATGTTGGGATTATGTTGAACTTGAACCCTTTTGGCCATTTTGCTATTTGGAGATCAATTGACAAAGGAGACTCTGTGTCAATTGCTGTTGTGATTTTATCTTGTTCTTTTTCTTTCCTTGAGTTATTATTTGAGCTTGGCTCTTCAAGGTTGATGACTTCTTTTTCTTGTTTTTCAAGTTCTTCATTTAGTCTTCGCAAATCGGGGTTTCGGCTTCTTCAATTCTTTTGTTTTATTGTCTTTTCTCTTGTGCGTTGCCTGCATTCTTCAAGTTCTTTCTCCTTCCTCGCTAAGTTCTCTTCAAGTGCTTTGAGTCTTTGCTCTTCACTTTCGTTGTCTTGTGATCTTGATTTTTCCCTTGCTTCTTCAATTTCTTCGTCTTGTCCATCCTCTTGTGATCTTGTTTCTTCTGCGAGGGTTTGTTTCTTTGGTCTCCCCATATCTTTGGTTGGTCGTGGGAATGCTCGAGCACACACGGCGATGGGCCAAGATGTTGGGTAAAATACTCCAAACATGTTTATTGATGAGTACTCAGTCACAAAGAGACTGGTATATCATGTCCATTACAAGAGATGCCAGGGGGTATTTATAGGCCCCCCGGCTTCGTAATTCTAGATAAATGACAAACTTTACAATGATAAGATTATCTATCTAGACTTTCGGCGAAGCCGTTCTTGATGTCTTCGCATGACATGTCTTGAGCTTTCTTTGTACTTCCTGAAAACTTTGTCGCGAAGGTCTTTCGACGAAGCCTTCTCTCTGGGTTCCTTTTGCGAAGCTCTAAATCGCGAAGGTCTTATTATTCTCTTCGCACTTTGTCTTTATGATGACCCTTGCTTGTCTCTTATCTTTCTTGGGAACACCTTTGTATGAAACTCTGTTACACAACTAAACTTCAAAGTTTGGGTTAAAAAGTTTATGCAAAAATAAAGTTAACCCCCAACAATGATTTTCACATTTCTAAACCCAACGATTTAAAAGTTATTCATGATTTATGTTCCCAATGTTTGACTCAAACCTTTTCCAAAACATCTTTCTTTTCAATTATGGAGGGAGTAGTTCTGAGAAGAAGAATCGGGCAGCCATGATGACCAAAGAGGTAAATCCTTCCCCAAGCTATAAAAACAAGCTGATTTTAAATGTAGCATGGGCACTGCTTTTAAATCAGACTTTTTTTACTGTATGTTACAAACAATCAACTTAATTTGTTCACATATTTGGCACAACTAGCGGTTACTTTAGCCTAGAATTAATATTGAAAACTGTTCAAAATTTTGGCCACAACACTGGAGGCCGCCCCCGCCGGTGTCGGCACCGGCTTGATCGAGGCCACCCTCGCGCCCTGGAACTGCCCCGCGTGCATCCTAGAGTCTGCTCCACTACGCCCCCTGGTGCCCGCCCTAGCCGTGCGCCCTGGAATCCACCCCGCCGGCGCCGGCACGCCAGAGCCTGCCCCCCCGCCTCAAGCTTGTTGGATGCGCCGCCACCACCACCACTCGATGCGTGCTCGAGTCGAGACTGCCCTCACCCACATCTCGCTGTGTCGCTTCATAAATGTTGGGCTCATGCCTCGCTCGCCAGATACCAACATTCTGTTAACTTCCCGCCAACCAAGGTCGCTTGTGGGCAACTCGAGGTGTCGATTGTCAATGGTGGTGGCTCAAGCCTGTTCACCTCTCCTCCCAACTCTAATGTGTGGCTTCTAATGACTCATTTGAGCATGCTTCCATACCCCTACGAAAACGGTATGGTACTAATTAATTGATCGATATCATATCATACGCGCGCGAGAGGAGTATACGTATAGATACCTGATTGTAGAGCTGTCGTAGCCGTACAGCTAGCAGCAGATGCATAGTCTATTAATTAATTACCGAAAGGCCCAAATCCATGCTTAAGCCCAGACCCGACTATTTTTAGCGGAAGAGCAACTGTCTGAAGAAACATATATTTTTTTTTTTGGAAATGAGAATTTTTATTAATTTCAAGAGATTACATCAAGGTGATACAATGACTTGAAACATTCCCCGCCTCTCGCCTTGGGCACACACCTGCCTTCAATAGTTTTAAAGAGCCACACACACTAATGACATCAATCCTAAGACTAGACCGCCACCCATACGCTTTGAAAAAAAGTCCTTGGCCACCCGCTCCAAGAACCGAGATGCCGCTACAAGCACCTCCCTGGGAAGTAGGCTGTTGAAGGATAGCCCATGAGCGGAGCCGGTGCGTGATTGAGTAGAGTACCCGCAAAAAGAAGATCGTTTGTGTTCAAAACCACCGCATTTCGCATAACCAGACGGACCAGCACAAGGCTGCCGCGCCCACAAGGACAAGTGATTTAAACTCTTTTGTTATCCCATTCAACCAACTCCCAAACATATTAGTGATACTAGTTGGCCTCTTCAAACCCCACGCCCGTGTCGCGTGGCCCGTAACCATCCAAGTGAAACGACAATCAAGGAACAAATGTCCGATCGACTCGTTTTCATGACGTATAAAGATTGTTGAGATCCTTGCCAGGTTTCGTTTTGCTAGGTTATCCTTTGTTAAGACGACTCCTGCCTTGAGATACCGGAGAAAAAGATTTTGATTTTTAGAGGAATTTTTAACTTCCATAGTCGCTATTGATGTTGGGTATATATGTTCTGATTAATTAGGCCCCTATAATGTGATTTGACCGAGAAGACCCCCTTGTGGTCAAGGTCCCACTTGAGCTCATCATCCTCCTCGCTAAGGTTGATTGATGCAAGACGATTGACCAGGATTATTCCACATTGCTAGCTTGTTCCCAATAAGGTCTCTACGCCCGGGGATAGATTGGGTGTTGGTGAAGTAAGCACCTCTCGCCACCGTATCCTGTTTTTTTCTAACAATATTATATAATTGTGGGTATTGTTGCCGTAGAGGCAATCTGTAGAAATATATAATCTCAGCCCTCACGTGAGCACGCTTATTATGCATTTTTATCGAGCTTACAGGCATACATAAGGTTATGTGCACGTTTATTTATTACTAATTCATAAGCGTCTCATTCGTTCCAATGAATAATCTCCCATTTGCATTTCAATACTTTTATTTTATTGGACTCGGACTCCACGCCGGGAAGGGCGCGCCTCTGGGGCGGCGGCGCGGGGAGACTCCACCGCCGGAGGCACCGGCCGGAGGGGCGTCGTCATGGTCTTGGCGACAT
Organism: Hyparrhenia diplandra; assembly: GCA_015847255.1. Lineage (NCBI taxonomy): Eukaryota > Viridiplantae > Streptophyta > Magnoliopsida > Poales > Poaceae > Hyparrhenia > Hyparrhenia diplandra. Next base: position 465,587 of record JADLZK010012176.1, on the reverse strand, counting down.
TGGGATCCTCAATATCGGCACCGACGATTCGGAGTTAGAGAGATGGGCGGAGACGGAAGGGAAAAAGAAGGGATGGTTCTCGTCATTTGGGTCCACATGCCCGGATAATGATATGGTGCCGATGTTATTGGTATTTAGGGACTTAGGCATCAATGCCTTGATTGTAGGTTAAAATTTTCCGAGCACGGTAACATTGTGGATGGTCTAAGGTTCTTAAAATGACTTATAATTTGGTATGGAGAAAGTAGTGTTGGAAGAAGATGCATTGTTTGTTGTTTGTGGTATACGAGGAGTCTGAGGTGGTTAGTTTTCCTCAATTTACAATTTTTAATTTGGATCTTGAAATCTTGATTCACAACTGGAAGAACATATGAATTATGGACTTGAGTAGAGGAAGACAACATGTCTTGTTAGAGTCCTATTAGGCGACATGTTTGGTAAGTGACGCAGTTAGTATAACATGAATCATTGTTTTCATACAAACCAGGAGTCCATTGCTGTTTTTTTTCTATAGCACCGACATAGCTAGCGGACGCGTGGATCCTATATGTTCACTTTGTGTAGATCTACTCATGTGGAGTATAAAAAAAATTGAATTTTCTATTTTATGATTTTTATAATTTGCTATGATTTTCAAATATTCAGCCATATAAATCAAAAAGAAAAATATAAAACATTCATAGCAAAAACTTTGTACTAAAGCACAATATACTATATGTTTAGTGTGCGAGATCTACTCATGTGGAGTCTAAAAATTATATTTTCTATTTTTCTATTTTTTTGTGCTTTACTATGATTTTCAAAGATTCAAATTTGAAATAAATAAGAAAAAGAAATAGACAAAACCACCATGGCTGGAGCAAACCGTGTTTCACTATAGCAAAACCGCATTTCACTATAGCAAAACCGCTCCAGAGAAGTAAAATGCCCAGGTTTGAAAAATTGAAGTAGGTGATTTACCCGATTGTAGAGTTGAGGGAGGAAAAGACGAACTTTAAATAAAAAGTTGGGTGGGTGAGGGGAGAAAAAGTGGTATGCTTTATCGACTAGCCTATTTCATCCATATTGTTGTCACAAGAGCAAGAACACAACCCAAACTATCACCTAACAGAATTAAAAAATAAACTATCACATAAGAGCATCTCCATCCTAAGCCCCTAGACCCACCATTCCAAAAATTTTAGGAGTTTAGATAAAAAAAAAAAAACTCAACTCTAAATGGAGCTCCTTAACATACTCTCATTTTTCGTACCCTCTCAAATTACATTCTCAAGCCTAAGGAATAGGATTCTTCTATCTTGCTCTCATCTATGGGTCCCACTATAGATAGGGTTTTGGGTTAAAAGCTTCTTCCATGGAGATGGGAATCATTTGTGCTCAGTGGAAATGTGTTGACCATGCGGAGGGCTGCTGTGGCCAATAGGTGTAGGGCGGTTCCTTTTGCTCTCTGTAGTAGCCGGGCGTATGCCGTCTCTCCTTCTCTTCCTCTGACCTCCTCTCTTCCCCCGCTGTCGGCCGCCAGCCCCTGCCCGGCGACCTCGCCGGCGGGTGGCAGGTGAGCCGGCCCTCCTTTTCTCCTTTCCCTTTCCCCTCTTCTCCTTCCTTGTAAGATTCTCCACCAAAATAATGGCCTCCATGGCCATGTCTACTAGATATCAGTTCACGGTTGTCCTACTCTTTGTGCTTCTAGTCGTCAAGGACGGCACCGGCGGGAGATGGAAGAAAGAAGGATGGAGATGCATGGTGGGGTCTGGCAACGACTGTCGCGTCGCGATGGTGCTCGTCATCTTCCTCGCCGGCGCGCCCAACCTCATAGGTGTCCACCACGGCGACAGCTGCAGCAGCCAGAACCGGACGGAGGCCAACTGCCCCCGCTGCGACGCCCACATGCCGGTCAAGGCGCCCCCTCCGGTCGCTGACAGGGCCATAGACGGCGCTCACCACCACATCAAGGACGCGGAGGGCGGAGGATTCGCTGACCGGTTCAGCGGCGCCATCCTTCACCGCGAGCTCACCGACCAGGCCGCCCACATCTCCGGCTACCGCAGGGGCGACGCGCCGAGGAGCTGCGCTTCGGGGCGCTCCGTCTGCTTCGCGGAGGCGCGTCATGGGGCCCAGGACCAACACATCGACAAGGAGCGGTTGGAGTCCCTGCCATTGTTGCTGGATGGAGCCGCCGTGACGGATCGAGCGGATGTGCGACGCGACACCGGCCAAGAAGATGCCATGCGCTGGGGAGGTGAAGAAGGCGAAGAGACTCGACTGGGTCATCTTCACGGCGCTCCTCGTCGAGCGAGTGGCCGGGCTCAGGCGTGCCATCCACGCCAATCAACGCCGTCGCCGCCGCCGTGTGCTCCAGTGTGCTCCATGCGGTCCCCGAGGTTCCTGGGCATCCCAATCCTGTCTCCGCACATTTTCTCATGTGAGGGTCCCACCGCATGTGCCATGGGTTCCACCCGTGCAACGTGTTGACCATGCGGAGGGCTGCTGTGGCCAATACCCTGACACATCCGCATGCCCGCGGTGCTTGGGCGGTGATCAGCGGGCCCTCATTCAACACGTGGAGATCATGCAGCTGGGTATGCGGAGCACATCTAGTTCCTTCTTGCAGCCTGTGGTCTTGCAACAAACGGTTCAAACTGGCCATCCTCGTCTCTGGTTTTGGTTTGACGAGTCTGCATTCCCCTGGGATTTAGGTTCGAATTTCTTCAACATCCGGCAGCGTCTTCAATATCTTTCGGAGGCCGGCATGTTTTTTATTCGATCCAACCCACTCTTAGCCTTCTCGCAAGTCGCGAGGCCAGGTCCATCCATCCGCACTAAAGAAAAAAACTAACAAGACCAACTTTGACCCCAAACTACCCTAAATTCTCAACCAAGACCAACTTTGGATGGGAAAAAAAAGAGTTGAAAGAAGAGGTAGGACGAGCACACATTCAGTTGGAAGCAGACCTAAGCCATGTTGAACGCCCGTTAGGCATTCCCAAGGCTTCAGCAGGCCTACTTTGGGATCGGAATGGGTACGACACCTACATTCCTTTAACATCCCCATTTCATCAAAAATCTTGGTTGTCAATGTTGTGCTCAAGCCCGTTCACCGCTCCTCTCAACTCTGACATATAAGCTCTTACGACTCCTTTGAGCCTGCTAACGCACTGCTACGAAAACAATACGGTACTAACTATTGAGATACGTGATTGAAGAGCTGTAAAGACATATTTTTGCTGATGCAGATCTATTATTATTAGCAGAAGGCCCAAGTCCATGCATAAGGCCCAAGTCCATGCATAAGGCCAGCCCGGTTGTATATTTAGCAAGCAAACGTCTTTCACTGTTGGGCCAAGAACTCAGCCCAAAATCCCACGTGTACTACTTCTTTCACTGTTGGGCCAACGTCTCATTAACGTAAACGGAACCACGATTATTTATTATTTTTATTAATCCCCGGAAAACTCTGCTCAACTCGTTCTCTGTCGTCTCGTCTGGCTGCTCTCCACATCCATCATCCTCTTCCCTTCCTCCTCCAACTCTCCAATCAACTCCGAGTCTCCCACCCAAACTACAATCCGCGGCAACAGGAAAAAGGCGCCTCCTTCACCAGAAACACAAGCAAGATCGCGAGCCGGTGAATCGATCCGACAGAGCGGCCCATGGCCGGAACCGAGCGGCCCCACCGCCCGATGGACCCGCCGCGGCGGCCCGCCGGCGGGGTCGGCGCTGGTGACTCGCCGGTGAGGTGGGACGGCGGCGGCGACGACGATGAAGGCTTGGCGGTGAGTTTCCCCCCGTTCTCTCTCTGCCTGTTTCGTCCCTGTTAAGTCTGGTTGCGTGCACGCGTCCTTTAGCTGAGTTGGTCTTGCTGAGGAGCGTGAGAAGTGTAGATTGATTCGTTCGTTTTGCGTAAATTGGGGAATTTCGGGGAGCATGTGGCGCGCTGCGTGGCGCGAACTTAGGATTCTCGAATTGATTGATGATTAGGGCTAAGTGAGGAGCGAAGAGTTTCATGTTTTCAAGGGCGCGTATGGCTTGTGCCGTGCAAAATCCAAAATTGCTTTGCTAGGTTTTGTTGTAAGCTTGTGGCTAGAGCCTCGGTGATAGGAGTGGACTAGTTATGGTCTTTCTATGGCTTGAGTTCAAGTCTGCTCAATAATTCAACTTTTCCCAGGCTGAGTTTGTGCCATAACTCAATTCTGCTTTCTTTCCTGATATAGGGACTCCACATATTTGACCAAGAAGAGGCAGACGAGCCACCAGCCAAAAACAGCATGGCCAACAACAGCCTTGATACTAATTGCATTCCCATTGCTAACGGATGCAACACTGAAGCAACTGAAACTTCTGTAGAGACGCAGACGGAACCCGAAAAGGGATTGAACCCGCTTCATGAGCATACTGGCATCTGGGTCCCTGTTTCTGTCCCGCCAATGACAGCGCAGGGCCCGCGAGGAGTGGCACAGGGGTTTGGTTGCAATGGCGGGTACTTCCCGGAAGAAGAGTTCAGGTGGGAGCTGGATGAAGAGGACAATGAGATGACAATGTGGGATGTGTTTGCTGATATGGTTGTCACGGCAAAAGATAAGGTGGTATCTGCCGCAACATATGACTTTGGGGAGACGTGGGATGTCGGTGGTGTCCAACTTCTTTCTCCAAGAGGCTTGGAAAGATATGGCACAAACACTAGCGGATGCAAACGCTGGCATTGCGAATGAGCTTCTTGAGACAGAGCCAACTAAGTGGTTGCCTGACAGTGCTGCTACCTCTTGCATGCTCTGTGGCGTGCGGTTTCATCCAATAATGCGCTCTCGCCATCATTGTCGTTTCTGTGGTGGAGTGTTCTGTAATGGTTGTTCAAAGGGTAGAAGCTTGATGCCTCCAAAATTTATGACTGCAGAACCTCAGAGGGTTTGTGATGTCTGCGAGTACGCCTAGAGAGTATCCAACCTCAATTGATGAATCAGATCAGTCGGGCCTCACAACTTCCAACTAGGGACGTCACAGACCTGAGTACCCTGAGGTCATGGCTGAATTTCCCTTGGGCACACACAATGGAATATGAAATATACAAGGCTGCAAATTCTTTACGTAGTTACTGTAAGGTATGCCTTTTTTCTCCTTATTTCATACAAAATAGGCAAGTACTAATATCCTAATAACACTACAACAAATCTAGTATTCCTATGTTTCAAAAAAAGATCAAGTATTCCTACACTGGTGTTGATAAACTGATGTCAAGAAACCTTGTAGGGAAATGTCTCACAAGTCATCAAATATGGTTGTTTTCTGTTTGTATGGTAATTAGTTGGGTGAATATTTGGACTAATTGAGTCGTTGTGGGTAAAAGATGACATGGAACACTTGCAAATTATTTTATCTAATGCAATAATACAACTTGGATATGTGATTAGTCTAATCACTGAAATGAACCAATGCAAAAGAAAAAAATGCATAGGCTTATGTAAAAATCAATTTCTTAAGTAAATAACTGCTTGTAGTTCCCCAATCTGCATTTTAGTAACTCTAGATTATTTAAGCTGAACTTAGCCGTTCAGGGGAATTTTATTATTGGAAATGACTTAGTCGTTGTATTCTTATCAAATGCTGGAAATTATATTACTCCGTCTGTGGGGTTGTTGACTGTTCTGTTAATTATTCAGAGCCATTACAAAGACAAAATTCATGTATGTTTCAGGTGGGAGGACTGAAACCAGAGAAGGCTATCCCTGATACTATTCTTAGACAAGCAAAAGGTCTTGCTATAGTTACTGTGGTGAAGGTTGGGATGATGGTTACATACAAACTTGGCACTGGACTGGTTGTTACTCGAAGAGTGGATGGCTCCTGGTCACCACCTTCAGCAATCTCCACCTGTGGTATTGGATATGGGGCACAGGTGATACAAGCTTTTTGTACATGGAAATGCTTCTTATTAACAATCTAGCACCATCTAACATATAAGATATCTGCTTCACTCTTTCAACAGGCTGGAGGTGAGATAGCTGACTTTATTATTGTTCTGAGGAACACGGATGCCATCAGAACATTCAGTGGGAAGGCACATCTGTCTGTTGGTGCTGGTGTTAGTGCTTCTGCTGGCCATGTTGGACGTGCAGCTGAGGCTGACTTCCGTGCTGGTGATGGTGGTTATGCCGCATGCTACACATACAGTTGCAGCAAAGGTATGTTTCAAATTAGTATCAGCTTTAGATTACTGGCATTCAAGAGTTCGTAGCGGTACAGGAATTCAGTATTATTTTCAAGGCACTATTTACAGCAATATGTGAGACTGATTTGTTTTGCTGATGGTATAATGAATACTCAATTTCAATTTTGCTTCCATTCTAGCTTTATCCTAAGTCAAACATTTCTATTTTGGCCATGAATGCTTATAAGTTCATGTAGTTCAACATCATGCAAATTATTATATATTATGAAAGTTATTTCTCATGGTGAATCTAAACACATAGATCTTATGATGTTAAGTAGTAAATTATTATATTCTTATGTAGTTCAACATCATGCAAATTAGTATCAGCTTTAGATTACTGGCATTCAAGAGTTCGTAGCTGTACAGGAATTCAGTATTATTTTCAAGGCACTATTTACAGTTAGAGGCAATATGTGAGACTGATTTGTTTTGCTGATGGTATAATGAATACTCAATTTCAATTTTGCTTCCATTCTAGCTTTATCCTAAGTCAAACATTTCTATTTTGGCCATGAATGCTTATAAGTTCATGTAGTTCAACATCATGCAAATTATTATATATTATGAAAGTTATTTCTCATGGTGAATCTAAACACATAGATCTTATGATGTTCGTAGCAAATTATTATTATATTCTTATGTAGTTCAACATCATGCAAATTAGTATCAGCTTTAGATTATTGGCATTCAAGAGTTCTAGCTGTACAGGAATTCAGTATTATTTTCAAGGCACTATTTACAGTTAGAGGCAATATGTGAGACTGATTTGTTTTGCTGATGGTATAATGAATACTCAATTTCAATTTTGCTTCCATTCTAGCTTTATCCTAAGTCAAACATTTCTATTTTGGCCATGAATGCTTATAAGTTCATGTAGTTCAACATCATGCAAATTATTATATATTATGAAAGTTATTTCTCATGGTGAATCTAAACACATAGATCTTATGATGTTCGTAGCAAATTATTATATTCTTATGTAGTTCAACATCATGCAAATTAGTATCAGCTTTAGATTACTGGCATTCAAGAGTTCGTAGCTGTACAGGAATTCAGTATTATTTTCAAGGCACTATTTACAGTTAGAGGCAATATGTGAGACTGATTTGTTTTGCTGATGGTATAATGAATACTCAATTTCAATTTTGCTTCCATTCTAGCTTTATCCTAAGTCAAACATTTCTATTTTGGCCATGAATGCTTATAAGTTCATGTAGTTCAACATCATGCAAATTATTATATATTATGAAAGTTATTTCTCATGGTGAATCTAAACACATAGATCTTATGATGTTCGTAGCAAATTATTATATTCTTATGTAGTTCAACATCATGCAAATTAGTATCAGCTTTAGATTACTGGCATTCAAGAGTTCGTAGCTGTACAGGAATTCAGTATTATTTTCAAGGCACTATTTACAGTTAGAGGCAATATGTGAGACTGATTTGTTTTGCTGATGGTATAATGAATACTCAATTTCAATTTTGCTTCCATTCTAGCTTTATCCTAAGTCAAACATTTCTATTTTGGCCATGAATGCTTATAAGTTCATGTAGTTCAACATCATGCAAATTATTATATATTATGAAAGTTATTTCTCATGGTGAATCTAAACACATAAATCTTATGATGTTAAACATGTGAATGTATCGAAATTGATGGCAAAAAACTAGAAAGTTTTGACTTTGGAAACAGAGGGAGTAGTTTAGAACGCCAGTCAATTCGAAGTTCGTTTTATTGAAAATTTGAAATTAAGATGCTTTTCTGTTGCAAACTAGAGAAGTGCATGACATCTACATAGTTTTGAGCTGCTTAGTTTGCACACAGAAAAGCAGCACTACGACCAGTTTGCTTTGACAAATCATTCTTGTTTCATCTTTTGAATGGTTAGTCATTTAAATGTCCCACCAGAGAGGTGAGCAGATGGCCAAGTTACATACAGGATAACCTTGCCATGTCTCATAAGGATAATGTAGTAAAGTGTGCATTAGCTATACTAAAGGCCTTATGATAAGGTTTGGGAAGTTGGGAGCACAATTTTCTGCCACACAAGTAAAAACAAGACCAAGTTGACGTGTCCTGAAACCATTGGGGTGTGAAGTTAACCAAATATGCATGATTGACCAACCTTTGATAGATATTTATGGCTTCAATTGTTATAGCAGTGAATCATGCCATATCACAGTTCAGAGCATTGAGCAACAATGTTTTATGATGAAATGAATTGTTAAGAAAAAAAGTAGTTTGTTGGCCCCATTTTAAGATTACAGTGAAGTGATGCATTACTTAATTCATTGCAAATACTTGTGGGTAAGGTTTTGACAAATACGCTCATTCATATTGTTTTATGTAACCACTTATTTTGTATGCTGTCTCCTCCATATTAGGTGCCTTTGTGGTTTTGACAAATACGTTCATTCAATTTTTTTTTTGTAACCACTTATTGTATGCTGTTTCTTCCATATTAGGTGCCTTTGTGGGCTGTGCGTTCAATGGCAGCATAGTATCAACTCGAGATACTGAGAACGCACGATTTTACGGAGGTCCTGTCAAGGCAACTGATATCCTTCTAGGATCAATGGCGAGGCCACCTGCAGCCTCTCCTCTGTACAAAGCCCTGTCAGAATTGTTTGACAAGATTGGAAAATAATCCTCTTTCTTGCAGACCCTGCCTCACCTTGTAAATACATTCGAATTTGTGCCCTTCACGAATTAGTTGGAAGCAATTGCGCAACTGTACAGTAAGGCCATTCTTCGACGCATCAGAGGCTCCATGCCTTCATCAGTGTTTACAGTGGATACTATCAGCAAAACTACTCTGTACATAATTGTAAATTGAATTGACATTCGCATCAAGATGTGAAAAAAGGTGTTTATTCTTTGTCGTCACTATTGAGGATGCATTCTCGCAAACTCTGGAGAGTGCGGCCGTACGGGCAACCCTGGCAACCCTGACGTCTGACGACGAGTATGATTCGAATTTCATGGGAAGTACAGTAATTCTGTAACGCTATCCTGTTGTGCGTTTGCATTGCCATGTCTGTGTCCTTTTGCATTTCTTGCAAAAGAAAAGACGAAGAAGAACACAGAAAACAAAGATAGGAAATAAAGGATAACTGCTGATGAGATATTAGATGGGCAGTAATAATAGTATCAAGATAGGCTAAAAGTTACAATGAGATGCTGATGAGATACGTAATAGTAACAAGATAGGCTAAAAGTTACAATGAGATATTAAGATAAGCTATGAGTGACCACGCTTAGTGCCTAAGTGTTCAATGAGATACTTAGATAAGCTATCCCTAAAGAGATAGCTGGCTTCGCAATCAGCTCACTCGCGTCTTGCAGCAGCTTGGATAGAGTTCAAGCGCGGTCCTTGAGGGTCTCCGCGTTACCCAGCGTGAGCTCCAGGTCGAGCTCCTCCCTCGCACCCGCCTGCTGCTCCTCGCCGCTCCTGTGGAACGAGAACCCGAGCGGGTTCATCAGCGCAGCGCCCCGGCCACGGACCACGCCTGACGCCCCGCTGCTGCTCCGTCGTCGGGGCAGCGGCGGGAGCATCCAGGACGAAGCAGAAGCAGTGCTCCCGGGGCCGAGCGATGATGCGCCGGACGCCACAAAGCTGTTGTACGCCGGTGCCTTGTTCGCAGCGGCATTGGATATCTGGATCGCCGCCAGCAGGCTCACCGGGTCGGAACCGGGGCTCGCCGGCCGGTGACGGGGCTCATCAGCGGTGGGGTCGAGGTCTGGAAGGAGAAGCGGCCGGCGCCAGCGCCCGTGGCCCACGGAGGCGGCAGCACGTTTGACTTGAGATCCTCGCCCTCGCAGGGCTCAGCGGTGGAGTGGCGCCCGGCTGGGAGGAGAGGCGTGGCTGGGACGAGGGCGGGGAGCCATTCTGGCCATTTGCTGGAGCAGAACGACCGCCGATGTTGGCCATTTGCTGATCAGATGCCGGTGGCTTGGGTCCCTGAAGAAAAACAAATCGATCGAAGAGCCAAGAGGATGTCAATGAAGAATGATAGACACGCACGCACGCACGCAAACAATGTGCGATCGCAAGGCAACGTGAAAAGAGCGTTCCCAAGAGGATATCAATGAAGAAGCAAACGACAGGTTTTCTTTCCCTGAACATCCGTTATTCCGTTTACAGTCGTCAGTACGACTAACAACTGAGGCAGCAGCATCAGAACACGAACGGACTTTTTGCTACAAACAAAAGCCCATGAGGTGCCAATTGCAGCAGTGGCATCGGCCATATACTACACACGCAGCTCCATCGATCGATCGGCAGCGAGAAAGGGTGATCGATCGATCAGTACCTTGCGGTAGGTGGTGCCGTCGGCCGCCACGGTCCAGCCGGCCTCCTCGCAGAGTGCCTTGAGCACCTCGTTGTTGTCGCAGTGCCTGGGGAGGTTGTAGTTGCCGTACATCCGCAGCCCGGCGAAGATCCTCCTTGCGATCACCCGGCGAAGCCGCTCCTGGTTCCGGTTGTTCTCCCGCTCACGCCACGACGACACATGCACCGCCGCCGCCTTCCCGTTCCCGTTCTCGTCTCCTGCCCTAGCCCATGGCTCATCACCTCCACTCCCTCCTGCTCCTACTCCTCCCATAATCATCATGCCACTGCACTCAGAGGAGCTCACTCTCCTCGCTCGCTTGCTAGTGAGCTCGTGAGGACTTTGGTGGTGGTGATTTGCATCGACTGCCTGTTCACCTTTATATAACCCACCAATGGTAACTAGCAGGACCGATTTTTACCATAATGCCCATGGCTCGGTACACATGACAGCCAGGGACACCTATGCTAATTGCATGAGGTGCCAATTGCAGTAGTGGCAATTTTTAGGAGTGGTGTATTAGTCTTAATGACATGCCAAGAATTGATGACAAGGAGTGATGTAGTTAGAGCAAATTTATATGATTGCTAGTTTTAGGAGGGTTGCATTCATTTTATTCAATAAGTTATACTAGCCGACCGGTGGGGCCCGCTGAAGCTGCAATAGGTGCCAAACAGCCCTGAGCATAGAAAGGGATCAAGTCTGGACTGGCTGATCATCAAGGAACGGTTGCTGGTGCATCTAGGACCACATATGGTCTTTCCCATTGGGCTGTGTGTTGGGCTTGATCCTTTCCATGGTTGTGCAACCACGGAATATGTAAACCCTAGACACATGCGGCCACCGGTTGCACGACCGTGAAGTAACTTCGGATACGTGTGAGTTTAGTTAACTCTAGAAACGTGTTGGTTTAGTTCGGTATAAACGGTCATTTTATTTTACGGCGGTTGGATGTTTCTGATGCAATAGCAACACACTGCTTGTCAAAATGGAGGTAGTAACGGAGACTCAAGGGGCAAAAGTGTCACCACTTCTACTTCGATGTGGAGTTATCGAGAATAGTGCCTTTTCAGTACTTAACGAAGATCTATGTACTACACATGATTACAAGTAATACAAAAAACAAGCACGAGAATGACAGTTTCATGTACATTCATGTGGCATAGAATCAAGGCCATGCATGTATGCACGTCCATGATAATGCAAAAAAGTGGTTTATAGAATTGCATGTTGATGTCAACCGCTTTTGGCAAAAACCCGCATGGATTACAACATATTCTCCTTGATTATAGTTGTTGTTATATATAGTTACAATAAATGATCCTCAATCATCATAGAAATGTTAACGAGCATTTACGCAACCATGAAGCTACCATTGTACATTCACAATAGTGAGCTACAACCATCTCAGGTCATATATGAGATTTTACAAAACAACTCAATTGTTGCCATTTCTACAAATTGATACATTGAAAAGGCATTGTATATATACATCCATAGTCAAGTATAAGTCATTGACAACATATGGCTTAATAATTTTGGGAACATCGTAATTCTCATTAGCAGACCCATTGTAAGAATATTATTGTGACTCATAGTGTAACAAAACTTTAACATGACGGTAAAGCAACCATATGTGTGTGCATGATAATACAACTATAGCCATATATGTGCAACTACAACAACAACCCTTGTGAGATGAACATTGATGCAAAACCATGCATCTATACCACCAATACAAGCCAAATAATGTTTGTAGGCACATGCATGATTATTAGAAAAAGATAGTTTCCTCGAATAGATGTTGATGTCCACCATGTTTAATTATTCCATTCCTTTTTCTACAAAATCTCGATTGGTTTAAAACACAAGCTCCTTTGAGGATAAATGTGGTAATAGTTGTGTGGGAATGATCCTCCGGATCAAAATCAAAATGAATATTTCTACAACCATGAATCTACCATAAAAATGCGTAACATTGAACTACTACAAGCATCTATGCCATCTCACCCAAGTTATTTTTAGCAACTATTATTTGCTTCCTTTGATTTACTAGAGTAAATTTAGTAGCATTTAGTGTACTACCAAAACTAGATGACTTTTAGAAGAATTGTATTCATTATGGTATAAGCTATATGGGGCTGGCCGGTGGGGTCCGGTGAAGCTACGTAGAACTACTGCTAAATCGGTTATATGTGAACATGCAAAGCGGGGTCTAGACCGGCCGATTGTTATGGTGCGGTTGTGCTAATGCACCACATTTGGTCTTTCACATGGGCGTCTACATGTTTATTTAGTCCTTACTACGGTTTGGAGCAAATTAAAACCCCATACACATGCCACCATGGATAGCAACTGTGAAGTAACTCCCGATGGATGTGGGTTTGGTTCACTAAAAAGTCGTTATATTTTAGTCGTGGGCTTAAGCCGTGTTGTGTGTAGGGGGTGCAAATGCATGCCCCAAAATTTGGAAAAATAGTATATTTGATTAAAAATTCACCATATATGCACCCCCCACAACACATTTATATGCACCCACAAGCCATGTGCACCCCCTCTGGTTTCCTCTAGCTTCGCCAATTTTTAGTGCATTGTACTTTTCCAAGGCAATAGAAATGCACTCCTTGGCATAATGACGGTAGTAATGGAGACTCGAGGGGCAAAAGTGTCACCACTTCTTCTTTAACATGGAGTTATATATCAAGAATAATTGTCCTTAGTATTCAACGGAGATCTATGTTACTATGCATAGTTATATGTAATACAAAACACGCACGAGCGTGATGGTTTCATCTACATATATGCGATAGAGATTAATGACAACACATGTGTATGCACGTGCATTATAGTGCGAAAAGACCATTGTTTCTAGAATCAGATGATGTCAACTCTTTTTAGGAAACACTCATCTATGGTTTACAACACATGCACCTTAGCTATAACTGTGGCCATGGTTTGGAGCATCTAAACCCCAAACACTCCTTGTGTTTATACCTAACATCGAGCACTCCTATACAGAACGCATAGGCCGTAATATAGTGAATCCAATCGGTTTCGATAGCTTTTCATCATAGTCGCATTGCCATGGAATGCGTTGACATGAAATGGTCCTACCAAACTCATTGGCATAAACATCCACATATAGGTTGCCATTTTATTTCCCGTGAGGCATGTTTTTCTATCCTCTTAGCTCTAGCACTTTTTGTCTCGAATATCATAATTCCCTCATCGACTATGGAAATGAGAGCACATATCCCCGAGATAGATTTAACTTTTTTCACAACTTACGAGTTGCTCGTGAGAAATTAGTTGAAGAAAACCATGGAAACTCAAGAGATGATTGCCAAAGTAAATCCACAAACAACAAAAGACATTTGCTTAACTATAAGTGATACTTTTCATTAGCTTTAATCCAACTGCTTGACAATCCATGATTACATGAAGACATGCTTTTTTCCATTTACCATGTTTGTTTCCTTTTTCATGTCTTCCAAAGAAAAAAAAAAGAGAGAAAAAGAACAAAAATAAAGATGGGAAATAAAGGATAACCGATGATGAGATACTAGATGGATATTAAGGTACTAGATGAACATAGCAATAGTAAGATAGGCTAAAGATACAATGACATACTAAGATAGACAAGAATATGATAGTCTAGACTTAAACAACTTCCAAAATTTCACATGCGCATCATCTTGTTGCAAAGAACTCCGGTGACCTCAAGTGTCGTCTTTATGGTCTTTGTGTTCCCAATGGTGAGCTACGTGCCCTCCTCCACATCTGTGTCCTTCTCGCCCTCATCACCTCCTCCTCCTTCCGCGTCCGCTTTTCCACACTACTGTCTCCCAAAGAGCCGCGGAGCATCCAGCGTAGAAGAAGCGAGCTCCCGACGCCGAGCGAAGATGCACCGGATGCCATGAAGTTGTTGTACGCCGGTGCCTTGTTGGCCGCGATGTTGGATATCTCGCATATGAAGCTCCCAAAGGTTTGTTGTAATGGGCGACATCATATTGATGGGGTTTCGCGGAGCAACTGTACAGGTGAACAAAACGAATTTGGGACTTTTTCTACAAACAAAATATGAACAGGCAAAGCGAAGCAAGACGACGACAAGAAGAATGAGAACCAATGAAAACAAAACAACAGAAGACGGTGACGATGGTATTTTTAGTGAGAATTACATGGATTAGCTCGAACGAAAGGGGAAAGAGCCATGAGCACGATGTTGTTTTCGCAGCGGGACGGGGAGGGCGTAGTTGTTGTATTTGGCGCAGCTCGGGCGACGACGGCACCGGGGCGCCGGTTGTTCCCTGTTCACGCCATGTTGGCTCCCGCACCGCCGCCTGGTTCCCCTCGCTCCGCTTCACATCTCCTTCCCTAGCCCATGGCTCTTCACCCCCACTCCCTCCCGCTCCTACTCCGTTCATCACCGTGCCTCTCCACTCAAAGCTCGCTCGCTCTCGCTTGTTGTGTTCTAGCTAGATGTGGTGGTTGTGAAGCATCGCCTGCTGGTGGTGTACCTTTATATAGGCTACCACTAGTAACTGGCAGGACATTGATTTTACCATTACACCCATGGCTCGTGTACACTTGATGGTCATGGAACCAGAGGGACACCTTTGGTAATTGCGTAAGGTGCCTATTGCATGTAGTGACAATTTTTAGTAGAATTGTATTAGCCTTAATGGCATTCCAAGAATGGATGACAAGGAGTGAATTGATTAAAGCAAACTTGATGACTACTAGTTTTAGGAGACCTGTATTTATTATGGTATAAGCTAATACAAGGCCAGACAGTGGGGCCCGATGAAGCTAGAACCTGTGCCAAATGAGCCATGAGCATGAAAATGGGTCGGCACCATATCGGGTCTATCCTATTAGGATGTGTATTGGATTTAGTACTTGCCATGGCTGTGCAACCTTGTAATATGTAAACCCTAGACACATGCTTCTAGTGGATGTGCAACCGTGAAGTAACTCCGCATACATGCGCATTTAGTTAACTCGACCTGTGAGGTTTTAGTTAACTTTGGATACACATGACTGCTTAGTGCGGAAAAAGGTCATTATGTTTTACTTGCATGGTTGGATTTTTCAGATGCAATATGGCAATGCACTTCTCGTCAAAACGGCAGTAGTAACGGAGACTCAAGGGGCAAAAGTGTCACTGCTTCTACTTCCACGTGGAGTTGCTGAGAATAGTTGCTATTTAGTATTGAACGAAGATCTACATTACCATGCATGATTATATGTAATACAAAAATACGAATGAGCACGGTGGTTTGATGTACATTCATGCGATGGAGGATCATGGCGGCATGTGTGTATGCACGTGCATGATAATGTGAAAATATTATTTCTAGAATTAAATATGTTGATGTCAACCATTTTTGGCATAAACAAATGGATTACAATAGATGCTCCTTGACTATAGTTTTTGTTATGGTTATAATGAATGATGTTCGAACATGTGGGGTTTGGTTTAGTAAAAGCCTTTATATTTACGCATGCAATAGCAACACACTCCACTCCAAAATGGCGGTAGTAAAGGAACTCGAGCGCCAAAAATGTCAACACATTGAGTTACCAAGAATAATTGTTGTTATTATTCAACGAAGATTTATGTTAGTATGATGGTTATATGTAATACAAAGCATGCACGAAAGCACAAATTTCACGATATATTCATGCGACATAATCATGGAAGCACGTGTGTATGCTCACACATTATAATGTGGAAAGATTGTTTCTAGAATTAGATGGTGTCAACCATTTTCCTCAAAAATCGGGTGGTTTAGAACTCATGCTTCTTGACTATAGTTATGGTTATTGTTGTAGTGAATGATCCTCGACTATTAGAGCAATGTTAATGGACATTTACACAACCATGAATCTACTTAACAAGATCATAACATAGGGGTTTGTTAAGCCTTAAGACAAGATTCTTTGGTCTAGAAACCCCTGACTGATCCTTCTAGGATCGTTCGTGGGCTTGGGGATACAAAGCCTTCAGTGCTCACACACACTTGGCTAAAGATTGGGCTGAGACAAAGGAAGCCCTCCGCTTCTGCTTGGGGCTCAGGGCCTTTCCCAAATCTCATGCTCCCTGTGATAGGAGTTTGAGCCTAATCCTTAGGCCCCCTACCCTAGCCTTCGACGCTAGTCAAGGACCGAGCTAGAGACATATGCACTAGGTGTCTGGCTATGGCTTGCGGCTGGAGAAAAGTGCCACGCTCCATCCATGTTGCTGCAAGACCCTCTTGGACTCCAGTGCATGTAGACCTTAGGATAAACTTCACAAAACTACCATGTACCAAACCTTCCTCAGTATATAAGGGGAGTGCCAAATCCTAGAGGGGAGAGGACGATTTAAGAACAGATCATTCGTGTCCTCACCGAATGACTCGAGCTCCGAAAGCAGAGCCACACTAGGAGGTGTTCTGAGGGCTCCTTCCCACTTCCACTACCCCGCCTCGTCTCCAACAAGGAGAGGATCTCATCGACGACAAGCCAAGGATCAACACGGAGCGATCCTCTACCAAATCTCTCTCTTACACTCTGTTGTAAACCGCCGGTTTTGGGTGCTCTTGAATATAAGGAACATCTGTTGCTGAACCTAGGGTGTCAATAGCTCAAATTAGGATAAACCTTGTTGTAAGGATAATGGACCTCAACCCATTTTAGTTTGGATTTTGGTGTTTGATGATCATCATGACCAAATGAGAACAATGAGTTTGCAAATGTTTATTTTGTAGTCTCATAGGATGCAAAACATGACGGGATGAAAGATACATGGTGACCGATGATCAACACCTCAAGCAAGACCTTAGAAGCTCAAAGGAATACCCCAAGGATCAAGAAAAGTCCGAGCATGAAGGTGGAATCAAGCCTCAAGAAAAGATCACGAAGATTCAAGTTCAAACAACACCGTGACGCTGCCCGATGTGGACCAACAAAGGTGCCCGAGCATCGCTCAGTTCACACGAGGAAGATCACCCCAAAGACCCGACGTGTCAAGTGCGTGGCCTCGAAAGCGCCCGTGTATGACTAACGATCATCCGAATCGGCCGAAGGCCGATGCAAGAGGACCTAACGATCCGATGCATAAAATGCGGTCTAGGGGCTCTCTGATAGGCTTCGACACATGGAGTGACACGTCAAGTGCATGAAGTTGCAAAGTCCGATGCAATATGACAAAACCCAACGGTCTAGGGGCTCTCCTATGTTCGAACATCATTCATTACAACCATAACAAAAACTATAGTCAAGGAGCATCTATTGTAATCCATCTGTTTATGCCAAAAATGGTTAACATCAACATATTTAATTCTAGAAATAATATTTTCACATTATCATGCACGTGCATACACACATGCCGCCATGATTCTCCATCGCATGAATGTACATCAAACTGTCGTGCTCGTTCATATTTTGTATTACATATAATCATGCATGGTAATGTAGATCTTCGCTCAATACTAAATAGCAACTATTCTCAACAACTCCACGTGGAAGTAGAAACAATGACACTTTTGCCCCTTGAGCCTCGCATTACTCGCCATTTTGACGAGAAGTGCATTGTCATATTGCATTTGAAAAATCCAACCATGCAAGTAAAACATAATGACCTTTTTCCGCACTAAACAGTCATGTGTATCCAAAGTTAACTAAAACCTCACGGGTCCAGAGTTAACTAAATCTGCATGTATCTGGAGTTACTTCACGGTTGCACATCCACTAGAAGCATGTGTCTAGGGTTTACATACTACAAGGTTGCACAGCCATAGCAAGTACTAAATCCAATACACATCCTAATAGGACAGACCCGATATGGTACCGACCCATTTTCATGCTCAGGGCTCATTTGGCACAGGTTCTAGCTTCATCGGGCCCCACTGTCTGGCCTTGTATTAGCTTATACCATAATAAATGCAGGTCTCCTAAAACTAGTAGACATCAAGTTTGCTTTAATCAAGTCACTCCTTGTCATCCATTCTTGGAATGCCATTAAGGCTAATGCAATTCTACTAAAAATTGTCACTACATGCAATAGGCACCTTACGCAATTACCAAAGGTGTCCCTCTAGGTCCATGACCATCAAGTGTACACGAGCCATGGGCGTAATGGTAAAATCAATGTCCTACCAATTACTAGTGGTAGCCTATATAAAGGTACACCACCAACAGGCGATGCTTCACCACCACCACATCTAGCTAGAACACAACAAGCGAGAGCGAGCGAGCTTTGAGTGGAGAGGCACGGTGATGAACGGAGTAGGAGCGGGAGGGAGTGGGGGGTGACGAGCCATGGGCTAGGGAAGGAGATGTGAACGGGAGCGAGGGGAACCAGGGACGGTGCGGAGCCGCCATGGCGTGAACTGGGGAACAACCGGGCCCCGATGCCGTCGTCGCCGGGCTGCGCAAATACAACAACTACGCCCTCCCCCCGGCCCACTCGCGAAAACAACATCGCGTGCTCATGGCACTTTCCCACCGCTTCGAGCTAATCCATGTAATTCTCACTAAAAATACCATCGCCGCCGTCTTCTCGTTGTTTTGTTTTCATTGGTTCTCATTCTTCTTGTCGCCGCCTTGCTTCGCTTTGCCTATTCATATTTTGTTTGTAGAAAAGTCCCAAATTGTTTTGTTCACCTGTACAGTTGTTCCGCAAACCCCATCAATATGATGTCGCCTCCGCATAACAAAGATCGAGCTTCATAGCCAACGAGATATCCAACATCGCGCCAACAAGGCACCGACGCATTTCCACAACTTCATGGCATCCGGTGCATCTTCGCCGACGCCGGGAGCTCGCTTCTACTTCGCTCGATGCTCCCGCCGCCGCTGGGACAGAGTAGTGTGGAGCAGGCGGACGCGACAGAGGAGGAGGTGATGATGACTAAGAAGGACACAGATGAGGAGGAGGTCCTGTAGCTCACCATTGGGAACACAAAGACCCGCAAAGACGACACTTGAGGTCACCGAGTTGCTGCAACAAGATGATGCGCATGTGAGCTGGAAGTTGTTGAAGTCTAGACTATCATATTACTATCTGTCTTAGTATGTCATTGTATCTTTAGCCTATCTTACTATTGCTATGTTCATCTAGTACCTTAATATCCATCTAGTATCTCATCATCAGTTATCCTTTATTTCCCATCTTTTTTTGTTTTTTGTTCTTTTTTTTTTTTTTTCTTTGGAAGACATGAAAAAGGAAACAAACATGGTAAATGGATTATGTAAACCCTAGACACATGCAGCCAATGATCGTGCAACCATGAAGTCTAGACACACACGCGGGTTCAGTTAACTCTAGATCCGTGCAAGTTTTGTTCGATAAAAATTCATTGTATTTTACATGCACGGTTGGATGTTTCGATGTAATAGTAACACTCTCCTTGCCGAAACGGCAATAGTAATGGAGGCTCGAGGAGGGAAATTTGTGTCACGACATTTACATTGACATGAAATCGTGAGAATAGCTGCTTTTAGTACTCAATGAAGATCTACGTTACTATATAAGATTATATATAATAGAAAACACGCACGAGCTCAACGGTTTTATGTACATTCACCCAGTGGCGTAGCTAGAGGGTGGTCCTCTTGGGCCTAGGACCACCCTACAATTTGAGCAAACTATTATTAGTATATGGTGGGTAAACTATTTTTAAGTAATTTTAGAATTTATTACTTAGTTGTAATAATTTTTTAAATGTATTTATCTTACATTTTAATAAATTATATATATTGCACAATGATATGCTATATTTAGTCCTTGTTTTATAGAGGTTCGTCGAGATTTAGTTTCAACTTATTCGTGCACCACAGCAAGGAGCAAGTTGTATTCCTCCTAAAATCAATTAGGATTTATTTAAATCTTTTTTTCATTGGTCCTCTCCCTCGTAACAATAAACCAAAATGTTTGTTGACGTATCAAACAAAATTATATTGTTAAAAAATATTAATAGGACCACCCTAGATTAAAATTCTGGCTACGCCACTGCATTCACCCAACAGAGAATCATGGCGGCATGTATGTATGCACGTGCATGATAATGTGAAAACAAATTTCTAGAGAATTTGATGTTCATGTCAACCGATTTTTGGCCAAAAAAATAAAACAGATGGGTTACGACAGATCCTAGTTGTTTACTTGTTTTAGTTCTAATGAATGATGATCCTCGATCGCCCTAGAAATGTTAATGAGCATTTACGCAACCATGAACCGATGCCAGACCATCCTAGACCGGGGAAAGGGGTTGGATCTGGACTGGTATTTTTTCTCATGGGTGTTAACACTTATTTTTATTTAATTTAAGTCAAAGTTCAAACCATACGACTCCTCAATGCGAGAATTGCATTCTTTTTATGGATGGAGGTAGTAGAACTGGACCAAACATCTAACCGTAAGGTCATCGCTTTGCTGGTTCACTAGCTCAACAGTTAAAGAACCGGTTGAACCACGGGTTCGATATTTTCAGACCAGATGAATTGAACCGGCCACAAATACATCTAACTAGTGCAATATAATGATGTAGAACGAATAATCAGCCTACCATTGATGAGCTGACGACACGAGACTCGTGTGGTACAACTCAATTTCACTAGTGAAAATAGTGAAAACAGTTGTTTTAAGAAACATTTGGTATAAAACAAGTTATAAGATCAGAAGCAGATAACAGAGAGATAGGAAGCTGGTGTATTTTTTAGCTTCACCCAGCTTCACGGTTTCCTGTGAGAGAAGTTAAAAAACTTCACCTTGCTTTATCAGATCCCGTTTAGAAGGAGAAACTGAAAATACAACTTTGTAAAGCAGGTGCAAAAGTTGTTCCAAAACACACCCGAGTGGATCCTATACCAAGCTGTTCGGCACAATCAGCCACACAGGGTGCAACTTGCGTGTTTTTTTTTTTTTTTTTTTTTTTTTTTTTTTTTTTTTTTGGCCTAAGGGTGCTCTATCCTCATATCTGCAGTGCACCATTGTCTCTCTCTTGCAGTATACGTCATTCGATGATTTTAGGATGCGAGCACATGCCTCTAAAAGCAGATTTGGTTCCCTTTACTTAGAACGCGTAGAATTTTGTTTCTGAATCCACAAAAATAACTGTCAAATTTTTGTATGATTACTGTGAAATTCTTGTATTCCAATGGGTCCTTAACTTTTCCGCATCATTCTGTAGTTGCTTGTAGAAATCAGTTGAAGAAAACCATGGAAACTGAAGAGATGATTGCCAAAGTAAATCACAAACAGCATATGAAGACATTTGCTGCTCAACCATAACTGATACTTTTCATTAGCTTAAATCCAACTGCCTGGCAATCCATGATTACATGAAGACATACGTTTTCCATTGCCATGTCCATCTGTTTTCTTTTTCATCTCTTGCAAAGAAAAAAAAAAAAAAAAGAAGAAACATAGATGGGAACTAAGGATAACTGGCGATCGATGAGACACTAGCAGATGGATAGTAAAATACTAGACGGACAATAGGAGATCTGTTTTCTTTTTCATCTGTTGCAAAGAAAAAAAAAGTAAAAAGAAGAAACATAGATGGGAACTAAGGATAAATGACGATCGATGAGATACTAGCAGATGGATAGTAAAATACTAGACGGATAGATAGGCTAAAGTTACGATGAGATACTAAAGAACTAAGATAGATAGGCTGAAGAGCCAGCAGTCTTGCTGAGGTTATACTACGACGACGCTGAGTGCCTGAATCCCAATCAGCTCACACGCGCATCGTCATGCTGCGGCAGCTCGGTTAGCTCACACGCCGTCCTTGCGGGTCTCGGCGTTGCCGAGGGTGAGCTCCAGGCGCTCGTCCTCATCGGCGTTGTTCTCGGCCATCTCCTCCCTTTGCGGCCGCCTGCTCCCCGCCGGTCCTGCGGAACGAGAACCCGAGCGGGTTCATCAGCGCGGCGCCGCGGACACGGAACGCGGCCGACCCGCTGCTGCTCTTCCGTCCCGGCAGCGGCGGGAGCATCCAGGCAGAAGCAGAAGCGGAGCTCCCGGCGCCGAGCGACGTCGCGCCGGACGCCACGAAGGCCGGTGCCTTGTTGGCCGCGGCGAAGGATATCAGCTGGGGCACCGGGTCGGGGCCGCCTGCCCGGCTAGTGACGGCGCGGCTCATCAGCGGCGCGGTGGAGGTCTGAAGGAGATCATGCGGCTGGCGCCAGCACCTATGGTGGCCCACGGCAGCGGCGGCAGCACGGTGGACTTGGAGTCCCTCTCCGGGCTCGGCGGCGGGGTGGCGGGCGGCGGGGAGGAGTAGCGCGCCTTCTTGCGGAGGCGCGGCGGGGACGAGGGCGGGGAGCCGTTCTGCGGCGTCAGCAGCGGCGCCTCGGAGTTGGAGGAGCCCTCGAAGAAGTTGGGGTACGAGTTTTCCTCCAGCTGCTTAGACAGCCTCTTGAGCGAAGCCAGAATGGTGTCTCCTCCGCCGCTGCCACCGAGGGTGATGCCGGAGGGCGATGACGCCCGGATCAGGCTGTAGGAAGAAGCTCCACCTGATGCTGGGTTCACGTCGTTCACCGGAGCAGACCAGGCGATGTCGGCCATATGCTGATCAAATGGCACCGGAGGCTTGTGTCCCTGAAGAAACACAAAACAAAGAGCCGAGAGGAGGATATCATTCACATAGAGCATGCACGCACGCACGCAAAAAATGTGCAATCTCGCGAGGCACCATGGCCATGTCATGTGGGCGTCTACTAGCTAGTGAGCTATGAAAAGAACGGCAAACGGCAGTTATTCCGTTTACAGTCGACAGTAACAGTACGACTAACGACTAGCAGCAGCATCAGAACAAGCACGGAATATGTAAACAAGATACAGATCACGAACAAGAACTACACACGCAGTTCGTGACATGCCTGGTTTAGACAGTACAGCCACGCAAGACAAAACGACGATGGAAGCTCATCCAATCTTTTGGAAAGGCCGTGGAACAGTACATGGATGGCTAAATGACGAGCAAATATTTGAGTTTTGATGCAAACGACAAAAGGCGACGCGGAAAATATGGTCGATCGGCTTGCAACTGTCGACGATACTACACTTCTCTGCAGCACTACACTACACGCAGCTCGGCAAAAGCGAAGTGAAGCAAGGCAACGACAAGAAACGAGACCCAACGGAAACGAAAAAGTGGAAAGACGACGGCGGCGGCGGCTACCATTAGCTCTCAGCTAGCGATCGAGAGAGAGTGACCATCAGTACCTTGGGGTAGGTGGTGCCGTCGGGCTCCACGGTGTAGCCGGCCTCGTCGCAGACCGCCTTGAGCACGTCGTTGTTGTCGCAGTGCTTGCGGAGGTCGTAGTTGCCGTGGGCGCGCAGGCCGACGAAGATCTTCGACTTGACCAGCCGGCGACGGCGCTCCCGGCTCCGGTTGTTCTCCTCCTCACGCCACGACGGCTCCAGCACCGCCGCCGCCTTCCCGTTCCCACTCCCACTCCCATTCCTTTTCCCTTCCCCGTTCTCGTCTCCTGCCCTAGCCCATGCCTCATCACCCCCACTCCCACCCGCTCCTACTCCTCCCTTCACCATGCTTCCCCACTCAGAGATCGTTCGCTCGCTTGCTAGTGTCTAGTGAGCTCGTGAGGACGAAGCTGTTGTGTGTTGCTGGCTGTGGACAGTGGTGGTGGTGATAGGTGGGCTGCCGGTGCACCTTATATAGGCTGCCACTAGTAACTCACAGGACAGTGATTTTACCATTATGCCCATGGCCCAGGTACACATGATGGCCAAGTACCTAGAGGGACACCTTTGGTAATTGCATGTAAAGACTATTGCAGCAGTGGCAATTTTTAGAATTGGTGTATTAGCTTTAATGACATACCAAGAATGGATGACTAGGAGTGATGTGGTTAGAGCAAACATTAGATGACTGCTAGTTTTAGGATTGCTACATTATTATGGTATAAGTTATACGAGCCGACTGTCCGGTGGGGCCCGATGACGCAAGAACTGGTGGGTCTGAGCATGGAAGGGTGTCAGATTCAAACCAACTGCTCCTCATGGAGAGGCTGCTGATGCACCCTCGAGTATGTAAACCCTACACACATGCGGCCAACAACGGTGTTGCAACCGTGAAGTAACTTTAGAGTACTGGATATGTGTTGGCTTAGTTAACTCCGGATACGTACACGTGCAGGTTTAGTTCGCTAAAAACTCGTTATAGTTTACGTATAATGTTTGATGTTTCGGACGCAATGGCAACGTACTCATTTGCCAAAACGGCAGTAGTAACGGAGACTTGAGGGGCAAAATTGTCACCACTTTTATTTGGACGTGGAGTTACCGAGAATAGTTTTTTTTTTTGGGGTACTAAACGAAGATCTACGTTACTATGCATGATTAATGTGATACAAACACGCATGAGCACGACAGTTCTAGGTACATTTGTGTGGTAGCGAATCATGGCGAAGACATGTGTGTATGCACGTGCATCATAATGCGACAAGATTGTTTCTAGAATTAGATCGATCGATGTTGATGTCACCATTTTTGGCAAACTTCAGATGGATTACAATAGATCCTCCTTCACTATAATTGATATAATTGTTGTTTATAGATTGGATACATGTTGGCTTAGTTAACTCCGGGTATGTACACGTGCAGGTTTAGTTCGGTAAAACTCATTATAGTTTACGTGGACTATTCGATGTTTAGCAACGTACTCCTTTACCAAAACAACATTAGTAACGGAGACTCGAGGGGCAAAATTGTTTCCACTTCTTTTTCGACATAGCGTTACAGAGAATAGTTGCTTTTAGTACTAAACGAAGATCTAATACGTTACTGTGCATGATTAATGTAATACAAACACACATGAGCACGTGCACGACAGTTTCAGGTACTTTCATGCGGTAGAGAATCATGGCGACATGTGTGTATGCACGTGCATCATAATGCGACAGGATTGTTTCTAGAATTAGATCAATGTTGATGTCACCATTTTTGGCAAAATTCAGATGGATTACAACATATCCTCCTTTACTATAGCTGTTGTTATAGTTGAATTGAATGACGATGCTCGGTCATCATAGAAATTTTAATGAGCATTTACACAACCGTGAAGCTACCAAGGTACATTCACAACAATGAGCTCAACCATCTATATCATGTCAAATACATTTTACAGAACAACTCAATTATTACCATTTCTACAATTTGATACATTGAAAAAGTATTGCAAGAACTTCAAGATTTACCGGCTCAGTCCTTCGAAGGTGCTCATAGGGGTAGGGTTTGCGTACGTGTGTTCATAGGGGTGAGTGTGCGTGCGTGTTGAGCGTCTGCGTTGCACTTCGTGTAATCTCAAAAAAAAAAAATACATCTCTAGTTGTTATGAGATGTGTTGCCAGCATAGCTTGATAATTTTGCGACCGTCATAATTCATAATTCTCATCGACAAGTAGGCACAATTATAACAATATTATTGTGATGCATCATGTAAAATTTTTTTTTAATATGATGGTGGAGCAATCATGTGTGTGTGTGCATGATAATACAACTAAAAGCCATATATCTGCAATTGCAAGAACAACCATTGTGAGATGAACATTGATACAATCATGGATCTACCACTGTCACATGCCAAATAACGTGTGCAGACATATGCATGGTTGTTAGAAAAAGATAGTTTTCTGAAATAGATGTTGATGTAAACACCATTTTTTTTTTTTTTTTTTTACAAAATCTCGAATGGTTTACCACACAAGCTCCTTGATGATATCATGCCATCTCACCCTAATTATTTTAGCACACAATTATTTTCACAATAGTGACCGAGTGCATGCTACAACCAAACACCACCCCTAGATGAAGTACAAAGATGGAAAGACAAAATTATTTTTTAAACAAGCACCATAACTTCAAAGTGCATAGTTGTATCAATCATTTTGAACTTTCGACTGCTAGAACAATCTTTAACCCAAACAATTCGGTTTATAGGACAACCCATGATAGATCCACGGGTCCAATTAGTCACATTTGAGCCGTCAATTAGGTTTAATTTCACTCAAGCTAAATTGTTTCCTTTTCTTCTACTGCAAGTGGTTCATCTCTCCATCCGGTTCCATTGAAATGACACACCGGCTGTGTTTTTTACCCAAAATCCACCCTAGTTATTTTAGCATATTATTATTTTCTTCCTCTGATTTAATAGAGTAAAATTAGTAGCATTTAGTGTACTGCCAAAATATTTATGTTTGCTTAATTATGGTTACTTCTACCTTCATACATAGAGAAAGAGTAGATCGAATTAATATGTAGGCTTTTGCTTAACCAGGGGCGGTTCTATCTTAGGGCGGTTCTATTTGAGAAATTGAGTGATGGCGCTGCACTATATAATATGGATTTATTAAAAAACAAGAAATGTTAATATTTATATATATAAAGGAATATGATGTCATGTCAAAAAATAAATAAGAGGGGGATGAAATGAGTTTCATCAAGATGAAGCCCCATGGGCGTACGTTGTTTCCATGTCTGAATGTGTCACATAAGGAAATGCAATGAGAGCATTTGAAACACAAAACTGAAACAAAGCATTGTCAAAGGTTGTTTCATCCATGAAGCAAAATCCTATTTAGTATTTACTGATGTGACATACCTAGAACAACAAAATAAAACTATACATTGAGATTATCAATAATTCAAAACAGAGAGTGCAATTAAAAAATCACCAAAATAAAAAGAAGTAGAATTAATATAAATTGTTCACCAGACGATTATAAATTTGACCAAGGCACTGTTTACATAGTAATTCGAATATATATGAATTTTAATTTCTTTTTCACACAAGAAAAGGCAAAAATGATTTTCTTTTTTAAACGCTAATATATCCGAGGATGTATGTGGACCAGATATATGCATCTGGTATCTGGTACTATTAAAACAGTAGTTAGTAATTGTTTGCCAAATATTTCACTTGGATTACTATACTACTCACTACCTTACTGCAATTTTAGTATGGCTTCAATATAGTAATATAATACGAGAGGGTGCAATTAAAGCCCCCCAAAGATAGAGGGAGAGTACAATTAATAGGAATGCTTACCCTGAATCCAAAAAAAAAAGTGCTTAGCCTAAGGGGCGGCTCTGGTTCTCTCTCTATATATACATATGCATATTTGAGTGAACTAGGGCACACTAGTACTGATGATGATGATAATAATAACCATGGGAAAAAAATCTCCAAATTATGTAGTATATATTGCAGGCCACGCGCTGCACACGCATGAAGCCGGCCAGCGCGGGCGTGCAGCTCTCGCCGGCCTGATCTAGCTTTACTGATTTTACCTTTTGTTTCTACTCCTACGTTTTTGCTCCGATGAGGAAAAAAACTACTGTAGCGTGTATATACGTACGTATGAAGGCAGCACACCGTTACGGCCCTCTTTTTCAAATGAGCGGCTAGCCGCGAGCTACCGTCCATGTACAGTTCAGTTGCACAACAGCACTCCGTATCCATCGCACCGGTTCCAACAGTTCTCCTGAAGTTTCACTCGCTCGATCGACAGTTTACCGATTGTGATATGAGTATGCTTTTAGAAAACTGCTACGAAAGGGCCCGGGCTGTTACCATTA
The DNA here is from genome assembly GCA_015847255.1 of Hyparrhenia diplandra. Lineage (NCBI taxonomy): Eukaryota > Viridiplantae > Streptophyta > Magnoliopsida > Poales > Poaceae > Hyparrhenia > Hyparrhenia diplandra. Next base: position 437,454 of record JADLZK010012176.1, on the reverse strand, counting down.
CCAGTTTTGTTCGCTAGCTGAGCTTTTGGTCATTTTTTTTTATTTTTGGATCTACGCATATGGGTTGTTTGATGAAGGGTATTTGGCGAAAAATAAACTCACATTGAATATTTGACTGAAAATTAGCCTACATATTAGCCCTCGTCGGACTCGGATAGGTTAGAACTAAAATTTTAGCCAGCTAATAACAAATAGCCATTTTGTATTCGGGCGTACCCCTAACTCTAGTTATTTAGATTTAATCTTTTTAGTTATCAAATGTGCATTGATTAAATTAGCTGTCTACTGGAAACTACTAATTAGAAGAATTTTAAGCTAAGGACTTGGAAAATACTAGTCACAACCCCGGGGGGGAAAAAAAAACAGTAACTAATCCAAACTCTATGAATGTTTTTGGACCATGCTTCACTTATTACTATTGTGTACTACTTTATGACTAGTCGTCCAAATTGTGTTTTACCATAGATAAATCGCGTTCAAGCCATGAACATGAATATAATCCACAGAGTATATATATTCTTTTTTAATTAAGATAAATACGACAAAGTTTATATTCCTAAAGTGATGAAATGTTTTTATCAAATTAAACAACATTCTTTTTTTCATGCATAGATGGTGGCTAGCAATTTGACGCTTAGTTTTGCAGCTTTGATCCAGATGGCTTTGCTGTGTTACTTCCAACTAGCATTGCCCTAACTAGATAGGCAGTTAGCTGTTGCTTGCTCGATTTGTGCTCCAGAGCTAGCAGCCGCATCAGCTTGCTCTTGCTGCCTAGTGCACGAATAGTTGAAGGTCCATATCTCCGATCGTCTCTAAAGCAACATGGTTGCAGTTTGCATACGATCCGCGCTCACCCTTTTCCACTGCGACTCTAAGCAACGTCCTCTTCAGTTTTGCTGCAACGCACACTGCAGCGTTCACTGTGTGGCGAAATGATTTTCACGACGATCAAATAAAAACGGTTTATATATATGGGTGCTTTTCAAAACCGACGTTACCATCGATTATAAAAGGTGTGACATTTAATTTATATAGAGTCGCAGGCTTTCCAAATGTTCTTTTCAAATTCATTTTTAGAGATGGTTACCAAAATTCCATATCTTAAACCAACCACTCATGTATATGCATTTCTAGAGACCCTACAAATGTCAACTTATTCAAAATAAACCGCTTCTCAAAATACATTTGAAATCATAAAATTCTTAATCATTATTTTATTTAATATTATCTCACCACTTTTTATGTAAATAAACTATCAAACTTTACATATCGTGACCCAATATTTCACTATTTTAAAGTCATTATATGGTTAGTAATAATGTTGTTATATGCATTAAAACAAAAGTATCAAACACACATTACATGTTGTTTACACAGTATTTATGATGTACTCTAATCTCTAGGCTTAGCAGAACAAGTAGTAGCTTTGCCAAATCATCATGTGCTAGGGTGGGGAACTGAGGACCGGCTGCTCGTGCACGGCGCGTGCGTGTGATGCCCGGCGGTCAGGCGCGCTAAGACTGTAGACTGACTGACTGTAGTGGTTGGATGGTTGGTTGGTTGTTCAGATCTAAGTCATCCCTTCAGCCAAAAGTTGATCAGACATCATTGCGTGCCAAAAGAAGGTCAATGTGGATTGAACAATATACATTAGTTTACTCAGGTTCTTAGCAACTGTTTGTTAAATTTTGTAACAAACCATATATCCTACTACTAAAACGCCGCAAACGAAATCGTCCACCCGGCACAGTATTTTTCGCTCGCTCACCCAGAGTAGCCCGGCAAATCGCTCACACGCCCACGCGCTCATCCCGCCCAGGCAGTTTCAATTTTTCGCTCGCTCCCCTCGCGCAGACCCGCCCGGCGATTCGGGGCCCCCACGCGCCGCGCCACACCCGCGCACCTCGAGCTCGCCGCTGCCGCCGCCGCCGCAACCGCGCGCTCGCCCCCCCACTTCCCCACCCCTCGTGAAAGGCCGGAGCTCCTTCGCGCCGCCGACGCCCGGCCCTGCTGCCATCTCAGCCGCAAGCCGAAGCCCGGCGCTCGGCGCCCACACTGCCCTCCACTGGCTGCCGACGACGACCACGCCCGCTCTGCCCCTGCTGCCCCCCCTCGGCAGCCGCTGACACACGACGGAGTCGAGCTGCCGAGGACACTACGCGAACTGTCGGGACGTGACCCAGCTCCATGCGCCGTCAACAAGGCCGGCCTCATCGCAACCGCTGGTCTTGCCCTCTCCCTCCCGTGATCCAGATCCCTTTTGTGCGTCTCCATTGTTTGTTTGATCTGCATTTAGAGTATGGGTGTTTGGGTCGGATGTTTTGCTGATGCGATTGATGCCTTCTGGTGCTACTGTTTCCTTTGTAGTCCCTCAAATCGATGTAGTGGAATTTTTTAGAATAATGGCCTATCACTGATGAACACCAGTTATCTTCATGTTCTGCTGATGTGATTTATTATAGTTTGTTTAATCTCTTCTGTATTCTGCTGGTACCATTAGAGTCTGCAAATAGAGTTTGTTTGATCTATTCTGTGTTCTGCTGATACATGAGGGAATTTTCTGGTTGATGCATCCGTAGCTGCAGTATTTGTTTTGTGATACTGAAAGTTCAGTTTAAACTGCCTTAGCTATATCTTGAAGATGGACATGGGCCTGAATTTGTGAATGTGTCAAAGATTGTAGCTGGGACTGCTATATGTTTTTCTTCTCATCTCCATCATCTTTTACAAGCTCTGCCCAGAAATTTGGAGATGAATCAGAATATAGTTAAGGCATTTTGTAATAACTTAAGTAGAAGAACCATTTAAACCAATATCCATTTGATAAAAAAAAATGGAAATTTTTGTGAAATAGGAACGTCAGATTGCTTCCTTCAGTTACTGGCTTATATTAGCAAACCATGCATAATAACTGCATGTCAGTTTCAAGCATGTTTTTTTTGCGAAATAAGTTTCAGGCATGTTTATCTGAATTAGTATTGAAAATGTGTGGATGATAGAGCTTTATTGAAAAATTAATTTCAGGCATGTGCTCCTGCATTAAATTTATTTGTGAGTACATATATATCTTTCTTGCTACTGATTTCCTGTCAAAGGCGCAAAATAAAAATCAAGAGTTACAGATATATGAATGAAATATTATTGGGAAGTAAATTCATTAGATTCATATCTAGAACCTGATAAGGAAGAATAGAGAGCAAGCAATTAGATTCCCTTGATATAACCCCTTTCGCTGCCTGTAATTTGCAATATCAGAGTTAATGTACCTAGAGCATTCTTTTGAATGAAATTAATTATGCTTTGGATTTGTTGATTTTTTTTTTCCCTGTTGCCTGATAGCTTTCAGAGATACATAAAATATCATAATTTGGCTAATGCTGTGGTTGTTGTCCCCTTTTTTTTCCCAGGGTTGGTTCAGATAATCTCTGTTTGTCTGAATGAAATGCAACGATATCTTCAGTAGGGTTGTTTTGCTGAATATATTGTCAAACGTAGTTTCTATGTCGTTAATATCATTTCATTTTGTCTCTACAATAGCTTCAACAGGTTGGGTTACTTTGTCAGGTTTTGTATCATTTTGATTTATCTAAGCCTCCTAAAGCTATTGTAGTTGACCTTCTCTTTTCAGTTCAGTCAGCTTTCCTTTCTACTTCCCTGATTTTTTTTTTCTTCTTTCATGTGTTTACCAACCGTGGTGTTCGGAGGGCATCCGCATCGTGACAAGCTGCAAACGGTAACTCACCTATGTATGGATTGGTAGTGGATTTTAAGAACCAGGAAAAACATTGTCTACCTATGTGTAGAAGACTAATGAATTGATCAATAGAGTATGAAAAATGATTCATTTTAGCAAATTGTGTGACAAGATTTTCAATGATGCATGCTTTGTTTGTGTTTACTTAGCTCGGTGGAATGTAACATGAAATCTTTTATAACTTTTAGCTGACAATTAGTAATGCTTGACATCAAGCTTGTTTGTGTAGGCTTATATAACCTGTGTTTAATAAAGTTGAATTTATATCACAATATATATCTTTTGCTTTTAAAAAATAAATATATTGTTGAGGATCATCTAGATGTTCTGTTTGTCATGATAACACAAATATGGTATGACAATTCGGATATTTGCAAGAATTTTTTAGTTTTTAATGACACTCATGTAGAAACATTTGAATGCAAATTTATTTTTTCCATTGTAACGCACGGCTTTTTACCTAGTATATACTCAAATGTTAAGTGATTAGAGTGTCGATATCACCAATTACAAAATAGTGCGAAAGATGCAAGTAGCGAGTGCCAAGAGCTATGCAAATATCACTTAACATTAAACACTAAACCTAAGCCTTGAGTAGAGTGCCATATGGCTGGTTAGCTAGCCCATGCACTTCATAAAACACCACGCTAACCACCAAATATTTTTCTTAAGCAACTTTGGTAGCTAGAGCACTAGAGATGGGCCTCGACTCACTAGAAAAGTCCCTTAGCTCCAACAACAACCAAATGGTCGGTTAGTGGTATATATAGCCTCCACTAGATATAGCCATTGGTAGGGCCGTCCCTGGCCATGTGCGGGAGGAGCGACCGCGCAGGGCCTCCAAATCTTGTGGGCCTCCAAATCTATACATAATAGATACATTAGTACAACACTAGGGAAAAAGTCTACTTTTTTCCCCTCAACTTTGCGAAGTCGATTTTGGTCCCTCAACTCCAAAACCTGACAAAACGGTCCCTCAACTTTTCAAACCGTGCAGATTTCGTCTCTCGGCGGGGTTTAGATGGTGGCTTCGCTTCACAAGAACTCCGGTTTTGCTACAGTGACTTTGGTTTCATTTTTTTTTCTCTTTTCTTATTTATTTCGGGCTGAATCTTTCAAAAATCATAGTAAATCACAGAAAAATTCATAAAATAGAAAATCCAATTTTGTTGGACTCCACATGAGTAGAGCTATGCAATGAATATATAATATGGTATACTTTTAGTACAAAGTTTTTGCTAGAAGGTTTTGCCTTTTTTCTTTTTATTTATTTCAGCTCAATCTTTAAAAAATCTTAGTAAATTACAGGAAAAATTATAAAATAAAAATTTAATTTTGTTGGACTCCACATGAGGCGCTAAATAACACAATGACGTAGTTACCGTGGGGCTCTTTAGCCGGGTTAGGTTAGCTAGGTTTGTCAGGTCTTGACCGCTGTGACGCATTATTACAAGCCGTGAACCCGATCGATGGATCCCGCCAATAAATTAAATAGTACACCTATATATCTTTATTGTGTAAATATGCTCATGTGGAGTCTAGCAAAATTGGTTTTTCAATTTTATGATTTTTTATAGTTTACTAAAATTTTTTAAAGATTGAGCTGAAATAAATAAAAAGAAAAAAAAAAGGCAAAACCTTCTAGCAAAAAACTTTATATTAAAGTATATCATATTATATATTCATTATGTAGCTCTACTCATGTGGAGTCCAACAAAATTTGATTTTCTATTTTATGAATTTTCTGTGATTTATTATGATTTTTGAAAGATTCAGCCGAAATAAATAAGAAAAGAGGAAAAAAATGAAACCAAAGTCACTGTAGCAAACCGGAGTTACTGTAGCGAAGCCACCATCCAAACCCGCCGAGGGACGAAATCTGCACGGTTTGAAAAGTTGAGGACCTATTTTATCCGGTTTTTTGGATTGAGGGACCAAAATCGACTTTCGTAAAAGTTGGGGGACCGAAACTAGACTTTTTCCCAACACTAATGCAACAGCTTCGGCCCATTAGCAAGCTAATTACGGCAGCCAACATACAAAGCCCAATAGAAAATTATTTATTGTCGGTCGCTGGTTCGATCTCAACTCAATTCAATTGCCGATCAGTGTCTGTGCCGATCCCAGACCCAAACCCCCTGGCAGCAGTTACGAGTTAGATCTCCCGTCTCCTGGTCTAACACTCGATGCCTCGCCTTATCGCCCGCCTGCTACGTTTCGTGAGCGTGACAAAGTACGAACAGATAGCAACATCAAGCGAGGCGCTGAGGCCCTAAAGGTAATATTAATCTTTCATTTGTTTTCAAGTCACACATCGTCACAGTATAGTAGGTTGATCTCTAAATTTTGTTCTTTTGATCTTTTCATCTGGCCATGTCTTCTCGCAAATCGCTCTAGAAGATTTGAATTAGGTTCACAAAATTTGTTGGAGAAAGATTTGTCGACTCACCAGTGAGTCGCCCGAAATAAGCGGAGTGGCTGAATATTTAATTATTATTTAGCTTTTGTTTTAGAATGACACAAGATAACGCAGACACTCACAAACGCACGCACACTCACCCCTATGAACACACGTACGCAAACCCTACCCCTATGAGCACCTCCGGACCGAAAGCACCCTAGAGACCGGAGATTCTCGAAGTCACCATTGGCGCCTCGTCGTCGATGGGAACGCCGCTACCACTTAATGCATAACGCCGAAATCCTAGGAAAACCCCAGAAAAAGATGCGAAAGCACCGTGATTTGAACCCCCGGTGGGTAGCGTCCCACCGACTGCCCTACCATTGGACTACAAGCCAATTCACAATTATTATTTAGCTTTATTAGTAAGTTTATTAAGATAAATTAAGATAAGATAGAAAAAGACTAATGGGCCCGCCCGTTAGCAATTGTAAACCCCTCTTATAAATACGGGGGGCAACTATTGTGAGACAATTAAGAAAGAAATAATTTAGGGTTTACCCTATCGCGTCTCCTAGCACTGCAGCCGCCGCCGCCGCCCTTTCGAAGCCTCGCTGCTGCCGGCCCGCCGCCATCGCGCTGCTGCTGCCGGGCTACTACGCCGCCGGCCGCCGCGCCTCGCCGCTGAGCACCGCCGCGCCGCCCGCACCGCCACCACGCCGGTCATCTCGCCACGCCACGCTCTTCGCCCCACCGCGACCGGAAACGGGTTGTGACAGGATTGGTATCCGGAGATCGACGATCCAATGGCCTTTGACCGAGCCAAAGTTCGCGAGGACGCCAACAAAGATCATTGACAACTACATCGCGACCATGGAGGCAAAAGCCACGAGGCAAATTCCATCATCGATAAGTAATGCTCCACCCTCCAAGCGCTTTGCCGATCCTCGTGGACACCGATGAGCCCCCCATCCGCCGCACCTCCGACTCATCAATTAACGGCCAGTGAGACCGCCCGATTTTCATCAAGAATTTGCTACGAAAATTTCCGTAGAAATTCCTACGCATGGCACCACGTAACCTCCCCTAAATTCTTCCCGGAAAATTCCGTAAGAACCAAGAATAATATCAAATTATTTTTCGAGTATGATGGCAAGGGTGACCCTTCTCATTGGTCAGTATAAGTGCGATAAATTTTTTCTCGCTCAAGGAATCACCGATAATGACCGATGCGGCTCGCCGTACCATCTTCAAGGGAACGTATTATCTTGGTTTATTCGTTGGAAAAATGAAGTGGGTCAACCAAATTTTGACCAAAATTTTCTCGCAGCCTATTACCAGCGCTTTTGGAACCCCACTACATAATCATCTTGGTGATCCGACAAAGATCACGCCAATCGAGATTTGGACAAGTACACAAATACATTCACAAAGAACGCCGAACAAGGTACAACACCTCTCCCCCAAACAACAAAGCTATGCTTTATATTGCCGGGTTAGCACCTCCGATTCGGACGACGTCCCAACCGCACACCAACCACCCGATATTGAGACCGCCATAGCACTAGCTAGACATCTCTATACCGCATCACGCCGGCGAGAACTCAAGGTACGCAAATGAGAATATTCAAATGTTCAAATATCGGTTCATGGGTTAACCGACATATCTACTTGTCCTACTATGCAATTACTTATCAATATAAATGACACCAATTTATTGGCTTTATTAGACTCGTTCAAACACAAATTTTTTGGACTCTAATTTGGCTACAAAAACTGGGCCTAGAAAGTTCTTCCTTACATCATCCCCTCAAAGTTGTTGTTGCTAATGGACAACATATAACAAATGTTGGGAGATATGATGATATTGAATTTTCTATTGTCACTTTGAAAGTTTCAAAGCGTATTTCTTCAAAGATTAAATTAGGAGGCTATGATGTTGTTTTGGGTGTGGACTCGGCCGAAGTTCTTTGGGAAATATTGTTTGGAATTTTAATAAACTCATCATGAAGTTCTCAAGCGGAAAGGACACCCGATCACATGGCACGTCTCTCCAAAGAGACATTCTCCACCGTGTATTCATATACTTTCTCCCGATGTCCCAATGGATCCTCTATTATGCAAATTCTAGTAGCTTTTCGTGAGAGCCTTCGGGACTCCCACCCGCACGGCGTTATGATCATAGAATTCATCTCAAGGATCCCACTCACCGACCGTCGCTCGCCAGATCGTTACCCTCGGATACGTAAGAATGAACTGAACGACAATGCTCGGACATGCTTCACCAAGGTATCATCCGGTATAGCACTTCGCCATTTTGATCACCGTCCCTTCTTGTCAAGAAGCATGATCGGACTTGGCGATTTTGTATTGATTATCGGGAGCTCAATAGTAATACCTTGAAAGACAAATTTCCAATACCGGTTATTGCTGAATTGTTGGATGAATTAGAAGGTGTTAAATTCTTCACCAAATTAGATCTTCGCCAAAGCTATCACCGTACGCATGCATCCCCTGACATCGAAAAGACAGCTTTTCGGAACACATCATGGCACTTTGAGTTTTTGGTCATGCCATTTGGTTTATGCAATGCACCTTCAACCTTTCAAACTTTGATGAATGATATTTTGGGACCGTTTCTCCGAAAGTTTGTCTTGGGTTTTCTTTGATGATATTCCGATCTTCAGCAAATCCTGGTCTGAGCATCTCAGCCATGTGGAAGAGGTCTTCAAGGTACTAGCATCTCACAACATCTTCTTAAAAAAATCTAAATGTCTCTTTGGTCAATCACAATTGGGTTATTTGGGACATATTATATCGGATCTTTGGAGTGGTCGTTGATCCCGAGAAAATTGAGGCCGCCACCGCTTGGCCGCTACCTACAACTCTCCGTGAATTGCGAGGTTTTCTAGGACTCGCAGTTACTATAGAAAATTTATTATGGATTATGGTACAATTGCACGCCCTTTGACATCTTCTTAAAAGAATTCATTCATTTGGACACCATTGGCTACAACAAATTTTTGAGCATCTTAAAAGGATATTATCATCGGCACCAATTCTTCAACTTCTAGACTTTAATAAATTATTTGTGGTGGAATGTGATGCGTCTGGTACAGGTATGGGTGTTGTTTTACACCAGGGTAATGGTCCAATAGCTTACTTTAGCAAACGCTTACCTGACAAGTACAAAAAGTTAGCCGCTTATGAAAGAGAACTCATAGGACTGGTGACGGCAGTTAAACATTGGCGACCGTATCTCTGGGGCCGCCCCTTTATTATAAGGTCAGATCATTACAGTCTTAAATACATTCTAGATCAACGTCTGTCTACAGTTCCTCAACATCAATGGGTTAGCAAATTACTTGGCTATGACTTCACCGTGGAATACAAACCGGTAAATCTAATGTGGTAGCCGACACATTATCTCGTCGTAACCCGGAGGAATCCTCTATAATGGCTATTTCGAAAATTCAACCGGGTTTATTTGATCGGCACGTGAGGAAATTGCATTTAGTGAGGAAGCCATAAGTCTTATTGATTCTATAATCAATGGTAAGGACTCAAAGATGGGAAGTTCGCAATGGATTGATTTTGTTCAATAAAAGGTATGGCTTTCACAATTATCCAAACATCTTCGCACCATTCTCCATGCAATTCATGATTTAGCTCATGAGGGAATACGAAAAACTTTGCATCGATTCCGTCGGACCTTCTTTGTTAAAAATGATAAACGCATTGTTAGCAACTTTGTGAATGATTGCTTAATATGCCAATGCAACAAAATCGAACATCTTCATCCAACCGGGACTTCTTCAAATTTTTACCGCCTCAAACAGATTTGGGAGGATATTTCGATGGATTTTATTGAAGCTCTCCCAGAGTTGGCACCAAATCGGTAATTTTAACAGCTTGTTGATCGCTCTATCTAAGTATGCCCACTTTATACCTCTTTCTCACCCGCATACGCGAACTTCAAAGAGGCTCGGAAATTTTTCTCGAGAAATTGTTAGATTACATGGTTTGCCAAGATCCGTGGTTAGTGATCGAGATGTTATTTTCATGAGCCAATTTTGGCAAGAGCTCTTCGGACTATCCAACATTATTTTATCACCAACGTCGACTTATCATCCTCAAGCGGATGGACAGCCGAGGTAGTCAACAAAATTATTATAATGTATCTACGCCGCTTGACCGGTGACAAACCAAAGGACTGGGTAAGATGGTTACCTTGGGCGTTATTGTTATAATACTTCATACCATGCATCTACCAAAACAACACCGTTCAAACTAGTATATGGGAGTGATCCTCCTACAATCCGTGGCTATAATCCGGGTGAGACAACATTACCAAGAAGTGGATGACTTATTAACTCAACGGGATGCTTTTCTCAATCGGACAAAGGTTCGCTTTGCAATTGTCTCGTGATTATTACCGTAAATACTTTGATGCTAAACATACGGACGCACAATTTAAAGTGGGTGATTATGTCCGGCTTAAACTTTTATCCCGATCCGTGGCAACCATATCTGAATTTCACAAAGACAAGCTCTCTCCCAAATATTTTGGACCCTTTCAAGACGGCAAAAAATTATTACCCCGCTTACATATGCTTTGAACCCGCCTCCCCGAACCCGCATCCACAACGCCTTTCATGTCGGCATGCTCAAACCACACCGTGGGGAGATACCTCACCGCTATTCCGCACTGCCTCGGATTCATGATGGTATACCGCCTCCTCAACCCGAACTCATGCTTAAATCGAGAGTCCGCAGGTTAGCTGCAAGTGCACATCAAATGGAAGAACAAACCCGCGGCGAGATGCTTCGTGGGAGGATGCTGAACTATTCAACAAAATCTATCCAAAATTCCAGCTCGAGGACGAGTTGAATCTCCAGGCGGGGAGAGATGTCAGACTCAGTCAGCGAGTCGCCCGAAATAAGCGGAGTGGCTGAATATTTAATTATTATTTAGCTTTATTAGTAAGTTTATTAAGATAAATTAAGATAAGATAGAAAAAGACTAATGGGCCCGCCCGTTAGCAATTGTAAACCCCTCTTATAAATACGGGGGCAACTATTGTGAGACAATTAAGAAAGAAATAATTTAGGGTTTACCCTATCGTCTCCCTAGCTCTAAGCCGCCGCCGCCCTCGAGCCTCGCGCCGCCGCCGCACCCGCCGCCCTCTTCCGCCGCCACCACCGCTCCGGTCATCTACGTCACGTCACGCTCTTCCGTCTTCCCCTCTCGCGTTGACCGAAAAAACGGGTTGTGACAAGATTGATTATGAGCATATAATTGAAGACTTTATTTCAAAAAACACCGAAAGAATGATGCTATTCAAGTAAAGGTAATGCAACATAGGTATTATTGATATATCTTATTTCAATATACTACATGCTACATCATATCGCACATTTTGTCCTATTTTTCCTAAGCTAGTAGGCATTTTTTTTTGTTTAAATGCATGGTCTTCAATTTTTCCGGACGGCCCCTGCCCGTTGAGGCCAATAGAGAAATTCGGTGCCTACCACTTCAACAGAGAAACATCATATAATGGATGAAGAAATAAGTCACTCCTATGGCTTATTTAATTTGGTACACTTAAATTCTCATATTCATGTGTTTACTCAACATACTACCTTGGTGGTTTTTAGGATGTTGTTCCATCTTTTCCTTCAAAAACTGCATCCATGTGCTGAGCACAACACAATTTCTCTTTGTGTTTTGATGGCAATATCGACCTTGTGTTTGTGAATGAAAAAGTACATATGTCAGTTTCAGCCACCTCAATAATTATGTTGAACTCAAAGTAAAAGTAGTCATTGTGTTCGGTGTCATGCTTTGCTCTTTGTACTCATGAAACTTTTAAGATTTATTCCTTTTCAATAATGCTAAATACTGTTTTGATTCAGACTTAACATTATTTATGTGCTGAAATGTGTCAATCAACTACAATTTTTTTGACCAAAACAGAGGGGTGAGATTCCCCACCTGACTTCTATTAAAGCTCCATCCATCTCCAAGAGCTGGAAGTGCTGATCAATTACAGGATAGGAGGTAGTTCCGCTGGCTCAGAAGGTTGTTTACATGCTTGGTTTTCAAACATTTATGCCACACTAGCAAGTCATCACAAACTACAAAAAAATTACAGCACAGCTACTGGATAGGCGGTGTCTGAAAATTTCCTCATTTCTTGCATCTCACAAGCGCCAAAGGAGGGACAACATGATGCATGGCCAGAGCTCCTGATTCAATTGTGATTTTATCTCTATTTTTTAAGCTTTGTGATCTTGCCCTTGCAATTTTGGACTGAATTGTCTCGAGAATCAAATGTACCATGGGTCCTTAATTTTTCCTATACACTCATGTACCGAGTATTTTACTCATTGTATTATTGATTCTTAACTTGTGGGATTTGCGGTGCACCCTCCTGTCCTAAATGCTTTTCATGCCTATTGACGGTGGATAGTTCAGATAGGCCTAGGAAGGAAAATGTCTATTTTAGGTCCCTCAACTTTCACAAAAATTCACTTTTCATCCCTAAACTCCAAAACTAGGCAAAACACATCCCTAAACTTTTAAAATTGTTCATATTACGTCCCTCACAAGGTTAACAGTTTTGAAGGTGGTTCATAACCAGGTCGGGGATGCAATATGAACTGTTTTGAAAGTTGATGGATGTGTTTTGTCAAGTTTTGGAGTTCATGGATGAAAAGCGGAATTTTCTGAAAGTTGAGGAGCAAAAGTGGACTTTCCACCAATGAATGCCCTGAAATTTGGCCCAATAAGACCACCTTTGGAACATAGGATAGGAAAACTATAGGGACTAGATGACGTGGATTCACGAAATCAATGATAAGTCTACTAGTGAGGGTCTTCTTTTAGGTATAGTAGATATGAAAATTATAGGAATTGAGGTGTCTTGTTTCTCTATTGCCATAGGAATTTTGACAATAGGAAAATACATTGAGGTCTTTGTTTGGGCAAAGGAAAAACACAGGAATTTTAATCAACATATTATTCCATTCCACAACTTAGGCGCCACGAGGCAACCATTAGTCCATTATGTGCCTTGTACCGCGTGCACAAGATTTTTTTTCCATGAACTCGAAGTGGATTTTTTTTTCCTTTAGTTTCCCTGTGGAATTGAAGGGAAAGGAAAGGTTGCTATGAGCATTTTCTACAATCCATCAAATGCTAGGATAGGAATTCATTCATATGAAATTGAATCGTATATGTCATTTCTTTGTTGAGAACGTATTCTGTGCAAACAAATACTCTGTGCAACCGTGCAAACTTTTATTTTCCACCCTGTTCGCTTGGCTTATCAGTCAACCAGTCAAGAAGATTTTTCGTCACAAAGACGCAGAAACAGCCACAGCCAGCCAAACGAACACGGTGTTCAACGGTGGATCCACCATCCGATGAACAGGCAACGAGGGAGGTCATTTTACGGATAAACACCCGCCAGCAGCTTGATGTTTTGCAAAAGGAACCCGCTGCCCAGCCCTGTTCGTCTAATCCGCCGGACCTCATCCTCTTGCACACGCACGCCGCCCGAGATGCGTTCGGCTGCCGCCTTCCACTACCCGCCCGCCAGGATGGCGATGCGCGCCGCCTACTGCACGGTGCATCTGCCCCGTTCCCCGAGCCGGTAACCCTCGCGCAAGAGCCCGCCGCCCCGTGTGGCCGCGAGCAGAGCTCTGCCAGTGGCGAATGACGGAACCGTTCTTTTTTGTTCATTCAGTTCATTCAGGTGCGTCTGATTGATCTGGCATCCAACAATCCTCTTTCCACGTCAGACTCCGTCTCTTTCCACGTCAGACTGATCTTCATCAAGGCGGAAAACAAATCCGTCTCTTCCCACCGCCCACCAAGCCACCACCAACCGCCGCCATCGAGTCAGGCGATGGCCGCCGCGCCCGACGAGCGAAAGCAAGAGGAGAGGCCGGTGACGCCCGCGACGTCGCCAGCGAGCGTGGCGGCGGACTTCGCAATGGGCGGCGCGGCCGCCGTGGTGGCCAAGACGGGGGCCGCGCCGGTCGAGCGCGTCAAGCTGCTGCTCCAGAACCAGGCCGAGATGCTGCGCCGGGGCACCCTCACGCGCCCCTACAAGGGCATCGCCGACGCCTTCGCCCGCGTCCTCCGCGAGGAGAGCCCCGCCGCGCTCTGGCGCGGCAACCAGGCCAACGTCATCCGCTACTTCCCCACCCAGGTCCATCTCCGTCTTTTTTTTTCTCCTTTTCCTTAGTATTTCCTTAGTATAGGTATGATTGCTTGATGCGCCTCCATTGCATACAGTATGTGCATTGCCTTCTCTTACTGCCAAGCTGCTTATGGATTTGACACCGACTCCTAATCGAATGTGCTACTTATCACAAAATTAATTAGAAACCAATGCTATGCATGGATTATCTGCATCAGCAAACAATTCAGTGATTCACATCTGCACTGCACTTTGATGTAGTGAATCTTCATAAATCAAAATACACTAGGCTTGTTTAAGGAGAGTGTGAGGTGTGTTTGTAAGGGCTCTTTCCCAAATTTCTTTCTCTTTTCTTGATATAATGATACACAACTCTTGTGTGTATTTAGAAAAAAGTAGGCCAAGTCATACTTAGTTTTAGTGATGAAATAAAAAAGGCCAGACTTGGCACTTGCATCTATAGTTTTTTATACATTTTACTACATAGGCTTATAATTTCTGTGAAAAGAGCAGTCCTCCAACCTTATGCAGGTCTGGTGGTTCAACTATATGGCAGCTATCTTTACAGCCAATTATCCGAGCTGTGTTATCAGACAGTTTTTTTTTTGAACAAGCAGGAGGACTGCGTATCAATATATTAAATAGGAGAAAAAGGGTGAAGAACCCAGTCAAAATACAAAAGGAGGTTTGAAACCCCAAAACACACAAAACACACACACTAGATCAATTGCCTGTTACAGGAAGGACAACCCAAGACCATGAAGACCTTTTAGTCTAGCTGGAGGGCTGCAAGGCGAGAAGATGAGAAATCCCTCTAGCCCCAGCCAAATGAGCATGTCCTGCTGTTTCCTGTAGTTTGTCTAACTGTGCTTAATGTTCCATTATCTATGTGTGCCGCACCCTGGAGACGGTGGTGATATAGTTCTTTGTGTCTGATGGGTGGTCATTCATATTTATCTTTGTCAATAAATTTGAATTTGTCACTTATATGTGTTTTGCACGTAGAGTTGAGTGTGAGGTAGCACAAGCTAAACTCTGTATTAAGTGTGAACTGATGCCTCTTCTTTAAAAATGCTGAGGCTGGAAAATGAATCTGTTTTTCCCTTCATGGCAAAAATCAAACCTAAATGAAACTTCTATTTTGCAGGCTTTTAACTTTGCATTCAGGGGCTACTTCAAAAAGCTTCTTTGGCTATGACAGGGAGAAAGACGGAAAGTGGAAGTGGCTAGCTGGAAATGTAGCCTCTGCGCAGTGCTGCAGGAGCTACAACATCATTGCTGCTATACCATCTAGATTATGCAAGAACAAGGCTAGCTACTGATGCAATTGAATCACGGGAACCAAACGACAATTCAGGGGTTGCTGGATGTTTACAAGAAGACACTTACAACCGATGGCATGCCTGGACTATATCGAGGTTTCAGTGTGTCTATTATGGGAATCACCTTGTACCGGGGTCTATATTTTGGCATCTATGATAGCATGAAGCCTCTAGTTCTAGTAGGCCCATTGGAGGTAATAACAGTCTCATGTAGTATGACTATCACAGGAGTTTCCTGCTAAGTTCTATATGTCAGCCTTAACTTCTGTCCCTGTTTCTCTTCTGTTCATGTTTCTATTCAGGGGAACTTCTTCGCCAGTTTTGCCTTGGGCTGGGCAATTACTACATTCTCTGGGGCCTGTGCCTATCCATTCGACACGGTCCGCCGTAGAATGATGTTAACTTCAGGAGAACCATTTAAATACAAGAATGGTTTCCATGCAGTAAAACTGATAGTTTCAACTGAAGGGTTCTTCACATTATTCAGAGGTGTTGGTGCAAATATTCTCTCAGGGCTGGCAGGAGCTGGAGTTCTTTCTGGGTATGATCAACTCCAACGGTTGGCAAGCCGGCATGGTCACAATTTTGAGCGCAAGATGAAAGGGCCATTGAAATGATGTGCATATGGATATGAATAGATTCAGATCCTTGGTTGAAATCCAGACCATTCAAATGGGATGCTCAAGCAAGAACTCCGGAGCCTGAAGAACTTCACAAAAAAATTATTGGGGAAAGAAAAAGGAAAAGTTTTCCTGGAGATGAATCTCACAAGGAAGGAGATGGAGTCATTGCAACAAAAGATAACTCTTGTAAACAGAGAGTGCTGAATACCATATTTAATGTGTAGATCTAATCCTTCAAGTATGAATACATGTACATGTTGGTGTTTCTTCAATCATTTGGGGCAATAGTATCCTATCAATGTTGAAATGTAAATCCAAACAGTAGGTCATGACCAAACTATTTTTCTAAGGAAAAAGAGATGGATCTCTTGACTCTTGAGGAAAGTTCTTCAGTTCTAAATTTGGATTTCTGCTAATATCATATGAGCATGTCATGTGCAAAATGCACATGATTTTTTTGTAGGGGCATCAGACCTTTTTTGATGAGACAGGATTCAAGTGGATTTCGCATCCAAAATCTGTCCATCACTCAAAAGAGAAAGTAAAGGAGCCTCTAACCCCCATCTGTCTCCAATTCTGATCATCGCTGGGAGCTGAGTAATTGCCACCGCTGGCAGCACTGAACAACTAAAAGGAGGGGAGGCTGATGAGCTGTGTGAGCTCACTGTCAAGTCTGGTGATGGAATTCTCCATGGGAGGTGCAGTCATCATGGTGGCCAAGATATGGGGGCCGTGCCAGCAGAATGTGTCAAGCTGCTGCTCTGAAGACCAGAACTACGATGAGATATTGTGGCTGCCTGGCTGGTGCCCCTCACGTACTCATATAATGGCATCACGACACATTCACCCACATCCACCGCAAGGAGGGTGCACCTTCAACCAGGCCAGCGCCAGGTATGGTCCCCTTTTCTTTTGCCTGTGTAGAGTCATTGCTTGGTTCACCTTAATGCTCTGTTCGTAAAATTAACTAAAAATATGCATAGATATTGCAGCACCAGAATGTTTTCTTCATGAACTTTTACTTCCTGCGCCCACATTCTTGTTATGGCCCGATTTCTCACAGTTCCATTACATCACAGAAAAGAAAAACAATGTCACAAACTCTTGAGGTATTGTCTTGCTGGTTCCTCCATCCTCTCATTTCCATCAATGCTATTTGCATGTTGAAAACCAAAGTTCTTAAAACTAAAACTTGGAATTTGGAATTGGGATGGTAATCTGACTGGTCATGTACTCACGTGTTTATGGAGTGGTCCTCTTTATATAGTTATGTGTATACACTTCACATCTGCATTGCACTGCAATATAGTGAATCTTCATAGATGAAGTTAAACTATGCCAAGGTTTTTAAGGCATACTTATTTCTATTGATGATATAAGAAAGACCAGACTTTGGATCGATATGTTTTTATGCACCTTACTTCAAAGGCATAAGATTTCTGTGAAAAGAGAATCCTCCAACTTATGCAGGTTATGCAGCTGAACTTATGGCAGCTATCTTTACCGAAAGTTGCTCCAGCTGTGTTATCAGACTCAATTAGATAAATATGTGATTCTGTTTCCTGCAGTTCTGTAGCTCTTCTCAATGTCAGCATTATCAAACATGGACCTTGAAACATGTATACACAGTCAACTCTTTGAGTGATGGATGTTTTTTTTTTTTTTTTTGTGTGTGTGTGTGTGTGTGAAAAGGTTCAGGATCTGATTCATGAAGCTTGACTACATGTTGATGCTAATGTTGGTGTCTCTTTGGTCATTGGGGTAACTGTACCCTATCATTGTGAAATTTAAATTATAGTTAAGAAAAAAAAAAGGTGGGATGTGAGTAGTACACTTGGAGTTTCTTTGTAGAGCGAGCCTTAAAATTTATAGTCAATATTGTTAATTATTACAACCCTCTTTGTACATGCCTCTTTCATAGTTCTCAGTCAGCAGCATTGCTCCTCACCAGCTACCCCTAGGATTGAACTGCTTGACCCGAGTACACGGTTGCCACAACATCATACATATGTACAAAGAAATTTGTGTTGATTGTTATCCCATAGCGGTTTTGTTACACGGTCTGAGAAGTCTTCTTTGTAGAACAATCCTTTTCACTCAACACACCTCTTAGTGTTTGTTTCCTGTGCATTTTGATAATAATGGATCTTTTAATAGCATGTATGGTATGTTCCTGCTTCATGTTATGTTCTTCGCAGAACAATCCCTGTCACTTTTATACCTCTTAAATGTTTCTTTCCTTATGCCTTTTTTTATCGACAATGGATATTATAGTAACATTTAAGGTTTCCCCTGTAACCTGTTACTTCTTATTTTTTGTTACTGTTACTGTTTGGATGGTTCAGTACCAGTACTGTTAATTGTTTCATGGCAGATGACAGTGAAACAAAATTAATATGCATTCAAAGAGTTTAGTGCTTGGGCCTTGGGAGGATATTTATTGTGCTCATCAGCCAGTGTGAACCATTACATGCACAAGCATATTATTTGTGTATTGGCTTAGATCAGAAACAGAAATAAAAAGATGGGGAGGGGTGGGCGGGGTCCTATTTTTTGTTTATGGTGGCATTGGCGGTGCTGCTTGTAGGCTAAGGTTTTTAAACCCCCCTGCCAGATTGCCATGCATTAGGATATACCTGTTATTTCAGTTAAGAAAATCGGCTTAAAGACTTGACTTAGATCCCAGTTTTGTTGTCAGTCTTATCCTTTGCTACTTTGATCTCCTTTTACTATTTTTTATTACCATTCTCTTTGTTGGTGGTGGCTCCTGTTGGGTTTGCCCTGTTGATCCTTTGTTAAATATACTTGCAGCTTAATTTACTAAAAGTCTTAAACCTATGTTCCAGCGTTTTTAAATTTTAAATCAAACTATTATTGATTACAGTGACTGGAAGTTGGAGCTGCTCTTCTTCGGTGCTTGAGCTTGGCATCGACGACCAGTTGTGGCCGCTTGCCGGGCTTGTCAGAGGGTGGCTTGTGTGTGGTCGGAGCTGTTGGGGGCTTTGCAACCATGCTCAACAACAATGACCCATGGTGGCATGTCGTGTTAGTGCTCAGCTGCGTCGCGTGGGTTGGTTAGCCCCTCAGGTGTCCTTTTTGGCAATCCGTTGGCTATGCCCCAATTTACTGTTTGGATACTCCCACTGTTATGCCGGAGTGTTAATCAATATCAGGTAGGAGAAAAGAAATGTAAAGCAGTGTGGAAACCATTGGTACTTGATAGCTAATGTAGAAGAAACCTCCATCCTATGGTCGTTCCCCTGCAGATGTGCATAGAATGATAGAACTAACATTAAGATGATCCAGGTGCTGATGCTTAATCTGTTGTGTGTGTGAGTTTCGTGGGGAACAGATTGCAAACACACCAAGATTTCTGGTGGGTAGCTACAAAAAGCCAGTGCCCCTGCTATTTCTTTTTATGCCAGTCCCTGCTATTCTGGAGATCCCATCCATATGATCCAGAGCACGAATCTGCGCTCTCTCAGCGTCTGAGAATCGCATTTGTGCAATCTGCTACTCTGATATACCAATTTTTGTTCTCAGATTTTTGCATTTGTACTAATCTGAACTTGGCATGTTGCGAGAGTAGGTGTGGCTAGCCTCCACTTTTCTTAGTTCAACAGTAGATGCATACAGGGGCGAAGCTACCTTAGAATCTATGGTGGTGCACTGTTATGACAGCTCTATAGAAATGCATTTAATTTCAACTAATTTATAAGGTCAAACTAAGCTAATTAGTATTAATTATACTTTTTTTTGCCTGGTGCCGGTGCACCACCTACGCATAACGTGGCTTCGCCCCTGGATGCATACGATAGTCAGCTATTTAAGCCGAGCTAATCTACAATCAATTTCTCTTTTTATTACACTTAACATTTAGTCACCTTATAATTTATTTGAAATAAGATTAGCTCAAGCCCAATAAGTAAATTCAACAAAGACATGAGCTCAACAAACTATATGTTCTGTTGAAACATGAGGATATGCTTGTTATTAGTAATACCTAATGTATCTTTAAGAATATATGTTTCTCCTAAAGTTAATAGGTGTGTAATTGATGGGCTAGTACTTTTAGTTCTCATATTTGTGTGTATTTCCCATTTAGAAATATAGAAATCAGAAAGCATACTTTTTTTTTGTCTACTCCCTCCATCCTAAAATAAAAGTGCACTGTAACTTCTAAATTTGTACCAAAGTATACATAATGAATATGTTCCAATTTTGCAAAATTCAATTAAAAACCACATTTTAAGAAGAAACTATTTAACTGGGTTTAATCCATGGTAATTAAACAATTTAAATATTTTATTAAGTTACTTAAAATTTGTAATGCATAGTAGTATTGCAAGACGAAATAAGTCGGAGCGTATGTTTTTTTTAAGAAAAAAAAAAAGTCACTCTCCTCTCCAGCCCCAAAGGCCCGACTTTTTTTGGTTGTTAAGAAAAGTTGGGCTTTGTGGACCCTTTTGGCCCATTGAATCCCTCTGAATTGCTGAAATCGTGTTCACCTTAATCGATAGACACAAATAATATCCAATAAAAATTCTCAAAAAAAAATAATATCCAATAAAAATTACTACTGTTTTTGTTATATAAGTTTTCTACCGGATTCTAGTTCCGTTCCTTCATCCTTTTCAAGAAAACATGATTTCTAGTTTTAGAGCATTTCTAAGAGTCTTTTTTAAACCTAAACTACTATTTGAAGAGTTATCCATAAAATAAGTTACTCTTTATATATCTCTATATATCCTTCAACAGATTTCTATATAAGTATTATATCATAATCTTTAATTATAATAATCCAGCTGCCTTAATAAACACTAATGCAAAAGTATGGCCGCCGCCGCAGATGTCACCGGCCCACATGCCACAGGAACATGGGGTTAAATGCAGTCGCAGAGGTCGGCAGCGGGCGGGCCTGCGACGGTCGGCTGCACACGACACGGCCCACGGGGCTTGGCAGTCGCGCACTCGCTCGCTGGTGGCTGCACGCACGCGCCCGCGGAGCACAAGAACGTCACCAACCAAGGCGGCCGTCTGAAAGCGAAAAGCCCCTTTGCCTTGCCTCGCGCTTTCTCCCCAACCACAGTCCACAGCAGTCAGCACTCAACGGCAGAACCCTCCCTCTCCATGGGACCGAGATCCCCGCTCCTGCTCGTGCTCCTCCTCCTCGCCGCCGCTTTCCGGCCCGGCGCGGCCGCCTTCGCCCCTCCAACAGGTTCGCTCGCTCGCCCGTCGATTGCCGCCGCTACCGTTCCCTGTTGAAAAGCGGCCCGATAGGGGCGTTGCGGGGCGATTCGATCCCGAGTTTCTTCTACTAATACGTGCTCCTTCCTGCCTTGTGTGCCGCTGCCGCAGGGAGCATCGTGAAGCAGCTGTCGTCGGTCGTCAGGTGGCCGCGGGGCGGTGGGGGACCCTCGACGCACGGGCCCAAGCTGCCCGGCCACGCCCAGTACGCCGGTGAGTCGCTCGCCGTCGCTCTCCCTAGTCAGCCTGCGGAATCCCTCGCGCGAGCGATAAGAGGGGGCTTGCGGCTTCGATTTCGTTGCTCGCACCGATTGCTGCTGCTACGGGGACGGGGACGGCTTCCTCTTCTGTTATAGTTTTTTTTTTAGATAAAGTCTCTTCTGTTATAGTTAGTATTACAGATGATTGATGAACACGATTCCACTCCACTAGCGACTAGTGTTTTCCGAGAAGAGATTAGTGGGGAATAATAGAGCGCACAGCAGAAGGGGAGATAATGGGAAACAGGCCCATCTCAATGGGGGACGAGCTCCGACATGTTTCGAATGTCTCACTGATATATATAATTGTTTCAGTATTATTCACCTTCAGTTCAGCTGGCCCCGGCATACTGTACTGATGAGATAACTTGCTAAACCACCAAAACAAACTGGCCAAACTAATGATTCTGAAATTAGCACGTCCTGCTCTTAGGATGTCTTAGCTGAGTCCAGATCCAGCAGAGGCTTAACTGGTCTGTATTTTTGCTCATTGTGGCCAAAGCCGTTGAGGATATGTTACTGCAGCTGCCGATATTTGTGCTTTTGTTTCTGTCTCTTGCTTGCTCACGGTGTTTGACTATTTTGGCAGATGTACATGTGGGTGTATCGCTGCAATTTGAGAGCGGTTACTTTGTAGAGACACTTGTTGAGGGTGACAAGCTTGGTGTCACGCCGCACACCATCAGAGTGTCTCCTGTTGAGGGCGGGGAGCTCCTTGCAGTCGACTCAGCACACAGCAACATTGTGCGGATAACCCCACCACTTTCTGAGTGTATGTTCTCTATCTGCCATCTCGGTTATGTGTTTGCTTGGTTCCTTTTTTTTGGCACAACACACAGTTAACATGATTATGGGTTAAGAACAAATTATAGCATTTTGAGCCAGCTTTGTTTGACATACTAGTGTTCAATGAAAAACGCTAGACGCTAGGTGAACGCTTGCCTATGGTTTAGAGTTTTTTGTGATTACACGTAGATTAAACATGATTAAACGTGTGTTGTGATTAAACAACCCTGTGATTAAACGCAACGCTAGGCCACAGTTCAGCGTTTAATTAAGATTAAACGAGGTTTAAAAACGTTTTTTAAAACAGGGCTAGTGTTAAAATCCATACATACAAATATTTTGTGACTGTTCTTCTCAAGTACTAGGGTTAGACTGTTACTAGCAATGAATGAATAATTGATAAAATCCATACATGCAAATATTTTGTGACTGTTCTTCTCAAGTACTAGGGCTAGACTGTTACTAGCAATGAATGAATAATTGATCTTTCCAAATGTAATAAACTAATATCACTCTGTCCTTAAGACTCCCTGTGCCTTCATTGCCCCTTAACTTGGTCATCGGTGCAGCGATGGATTGTGATCGATTCATGTTTAGGGAAAGGCAGCGATGGATTGTGATCGATTCATGTTTAACTTGGTCATCGGTGCAGCGATGGATTGTGATCGATTCATGTTTAGGGAAAGGCCATGGACAGATAAAAAAGAAAACAAATAGAACTGAAACACGCATCAATGCTTAAAGAAGTATGATATAAATGCTGTAAACATAAGTCCAGCAGTGTGGATTGATAATAGTTCCTCTGCAGATAGCAGGGGAAGACTTGTTGCTGGTTCTTTCCAGGGACATTCGGGTCATATAGATGGTAAACCAAGTGATGCCCGATTCAAGCGCCCACAGGTGTTGCCGTGGATGATATGGGCAATGTTTATGTTGCTGATACAGCAAACTTGGCGATTCGAAAAGATTGGAGAATCAGGTGATCGGTGGTTAAATAAATATACACTTCATGCAACAGTTGTGTTAGGTGTTAACAGTTGGTGAATGAAAATTCTGTTCAGGAGTGACCACCATTGCGGGTGGGAAATCAAATATCCCAGGCTACAGGGATGGCCCCAGTGAAGATGCAAAGTTTTCTACAGATTTTGACGTGGTGTATGTGAAGAAGATGTGCTCTCTTCTGGTTATTGACCGTGGAAATGCAGCCCTTAGGAAGATTTCTCTTCCACAAGAAGACTGTACTTACCAGGATTCTGCACTCCTGTCTTCAGGTCTATTCTCTTACACGTGTTTCTATTTCCTGTAAAGTATGTATTGACATTTCTGATAAGGAAAGGTAACTATCTAACTCATCAATTGTCATGTTCTTGAGGTGATGAGGTCCTTGAGGAAAGGCTCATGCCAATATGGTTAGTTGTAGAACTGAAGTAAAAATCTGTTAAGTGTTGTGCTTAAGCCTTTTCATGGTCCTGTACTGAATTATTATCCATGATACTTGTAAGTCTGTACTGTCTTTTTTACCATTAAAATTTATAAAATGAAGTGCTGTGGGGATCTCCCCCACAGTTTTTGCCTTAAAAAAACATAGGAATAGTAAAAATCCTTTGGTACTTTGTATTTACAATTACATCTTTCCCTTTTGGGATCAAATTTTTTATTCAAGTCCACTAGATTATACTTCTTCAATAGGCTAGTCACACACTAAGACCTCCCATACGGAAGTATCAGACATTCAGACTATGAATGTCTTCAAAAATTGGGGTGGCATCATTGGAGTTAAATCAAAAGGTTGAACAAATCAAGAAATGCAGAAGTCAGATGCTGACTTATAAACTGTGTCGAGTAAATGCTATACATAGCACTGTATATCCATGTAAGAATTAAGAAATGATACACTTTATTCCTTATATGCCAGAGGTATAACTCTCCATGCTATATGCTCTGTCATAGAGCTAACTATCCACTTGTATGCTGTCGGCGTAGTTTTGTTGTGAGTCTAGGCTTAAGTAGATGTGAGAAGAACATTTTGCACAATGTAATATTCTTGAAAGACATAAGTAAAAGGAGATTTCTGGTAGTGCTTATGTGTCGCTTAGTGTATGAAGTACAAGAATTGGTAGTACTACCATATTGGTCCCCTACTCCTTTTCCTTTTGTTTCTGATGTGTAAAGCTATCTTTCCATGCCAACTTGATGGCTAAACTATGGTCCTGATGGATCAGTTTAGGAACATCTGTCCCAACGTGTCTCTTGGTTGCTAAATGCCTTATTTGAGGTTCTTTTATACATATAGATTTTCACCTTTTGAAATTCTTCTGATCCTCTTTAATTAGTCATGATGTAGAATCGTAGATGCAATATCCCTTTCACACCCTTTTAGAAGAACATAGATGAGA
Source organism: Hyparrhenia diplandra (assembly GCA_015847255.1). Lineage (NCBI taxonomy): Eukaryota > Viridiplantae > Streptophyta > Magnoliopsida > Poales > Poaceae > Hyparrhenia > Hyparrhenia diplandra. The sequence goes on along the minus strand of JADLZK010012176.1, from coordinate 412,455 downwards.
AGACCACTTTCTCTCCCTTCTAGAATAGAATTGATGGCATCAATGGCATGATTACTTTCTCATCCTTTTAGAAGAACATGTGAAATCATTATTTCCATTCACGTCTGTTGTGAATAGTATCAAAGAGGTCATAGGTGCACATGCTATATTTTGATTTAAACACTGAAAGTATTAGTGGACTGTAAGTTGGGATGATTGGATCTACCATATCCCTGTATCTTACATGTTTGAGATATATCTGCAAAAGTCCTGGCTTCTTTGTCTGAGTTCTTAGCTCTGTTTGCCTACCATAAATTTTTGTTATAGCTAGATACCATACATGTAGTTATCTCAATATCAAGTTTTTTCATTACTCCTTCAAATTGTCCATGTACTTGATTTATGATTAATTTCATGCTGATTATGCCTGGCAAATGTATCAGTATTGATGGGTAGTAATTCACTTGTCCGTGTACTCGGGGCCTGTTTGGTTTGCTCTTCACCTGAGTTGCCTGGTCCAGGCAGCACTCTAGGCGACGATTTAGATTGCCTGGCAGGCGCGATCCAAACACGCCCTTGATCTACTATTTGCCAAATTCAGATCCATACTTATATCATCAGTATTGTTTTGTTCATTTACACAGATCTCATATTGGTCATTGGTGCTGTTGTGGCTGGATATATCTTTTCTGGCCTCCAACATGGGTTTGGATTCTCAGGCTCCGAGAAGGTAGCTATTTGTGTATGCTGTATTGTTCAATTTTACATAAATTTTTCCACTTGATATGCATATTTAATATTTTCAATCTCATTGAAGCTTGGCATCACAGTATTCCTAAGTCATTCTGCTTAAATGGCACATTGTTTTTTCTCAATTTTATAATAATGGATTGAAAATGGGGGAAAAAATTATATGCTAATGTAGTAGTTTGTTTCTGTTGTTGCCATTGCAGGTAGAGGCACCTGAAAATGAGCAGCATGAGAACAGCTCAATTGGGAAGCCACCTCTGGTTGTGGAGAGCCTGAAAGAGGAACCAGGAGCTGGATGGCCATCCTTTGGGACACTTATTGGTGATCTCTTGAAACTTGCTATTGAGGGAGTGGGGAAACTATTTCTCAGTGTCATCCCTCAACGCATGCAACAAGGGAATAGGAAAACAGATCTCACTCCACTCAGGGACAGGCTGGTGATGCCCGAGGACAGAGCGGAGACTCCAGCAGCGCAGAAGCTCAGCAGCACGCCAATGAGGCCCGAGACAGTCCACGCTCCTAATGCTGTAACTGAGACAGCAGCGAAGGCCCAGAAGAGCATCAAGTCATCCAAGTTCAGGGATTCAACCCTGTCAAGCAAGCACAGGTCCTCTAAGAGGCAAGAATACGCAGACTTCTATGGCACCTCCGAGCCCACACCCGTAGGTGCCAAGGTCCCAAAGGACAGGCTCCGCCACCGTCACCACCGTGAGAAGAGCGGGGAGGTCGCCTATGGGTCCACCCATCCTGATCTCAAGCCCGCGGAAGCGAAGCCTGCTGATTACAGTGATCCCAAGTACGATCCCTACATGAGGAGCAAATATGCTGCCGAGAGTGGCTACAGGTACTGATGCTAGCTGTCCGTCCTCTCCCTGCCGGCGGAACAGGGAAAGGAAATCTTTCGCCTGGCATCTAGTAGTAACTGGCAATGTTGTAGTGTGAGCCAGCCACCACAAGTGCAAAGCGAGGCACAAAGCTGCTGCCTGTGCTCCTCATAGTATTGTAGGTGCTCATTAGACGTGGAAAGTTAGTCATGCGAGTTAGGTTGGACGGGAACCTGTGTAACGCCCGTGGCCGCCGGCTATCGCCGTCGACGTGAGCACGCACGAGATGGTGGGGAACGACGATGAAGCGGGCAGGGATGACCCCCTTGCCTTGGCTTCACGATTTCAATTTCTGAAATGAATTGTTCGATACAGACTCCTCCCGATGAACGGGTTAAGTACAGACTGGACTTCGACTCTGACTGAGTGGTCCCACAAGTCATAAGAAACGTAAACACTCAAATACGTGAACATAAACTCAAAACGAAACGGTCTTTGGATGCTTCACTCCTGGAGCTCATCCGGCAACGTCGTCGTTGTGGCATCAGCCGCGACACTACTCCCCACCGCAGGAGCAGCTTGCCCCCAAGCTGGTGCTTCAGGGAACCTCCAGCGTAGCACGTTGTAGTCCTCCCAAGTCTTGATCGTCTCTGGAAACATGGTCCAAGTCACCTGTACCTGGGGAACAGCAGCATTACCCTTCTTGACAAGCCGCCGATCAACAATCGTAGCTGGTACTGTATCCACTGCAGCAAGGTCAGTAATTTCAGGCAAAGTATCAAAGACCGGAGTATGATCAGCAGTATACTGCTTCAGCTGAGACACATGGAAGACTGGGTGGATGAGTGCATCAGGTGGTAACTCCAGCCGGTAAGCAACCTTCCCAACCCGAGCCAGCACTTTGTAAGGGCCATAAAACTTGTGTGCAAGTTTTGGATAAGGACGATTGGCAACTGAAGACTGTGTATAAGGCTGCAATTTCAGTAAGACCAGATCGCCCACCTGAAACTCCAGAGCAACTCTCTTACGATCAGCAATTTGCTTCATGCGATTCTGGGCTCGAGACAAATTCTGCTGCAAGCGACTCCAATTGAATAGCACGGTCAGCAATAGTGTCAGTGACAGCAGGTGGAGTAGCTGCTGGAATGACTGGAACACTGCCGATATCAGGATCATAACCATATAATGCCTTAAATGGAGAGCACCCCAGAGCAGAATGAAATGAAGAGTTGTACCAGTACTCCGCCAGTGACAACCACGACTTCCAGGTAGAGGGAGAATTATGGACGGCGCACCTGAGATACATCTCCAAACACTGATTCACCCGTTCAGTTTGGCCATCGGACTGTGGGTGATATGCAGTTGAGAAATGGAGGTCCACTTTGTAGAGACGAAATAATTCAGTCCAAAAGTTGCAAACAAACACAGGGTCTCTATCAGTCACTATAGTCTTCGGCAAACCATGCAATTTGACAATGTTGTCCAAGAACAGAGAAGCTATAGACTCAGCTGTATATGGGTGTTTAACTGGAATAAAGTGAGCTGATTTGGTAAATCGATCTACTACCACCAGAATCACAGTAAAGCCATCAGACTTCGGTAAACCACTCACAAAGTCCATAGACAGGTCCTGCCAAATGCCAGTAGGAATAGGTAAAGGTTGAAGCAAACCTGAAGGTTGAGTATTGGAATGCTTTGCACATTGACAGATTTCACATTGCTTCACAAAGGATTCTACATCCTGCTTCATGCCTTTCCATAGGAATTGTCTCTTGAGTCTGTGATAAGTGGCAGCAATGCCAGAGTGGCCACCAACTGCACTAGCATGGCAAACTGCAATTAGCTTGGTTTGAAGAGCTGTATTATGACCAATCCAAACCTTCTTGTGATGCCAGATAATCCCTTTGTCCAAATAATATCCCTCCTCATCTGGACTGGATAGAGCCAACCGCTGCAGCATGTCCTGAGCCAAGGAGTCCGTAGCATAAGAATTCAAAACCTCCTGAATCCAGGCCGGTTGAACTGATGACACGGCCTGAAGTGCAAATAGATGACCCACTCGAGACAAAGCATCAGCTGCATGATTGTCCTTGCCTTTCCTGTACAGAATTTTGAACTGCAGGCCCATCAATCGAGTCATGGCCTTTCGCTGCATGTCAGAATGCAAATTTTGCTCATTAAGGTAGGCTAAAGACTTATGATCTGTTAGAATTACAAACTCTCCTCGTTGGAGATAGTGTCTCCACTTCTCCACGGCCATGATCAATGCCAGGAATTCCTTCTCATAAATAGAGAGGTGTTTATGCTTGTCCCCCAAAGCTTTACTGAGATAGGCTATTGGCTGTCCATGCTGCATGAGTACAGCCCCAATTCCATCCTGACATGCATCTGTCTCAACAGTAAAAGTAGCTTGAAAATTGGGCAGTGCCAACACAGGTGTTGTGGTCATGGCAAGTTTAAGTTGCTGAAAAGCAGCTTGTGCTTCTAGACTCCAGGTAAACTGCTTACCCCTGAGCAAGTTAGTGAGTGGCTTAGCTATAATGCCATAATGCTTGACAAAACGCCTGTAATAACCAGTCAATCCCAGAAATCCCCTTAATTCAGTGACTGTAGTTGGTACTGGCCACTGCAACATTGCCTGAATTTTGGAATCATCAGTAGCCACTCCCTGAGAAGAGATAATGTGCCCCAGGTATTCCAAACTCTCTTGAGCAAAAGAACACTTGCTATCCTTGAGATAAAACTGATGCTTCCTCATTTGTATCAACACTTGTTCAAGATGGCAGATGTGATCATCTAGAGTAGGGCTGTAGATCAGAATATCATCAAGGAAGACTAACACAAATTTTCTGAGGAAGGGTTGAAGGATGTAATTCATGGCACACTGAAAGGTTGCAGGTGCATTAGTGAGTCCAAAGGGCATCACTTTGAATTGATAATGACCCTGATGTGTCTTAAATGCTGTCTTATACTCATGATCAGCATGCATCCTGATTTGATGATAGCCAGCCCTTAAGTCTAACTTGGTAAAGTATCTGGAACCAGACAGCTCATCCAGGATTTCCTCCAACACAGGCATTGGAAATCTGTTTTTGATAGTCAGGTCATTGAGTTTTCTGTAATCAACACAAAATCTCCAATTCCCATCTTTCTTCTTTACCAGCAGAACAGGAGAGGCAAAAGGGCTTTGACTATGTTCAATAAGGCCTGACTGAAGCAATTCCTTCACTTGTTTCTCAATCTCATCCTTATGCAGTGGAGAATAATGGTAGGGTTTGGAATTGGGAGGGACAGCTTGTGGAACCAAGGGTATTGTGTGATCATAAACCCTGGATGGTGGCAACTGCTGAGGGTCAGAGAAGACATCATTGTACTGTGCTAAGAGTAACTGAATTTTATCTTTATGATCTGGGTCAGATGATGGTACTGGTGTAGGAGATGGTTGATAAGTAACCAGTGCATAGGCCCAAATATCATTACCTTGAGCTGACTTATACACTTTAGTAGCAGAGATAGGGGTGACTGGACCACTGGACTGATGCAGTCCTTGTAGTTTAATAAGTTTGCCATGCTCCTGAAACTGCATAGTTCTAGCTGCCCAATCAAAGGTCATTGAAGGATGAGCAGTCAACCAATCAAACCCTAGAATTGCATCATAGGGACACATATCCAAAACAATCAGAGTAGTACAGAGAGTATGACCCTGACAATACCACTGCAAGTTTCTAACTACTTTGGTGGTAGTGATAGTTTCTCCATTTGCTAGCTGAATTTGCTTCATTGGGATTTCCGCAGTGGGCAAATTAGCTAACTGCTCAAATGTTGTGCTGATGAAGCTGTGAGAACTCCCACTATCAAGAAGAAGTAACATAGTCTTGTCCTGAACCTTGGCCTTCAACTTCATGCACTGGAGTTGGCCAGAATCAGACAATGCATTAATAGACAGTTGCCCAAATTCCTCATGTATGGCATCCTCAGCTGCCAAGTCATTCAACACCTCATCTGAGAGCTCTCTGTCCATATCATTGATAGCTAGAGCATTAAGCTGAGGTGTATTCCTCTTAGAACAGACCTCCATGTGGCCTGGTGAATATTTCTCACCCACAACCGTAGCCTTAATGACCATTGGCTTTTCTGTAATCCCTTAACTGTCTGTCCTTCCATGGTACATTTGCTTGATAAGGAGTCTTGGTTTCAGATTTGTAACCCCCTTGATTTCTGGGCTGGAATTGTGGTTTACTGTGTTTAGCTTTGGCCCTCTCCAGAACTCCTTGTTGAATTTTAGCTATAATGGATGCAGCCAACACAGTAGCTGGCATCTGTGGTTCCACAACTGCCCGTAGATCTTCCTTTAACCCTCTCATGTACTGGGTAACAAAAAACAAGTCATCATACTGAGAGTTATGCATAGTAACTTGATATTGGAGTGCAGAGAATGTGGTAGTGTACTCTTCCACTGGGCCAGTCTGTTTCAAAGAGAGTAATTCAGTTAAAGCTGTTCTGAAATCATCAGATCCAAACTCCTCCTCAACTTTGGCACAGAAATGGGTCCAATTCCTGAAACTATGATTCTGCTTGTATGCCTGATACCATTGAGCAGCATTTCCCTCAAAGTGTATCCTGGCCGCTGTTATCTTCATCCCTTCAGGTATTTTGTATAAGTCAAAGTAGCCCTCACAATTATCCTTCCACACTTTAGGATTAGTGCCATCAAACTTAGGAAACAACATCTTGGGCATAGCAGGAGATAGGGCATTATCTGAGTGTCCACCCCTGTTTTGGTACTGATGTTGCTGTCTGTTATGTTGTCTAGGGGCTCTGTGGGACTCACCCCTGGGGTTGGCAAACACATTCTCCATGCCCTCTTGGCCATCCTGAGCTTCACTAGTAGTATCAGACCCTGCATCTCTGAACCCCTCTTCCATTTGAAATTGCTTCAAGGTTAGTTGTGCCACTGCTGCACCATTGTTTCTAACCTGCTGTGAGATCCTCTGTTGTTCAGCTGTGAACTCATCCATGGCAGAAGAACTAATATCCATCTGAGATTTCATCTGGGTCTGAGTTACCCCAATCTCATTCACTCGAGCAAACAACAGATCAAACTGGTCCATCACCCGATCCATGAACCGTTGCTCAGTCTCTGAACTTCTCGACATTGCTTCCAGGATGTACTCTGTCTGCTTAGTGGGCTGTGTTGGAGGAGCCAGCCCGACCAATTATCAACACCAACAGGTGACCAAAATTGGTGTTATCAGAAAACTAGCCACGAGATGAAATCCCACAATAGCAAGCCAAATGAAACACAACACTAGGATCACCGTCGTGACTCCGGAATTTTACGTGGGTACTTGTCCCACAACCCTTGCCCGAGATCCACTAGTGACTCACCACACAGATGAACTGGTAGAAGAAACGGCGGCTGCTAGGTCGGGTTCCGGTGGACGGATTTACGGTATCCTGTGCTAGATGGACGCGGATTACTCAGACCGTCCTTCCTGCGCAGGTGAACCCTACCGGAGCCGTTTGGAAACACCGACAGTGTGTACACAGCAAGCCGAATCAACTGGGGCAAAACGTCGAGCAACAGGCACGCACGACGAAGTACCCACACCAGACAGACAACGAACAACAATGAACCGCGCAAGGAACCACCCGTCACTCGATCAGCGTTGGATGGATTTAGTGCGCTAGGACTCACTTTCGAGAGGAATCCCGCGAAGATGACGAGCCTTTGCGTCATCCGAGGGGTCGAACGAGGAGAACGACGAACAGGGTGATGGATGCGGGAAGAATGACACGGTTGGGTGCGAGGGGGCGAGATGGGGACTGATGAAATTGGGTCACCTGAACTTCGTCGGGTAAGTGCAGCAGATACAAACGACGCCGCCGAGCAGATGAAATCCGCAAGCACCGCCCGCCGAGGAGCGCCGAATCCGATACCACTTGTAACGCCCGTGGCGCCCGGCTATCGCCGTCGGCGTGAGCACGCATCGCGAGATGGTGGGGAACGGCGATGAAGCGGGCAGGGATGACCCCTTGCCTTGGCTTCACGATTTCAATTTCTGAAATGAATTGTTCGATACAGACTCCTCCCGATGAGCGGGTTAAGTACAGACTGGACTTCGACTCTGACTGAGTGGTCCCACAAGTCATAAGAAACGTAAACACTCAAATGCGTGAACATAAACTCAAAACGAAACGGTCTTTGGATGCTTCACCGGCCTGGAACTCATCCGGCAACGTCGTCGTTTGGTGGCATGCAGCCGATGACGTCATATGCCCTTTTTCCTTTGAAAATTAATTAAAGAATAAATATCTCAAAAATACAAATACACAAATCTAAGTCGTCAGATATATTTATAATTTTTTTACCAACAATTGTCTAAGAAGTTTTAACTTAAAATGCAAACTTGATGCTATTATATTTTTAATTTAGTGTACTATCCAATAAAAAAATCATACTCACAAACAATACAAAAAGGTCAAAGTTTTAATTTAGAAGATCGTAATATGGCCTCACTAAAATATAAAACCAATCCTAATGACCAAACAAAGGATTTGACTTGAATGTTTTTTTTTTTTTTTTTTTTTTTGTAAAATGGAAATTTGGATGAATATGATGTCGAGCATCTTCAAAAGTATCCTTGAGTTTTCCAAATATCCTTGAATTTTCCATATTGCTAAGAATAATTGAAAGCAATTAAAGAAAGGTCTCTTCGGCAGTTTTTAACAAGCAAGCAAAGGAAAAATTAAATGGCATGGCAAGCTTTGGTCAGGAAAAACAATACAATTGGTTCTTCTTGATAAAAAGGAAAAACCTTTTATCAGGAATTTATATGAGAGCCGCTAATTAGGTGTTTTTATCTGTCCACACGTGGAAATACAACATGTGCAACTTCCATGTTTCTTAACTTAATTGTTTATGATAAATTTTAACAATTGTAATACACCGGAGTGTCATATCCTTATTGGCACAGCTCAAGCGTGCATGTTGCGACTATGCACACACAATTTTGGCTTGAAGTACAAGACTATAAAATTATATGTACATCATTCCTCCGTGCAACGACGACATGTATTTCTTAGTAAAGTATTAATTCGTCAAATCAACATCAACCCAATCACAATGGAGCCCCTCAAACATCATGAACCCTTCTATCCGTAAATCATGTGTTACACATCCAACGGGTTACATCTGATCAAACACATCCAATGCATTGATTTTTTGCTTCCTGTATCTCTTACCTACCGTTCATCTAAATGGCTCTTTACCCCCATTTAGACACCATGTAAATGCTTCTGGCGGTATGTCGTTTTCGTTTATTAATCAGTCGTTTTTCTCGTTTTTGCGAAATAAAAAAAATTCAATACGCCCTGATGACTGGAAACTAAAAAAAATGTCTATAAGTGGTTCCCTCCAAACTTCAAGATCAGAAGGGTTCCAAAATACAAAATCGACATCCTATTCAACCTTCATCCATCTCTGGAAAATTATTCACCTTGAATTCACTTTTGCTGTACCCTCCTCACATTCTGCAATCATATGCCACATTGGTGGTTGAGGAGGCTGCAGCTGTGTCGGCAATCTCACTTGCTGCCGATGTGGTTGTTCCCGTTAATTACTACAGCCCAGGAGGTGTTCGAGGTTTAGTCGGTTCCTCCTGTGACTTCCCCAACTAATGGCAACACAGATGTCGACGTTGCGGGCTACTCTTCTACGGCTCAGGAGGGAGTTAGAGGCAGAGATTTGTCTGCCGTTGCAGACACCTCTCCCTCGATAGGCCCACGATTCGCGCCGCACCAGGACGCGGAGCCTGTCCCAGTCGCTGCGGCGAAGTCCGCGATTGCTGCTGCCATGCCGCGGGGCGGCGAACGCCACCAGGCAGGCCCGGATCGTGTTGTTGAGGAAGTTGGGCGAGGAAGTTGAGGGGGATGCTCTTTGATTTGGTGGTCACGAGCAAATTTAATGTCGCTTGTGACGCTACGACTTGGTCGGAACGGCGGCGGCTTTTTCAGACTGTTTTGAAGGGGCGTGTCGACGATTCGCCTTAGGTCCGGATTTGACGGGGCTAGAGGGCGAGAGTTAGGCTTCGTCGTGGACTGTTTTTAGTCGCAATTGTTTCTTTGTAATCACAACCACGTGCGAGTTGTTGTCGGTGGGCTTCGTAACTGTGGGTTACGTGCCCTCATTCTTTGTATTAAAAAAAACTTTTTTCGCTTGTGAAAACGCGCTTAGGCGTGATAGAAAAAATGTACACTTTCGGGAAAAAAAACTAGTGAACAGTAATTATTGTAGATTTCAGTTTCAGCTAATGCATGAGAATAGAAAAGAAACGTACTGGACAAACTACTGAGATAAAAATGTTAGTTCCAACCCCAACATGTATAAAACAAAACGACTACAAGACCTGTTAAAGCAACGAAGCATGTCATCTGAAGCATGCTGAGACTTTCGTTGAGTTCACAGCTGATTTCTCAAGCTCTCCAGGCGATTCCGTCCGTCAAGCTTTGCTGAATAGTACCGCTTCATGAATTCCATGTAGCCCATTGCTCTGTACCGCGGTTTGCTGTTGTCGTTCAGGAGCTCCGGCAAAGGGCCTATCACGGCATCCTGGCATGGCCGGTGGAACACCGCCGCCGATATGCGCTCTCTGTTCGGGTGCACCACTGCCCGGTGCTCGACACTTGTGTACCGGCCGTTACTCAGGATCTGTAATGCAGTAACAGGACGCATTGTTCATATGAGATCAGTGAGAAAAGCATCAAACAAGGGTGCTAGAGCTGAACAGATTGCATCCATCACCTCAAGTACATCGCCAACGTTGACTACCAACGCCCCTTCTAGAGCGTTCACGGTGAACCACTTGCCGTCCCTCCTGATCTGCAGGCCCGGCATGCCATTCACCTGGAGAAGCAGTGTCAGGCCGGCGGCGTCTGTGTGCGGCGACATGCCCAACACCCGGTTGGCTTGCCGGCACGGTGGGTAGTAGTTCATCCTCAAGCCTTGTGGCTGCCCTTGGAACATCTCTAGCAGTGATGCCGGCTCTGCTCCCATGTCCTTGGCCAAGAATTCCAGTAAGCAGCGTGCCACTTTCGCCGCCTCCAAGGAGTACCTATCTATGGACGTTCTGCAAAGCAAACAGAGTTCCCGAGATCAACCAGGAAGAATCATAACTCACAGGTCACAAAGCAACGTTTATGATCTGTACGAATTGCAACTTTTGGCCGGTTGGTTACCTGAAGGAAGGAGGGTGAGCAGGCCAGAACCTCAGGTCCCTAGCCTCATTCGGTCGCACCACAAGATAGAACATGTCCGCCCAGTCCAGCTTCTGCTCCTCCGACACAACAAAGGCCTGGCCATAGCCTTCAAGGCTGTTCGGTTGCTGTGAGTATGCCTTCTTGGTTTCAAGTGGTAGATTGAAGAACTCGGCAATGTCTTCCCTCAGGTTACAGATCACTTCGTCTGGCACCCCATGGTTGATTAGCTGTAATTTTTCGTGTCAATGCTTCAATTTCATTCCCATTGATTGCACAAGTCAAACTTAAAAAATGGATCATTTTGGTGAATTTGTACTGATCATGACAAATCTACTATACATGAAAACCGGGCTTCACGGAGCCATATAGAGAGGCTGTAGGAGATGCTCTAATGAAGGATCAGATCACTATGCACTAGGTGACACGAAACCATATATGCGTTTATCACCCTTATCTTTTTGACACCGAAGCAATTAAACTTTAACTTCAAAAATTCTGATTAGCACCGCCTTGGTGCTGGGCAAGTGCTGGTCCAATTAGAAACAGCAAGAAACTGTTGTAAAACACACGGACTCTGTCCTAGAAGGAAAGGAGAAGGAGGAATCCTAATCCTAGTCCGTTTGTATGTGGGCTCTTCTTAAAAACCTTAGGCCTTGGCAGGACTATATATATGTGGGAGCTCTATGTTGTAATAACCATATATTTCGGATGAATAAAGAATAGTCTCCCTATCTTGTGTCTACTTGTTCTACTTCTTTCATCTACTACGTGATCATGAGAGACGGAGAGGGGAAGGTTCTAACCGGCTGACGACATGTTTCACAACACGTTATCAGCACGACAAGCTCTTCGTCGACATCGCCGTTGAAACCGCCGCCCGATCTTTCGGCACCGGCGCTTGTCTTGACGCCTGTATAACTTCGCCGATAACGCCGACATCCCTGACGTTGTTAGCGGAACGGATCTGCTACCTCTACCTGCTACTAATCTGCCTTTGCATCGACTCATCGTCACGCCGGCAGGTCCCCATGGCCTAGCCGAATCGTCCTATGTGACAGCTTCGGCTTCTTCTCGAATTCAAGAAACAAAGGTACGAAAAGAATCACGTCTTGCAGGTTGTTTGTTAGCCATCGAGCTGGTCTATATATTCAGTGCATACTTTCGGTACATATATACTTGCAATAATCGAATCATGGATACCGTAGCATCTGCCTATCTTTTGCATGGCACGCCGCATCTTGTATCTAGGTTAATAAAAAAAAACATCATGGCTGATTACTGACAATTTGAATGCATGCGGGTCTCAATTGTAAGCAATTTTAGTTGGTCACCGCATTGACCAAACTGGATTGGCAAGTTGTCGCACTTGCATGCGGCTAGAGTCCAGCAGCCCAAAGTAGCCACGCGCCGCGCGCACTGAACTCCGTTGCCAATTCACCGTATGCTACCGTGCCGCCCAAACAGCGCTGTCTGTAGGCCCGTATGCCATGCTATTATATGTAGTTTTACGGCCAGCAAGTTTTTTTTCTATCGACTCCAGAGGCCACGTCCATTGCCTGCAGCACACATGGCCAATTGGATCGTAGCTGCCAAAGCATCATCGTGTCCCACAAGAACGCTGTGGCACAGTTCGCACGTAGACACACAAAATCAGTCATGAAGAACGCTTGACCTTGGTCCAGCAGATGTTGTCAGCTCACGGAAACAGCTCAGCTCCATCTACGCCTGCATGCCGCCGCCGCAAAATGGTCTGCATACCGCCCGGGCGCCTGCTTTGTCTAGGGCGTCGCCATGCCCCTTGGTGTAAGCGACGATATCCGTTTGGAATTTTTCAGTTTTTATACACTGATGAATTAGTTTTCTGAAATATTAACTCTAGATCTCCTTTTTATTCATATACCATAGTATAAGAGCGTGTATATACATATTAAATCTGAAGTTTAATGGATGCTTTGCCTAGCTCTATTTTTCTCTAAGTAATGAGTAGAATTTAATTACGAAATTGCTAGAGCAACCATGAATTATATGCCATGTAATTGCAAGAATAAAATCTTGAATATTTTATACAAGAAACATGGTATAAGGTGTATGGGCTTTCTAAATCCTGCGGACCTTAGACTTGTCACCTTTGAGAGCCTTATATTTATTTTTCCTAGCATATGTTTTGTTTGGGATAAATGAATGCTTGGTATAAATTCTGAAAATTTGCATATACCATAATCTGAATAATGCTAGGATGCTTCTAAGAATATTTTTAATAATCATCCACTATCTTTTTTGCACCTTGCTACTCGTTTACATGTAGTAAACTTATATGCACACGATCAAGTTATATTAATATGCATGCCATAAAAGAAGAAGAAATATCACGGAGTTATTCTAAATAGTAAATTATTTATTATGGTCATTATTTAATCCATGTAGGATATTTTGCTACCATTGAAGTGTAGTAAACTCAGCATAAATATTTCTTAATTACTCTGAAATGAGTATATGGCCGATAGAAGTAACAAATACATTGTGGGACTCACTTTGCATGAGTAAAAATCCCAATATTATGATTACGGAATATCATATTGTATTGAAAGTTGAATTTTCAAGCTTGTATGTCTAACGCTGCTCTATAAAAATAGCTTGAAGCTTTGTATTAAATGTCTAGAAGACAAGATGGTAAATAGATTTTATCAATCTACATTCTCGAAGAAATATCTCTTGTATATAGAATATCAAAGAGCAATGTAATACATGAAGTATTGATTTTACCATTAGAAATTACTCATAAAAATTGAGTTGGAATTTTTAGGCAGACTTTATGAACCCGAGGATATTATGGATTGCAATAATTTTAAATATATGGCTTGCATATATGTTACACCCTTTGAAGGCTTGTGACGGTATATCATAACTCTTGAATATAAAGCATGATGGTACCGCTTTTGTCAAGTATAGAAGTTTGACATGCGAAAATGGATATTATTTAGAACATATAAAGTTTCTCTTGAAGAAGAACTTAAATCATGTGCTTATAGATTTGTTGTCTTTTAAATTCATATCTTGAAGTATTAATAGTAGTGATGGTGGTGCATTAAGTTTTAATTCCCGTTGAATTAAGTGGTTAATGGTTAATTTGTTAGCTTGAAGACTACTATGAAATACTTTATATTCTTAGTTGCAGTTCTTGTTACTTGAAGTAATGTGTGCGAATTTCTCATGGAATAAATTAGATTTATATGTTTCACATATAAATAATTGCTGTTGCCTATCAAAATAAATTTTGCATTCATTTTATCCACAAAAGAAGCCTTGAAGAACCAAGAAGGTTATAGTTCTTTGTGCATCACCACCATGTAGGTAGATGGAAAACTGAATATTCTTAAGCACATGAACAATTGGACTATCTTGGCATATTAATTGATCTTGGAAGAATCGATTTAGCCAAGAAATTGTATAATCCTAAGTATTTAATATTTTATCCCAAGATCAATAGTTATATCCTCCCCTAAGTCTATTGTTGTACCTTTGAATAATACAATGGATATGTGAATTTTGTGCCATAATCAATGAATACTAGAAGTATGATTGGATTCTATAAAGCATTAGAAGTGACTATTCATAGATGATGCATGAAGCAAATCACTACTTGAAGTAGTCATGGCATGAAAAGGGTGAGGAATTTTGGGCAAAGGCATAAGAAAATGTGGGTAATATTTTAATAGGCATAGCCTTCCTAAGTCGATCTTTAAGTGCATGTATCGGGACTTGAAGTTCCGTCCCGTCCCTCCGTAGAGTTAACTTTCTCTACTGCACTAATTGCAAGTAAGCTTGTAGCTTTGCATTTTATTGTTATCTATTATGTTAGACTTTGGCGAATTCTAACGTTTCACATTACAATCAAGCATATGTATCTCATTGAGCTACAAGTATCTCAACTCTTGCATGAATATTAGCATAGCGGCTATAATTGTGGCTAGTAGCTATCTTTGTGCTTCCCTCATAATCAAATTGGCTAGCTAGCATGCTATGTCTATATGGTTCCCGTTGAACTAAGGAATGCTTTGCTTTCAATGCATTGCATGCATAAGCAATAGATTGATCTAGGGCGAACAACCTAAGATCGGGGAGTGAGTTTATGAAATTTTCTCAATAGAGACTAACCCATTTGATGGGATGAATTATCGTGGAACTAAGATAGTGGATAACACAATTATGATAATTTGGGATTTATGAAGAAAAGGCATCAAGGGATTTTTGCATTAAAGGCAATTAGAAAATTCTAGAAGAAAAGTCCATGTGAATTTGAATGTTGCGTATTTTATACATTTGAAGTGTATGATCCATTTTTTTATGAGTACTTGGATCAATTTTAGGCTAATTAATAAAAAGAAGCTAGAGAATGAAATAGTTTTTTAAAACTATGTTTTGTGCATATTAGGGGAGAACATCCTGATTTTGTAGGAATCTTGAACACTCTTAAATGTACTTTAAGTATTCTAGCTCATTTGCATAATGAATAATAACCCCCATATTGAAATATGTGTGTGAATATTTCCCATAAAATTTAATCATAGCATACATAAATGGGCCTCCACTTGTAGTTGGAGATATATGAATTTGAATTAAGCCCATGATAGGGGATATATTTTGAAGTATGCTATTAATGATCTAATATTGGCATTAGGGGGAGAGCCTATATTTTGAATGCCAAATATTGTTTCCATAGAAGGAAAATGATCTTAAGAAAAAAATTCCTTGGAGCTTGAAGCGGAATAGTATCACACACTAAGTCATACAATAGTTTGACTAATGCTCTTGTGAAGCTTTGGCGAGCATATGCCGGATATTTTTGAAATGAGAGGAGTAACCGAAGTTATGAACCCGAAGTTGTGTTTACTAGTAGTAAACTAAATGTTATATACTATCAATCTAAAATCTACGGGGGCCTTTGTGGGTTCTAGTTTTAGTGTATACACGTTAAATAGAAAAGAAATGGAACTCCTCCATTCTCGTGAAGAGAAACCTCACGAAGAAGGTTAAACACCTCATGAATAGGATCATCATGAAGATGACATCCAACACAATTAGCGCGCACCTCACTAGTGTTGGGTATGTAGAACAATATACCATCTCTTGTTTGGAAAATGACGGAGATAAAATATTCTCACATTGTGAGAGTATTGGGAGAAGAGAAAATAGTTGTTTCGACAACACTACCTCTTTAATTGCAAATGTTTCTCTTATGAGAACCCGGATCCGGAAAATAAAGTCCATGGCAAAATCGCTTGTAGCGATTATATCGAGTCAATGAAGAAAAAGCAATTGAGGTTGAATCTCCTATTAAGAAGAAATGAATGTTCGCTATATCTCCGGCAAATGAAATGAATGAGTATCGAATATGCGGTTAATTAGTGGATTATGAAAATCCATATAATTCCTGAAGAATATAAATCACAACTTGTAGGAATCTCATACTAAGTATTAAAGTCTAAGGTATATATATTCCCTGAATGAATATTCAAGTCTCAAGAAGAGCATATCCTAGAAGGGACTGCAATCATTGAATGATTTTACAAAGGAATAACACTATGTCATTGTGTATATCACTCATCTCTCGATCCAGTAGAGAATGTATCTCATAGAAGAGAATTGTTAATTCACTAAGAATGAATGTACATCCTTGAAGAAATTAATCCATGAAGGATTTACAGTCAATCTTTGAATAAACACCATTCATCCACTGAAGTGAATATAGACTCGAGAGAAAGAAAATGAGGAATCTTAAATACCGTGAAGGTGTCATCAAAACACTTAGAAAGTGTATGAAAAGCTAGCATGAAGTTAATGATATCCTCTAAGAATACCATAGAAGGTATAAGAATAATGGTAGTTTTGGCAATTGAATTATCCCCTAAATGCCAAATGCAAGGCTGGATTTGTACAATCAAAATCTCGAAGATTTATAGAATACATTTTGAAAATCCACTAAGGATTAATTATAAGTATCCAAACTCTAGTATAAGTTTGATACACTATCTAGAAGATATTGAATATTAATTTATTTAACCCCATAATCCTCTCGAAAGGATCTATTTCTCTCGAAGGATAATATTTATTTGTTTTGCACAACTAATAGGTGGTCATTATGCATGAAGCATATTGCTCCCATATAATTCATAGAAGAATTATGAGCCAACTTTTTATTTACACATGTTTATGAAAAAGTGTGGTTTGAACAATAAAGTTCAAAGTTTGGCTTTATGAGGGGAGCATATTTTATTGAATCAGCCTCTAAGGTAAAAACCACTAGAATTACAAAGATCGAGAAGATCATATTTGCTAAAACACTGAAGTTTATACGTAGATTATGAAGATCAATATCTATTCATGAAGAATAGAATATCCTGAAGAATATATGATCTCCAGTTAAATGTTGTACTCTTTTTTTCTATGTGAGTTTTTACTCGAAGGTTTCTCACACAAGGTTTTTAATGAGACAACATGTGCAATACAATTAACGAATGTGATGTACTCTTTTCTCCAAGAACCGTTTTTTCCCACTTTGGGTTTTCGGATGGAGTTTTTGATGAGGCATATGCATATCGTGGTAATCGCCCAAGGGGAGTGTTGTAAAAAACACACGGACTCTGTCCTAGAAGGAAAGGAGAAGGAGGAATCCTAATCCTAGTCCGTTTGTATGTGGGGCTCTTACCGAAACTCTTAGGCCTTGGCGGACTATATATATATGTGGGAGCTCTATGTTGTAATAACCATATATTTCAGATGAATAAAGAATAGTCTCCTATCTTTGTGTCTACTGTTCTTCTTCTTTTTCATCTACTACGTGATCATGAGAGACGGAGAGGGGAAGGTTCTAACACACACGACATGTTTCACAACAGAAACAAACTCTTCATACCTGAAAGAAGCCCCACTGCTGACATGCGGATCCGAGCTTTTCACACTCTTCACGCGATGATTGGGGATTATACAACTTGCTGAGATCAATGATAGGAATTTCAGTCGCAGAGCTATTAGCATAACCAGTGATGAGATCTTCAGTGTCAGCCTCCGCCCTGATGTACCTCTCAGGTACCTGCTCCTCAGATCTGCTGCAAGTCTGTGCTAGTTCCTGCACATTTGCCACCGGTAGAGATGTTGCAGCTCTAGCGTGAGCCATTGATATTTCTTGATCTTGCAGGTTCTGGTGGTTGCTTTGACTGATTCTTTTCAGAACATATCCTGTTGTACTGTACCCTTGAGGTATTGAAGATCTGAATAGATGATGCTGATGTGGACAGACTAATCTATATGAAGTTTCGAACCTATCCAGCAGAAAATCACATGGCCTGTCACCAAAGTCTAAGCTCCTACTGATTGCAATTGACAATGTCACTTTCAAGAAATAGAAAATAATGCAGTAGCGTATTGGACGATTGCCTATTTAATTTCTCGAGGGCAGATGCAGGACGACGACGTTCACTACAAATAATAAACTATACTTTCCTTCCACAAATAATTATTTTTTTCAACGCAAATCCACAAATATTAACTCATGGCTTTAACCTGTTAAAAAGGAATCAGACCAAATTATTACAACCAATAATTCAAGGCACACAAAGAAGTTTATGATAAACAAACTTAAAACCTAATTTTCGCGAAGGTCATCACAAGGACGCGATTATACGTTCAAAAAATAATAATATTACGTTCAAAAAATTCAAAGGACGCGAAGAGGCTCAATACTGTGATCTCCAAAGTACTTGTGAGCCTTCAAAGTGAGCGCTTGTCATTCTTGACGCCAACTCACAACTTTGCTGAAAGCGAAGGAACACTATCAATAACTACTCATTCAAAGGAAAGATCAAGCCATCAAGGTAAACATGTTAAAATACAATACTACCGGAATCTCATAGGCCTATCTTCAAGCTCTCCAAGTACCTCCTGCCTTCTAGCTTTGCAGCAAAGTAGCCCTTGGTGAACTCAACACCATCTATCACCTTGTAGCGTGCCTCATCTGCTGTCAGCAACTCCCTGAAGTGGGCCAATTGTGCAGTAAAGGTGAATGCTCTGGAATGTTGCAATGGTAATCCTTTCCTTGTTGGGGTTTATTACTGCCCTGTGCTCAACACTCTTGTACCTGCCATTGGTGAGGATCTGTTGGAGATAAATAATGTTAAAAGGCTGATGGTTTATGTGATGCAGTCCGAATGAATATGCAAGTGTTATCACTTACAGTCACACCCTTTTTTTCTATAATAACATAGGGAGTAACCGTTAAGCCAAATTACCTCTATAACATCGCCTATGTTCACAACGAGTGCTCCGTGCATGGCTTGCACAGAGAACCATTTTCCATCCTTTCTGATTTGTAGTCCTTCGACATCATTGACATGGAGGAGGAATGTCATGCCAACACCATCCGTATGCGGTGAGAGGCCTAACACCCTGTCGGCTTGACTACAGGGAGGGTAATAGTTGATCCTCATGCTCTGAGGTAGACCCTTGAAGGTACTAAGGAATGTCTCCTGATCAACACCAAGGTTGTTGGCCATAAACTTGAACAATTGTGCAGAAACATTTGCCAGGTGCAGTGAGTACTTATCCAGTGTGTCCCTAGAAGGAGCAAACATCAGCATCAAAAACGGTTTGCAGGGTTTCTTGTACCTAGCGTCCAATCCCAATTTGAAATTTGAATAAATATACTGTCATACATGTTGAATAAAAATCTTTGTACATCCAGATGTTATTGGAAAGGCATCTTCCATGTTAGCTTACAGAAGCAATTCTCCAACTCCTTGTGCTGTCTATTTTAGATGACTTTTGCATGGTAAAAACTGGAGTACATGAAGAAATCTAATATCCAAAAGTTTCTTAAAGCATGGCACGAACTGGCTGAAGTAAGATAATTTCACCTGAATGAGGAAGGCTTTGCAGGCCAGAAGGACAGTTTCCTTTGCTCAGTAGGCCGTGTGGCAAGGAACAACATGTCGACCCAGTCCAGCTTCTGTTCCTCAGAGAAAACAAAGTGGTGTCCAAACCCTTCCATGCCATTTGGTGGAATGGCCACTGCCAACTTTTCTTCCAGTGGAAGACTGAAGAATTTTTTGTGATGTCAGCCTTAATTTGCTGCAACAATCCTCCATCCAATCCATGGTTCACTAGCTGCAATTCTCACACAAATCCCATGAGTTTATTGTGATTAGTGTCAACCATGGTATAACAGAGCGAAACAGTGGGTTTCTCTTTACTTAATAAGTGAAATAATCATCAGAGGAATAGATACAAGGCAATTGAATTGTGCATACGAACAGAGTGACGGATAGTGAGATAAATGTAGGGAGGCATGCTTCAAAGGGTGGTAATTTCTGCGACAAGACAAACCTGGAAGAATCCCCAATGCTCGCAAGCAGATCCAAGCTTAGCAGTCTCCTCCTCAGAAAAATCGGGGTTGAGCAATCTTGACATATCTATTACCGGTAGATTATAACCCTCGGCATCGATGATGACAGGATCATCATTAGTCTCAGATCTGACATACCTTTCAGGAACCTCACCAGTGTCACGGACGTTGTCTGCAACAACCTGCACGCTCTCATCTTGGTCGACGAACTCCACTTTCTCAAAGATTTCAGCCATCCTTCCTGATTTCCTTGAAGCAGCAAACTTTCCCCAACTCAACTAGATCGATGACTTACGATAGCTCACACGGAAGTCACAGTGCGTAAATTATACGCTAAAGAATTCAAGATTGGCAGCTAGCATGACAAGTTGTATGTCATTGTCTAACTCCAAAGGCTACCTTTTTAAGTTCATATAATCTACTTACGCAATACAATTGATGATTTTGGTAACGAAGTCAAATCTGCACATGTTACACTTTCAAACGAAGACTTTCTGTAGGATGATGGGTATAATCATAAGACTTTGTGTTGAAGAGTTATTTTATTGGATATACTGAAAATGTGCATATTAATTAATTCAGATACTCACGGTCGCAAAAAAAACTCATGCTAAAATAGAGTATTCTGTTGTGAATAGCGTATTAAAATAATCTATGTGGATATATATTAATCAAATTTTGAAATTAAAAATACAACCTCAAATCAAAAGTCAATAAACATGAAAAAGGAACACGCACGTGACTCACTGTCCATACGCACAAGCACAGGCCGGTAGTAGCAGCCAGGCCGGGCCCAACAGCAGCACAGCAGAGCCCACCATCAAAGACAGCAGCACTCACACCACCAGAGACAAGCAGCAGACCGGATGGTTCAACGGTTTCAGGCGTGTTTAGTTAGGGCCTGTTTGGTTCAAATGGGATAGGGGACTAATTTTTAGTCTTATTTAAAAGATGTTTAGTTCAAAAAGACTAATGAGGGATTTAGAGCTGACAACCCACTAGTGCATGTATAAGTGCACAAAAATGAGTTGATGGTAAAAAGCCTTGATTAGTCCCAATTAGACTCTCAAGAGAGGCTAATGAACTAGGACTAGTTGGAATCCAAAAATTAGTCCCATTAGTCTTGTTGTTGGATAAATTTGGGAATAATTGAGACTAAAAATTAGTCCCTAGTCCTGTAGGAACCAAACAGGGCCTTAGTGAAATATTTTTTAGATTCTAATTTCTTGATCTTTTTATTTGTACTCCCTCCATACTCCCTCAGGGATGGTATTAGAAGTCGTTTTTGGATAAGGTTTGAGTCAAACATCGGAATCTAAATCATCAATAACTTTTAAGTTGTTGAGTTTGTAAATATAAAAATTATATGAGTAGATTTGTCTTAAAAAAATATTTTGATAAAAAGTATACATATATCACATCTCCATAAATACTTTTATACTAATAAGAGGTTAAAGTTGTATTTTTGAGACCGTGTCACTTTGTCCTAAACGACTTCTAATACCATCCCGAGGGAGTACTTGAAAAGAAAGACGTTTAAGGCAGTGATACGATCTCAAAAAAACAACTTTTACTTGTCTTTTTCTATAAAAAATATTTATTAAAAACTTATATTATATATGTATATTTGTATGAAAGTAATTTTCAAGACAAATCTATTGATATGATTTTCACATTTTCAAACTCAACGATGTGATGGTAATTTTGAAAATTTTGGAGAGAATTGGTGCTCAAAACGCTCTAAACACAGGTTTTTAGCGGTCCGATTACCGTTAGTCTCTGGTCCAACCACCAGTCTAATCCAGTCCCACACACAGTGCAAATGGCTAGGAGCATAGAGTGACTCTCCCAAGGAGCAGTGCTGGAGTGGCAGCGTTTGAATCGCGGAGCGTTGCCAAACAATCTACATAGGATAAATCAAAAGTTCACTCCTGTATTTACAGACACGCACGCATGCGGTGTGACTGGATTTCGTGACGCGAATACAACCACACCGAACCAACAATTCAGCACGGGGATGCTTCGCGGCGCACGCGCGCCGCTACGCTTACCGGCGCACACCACGCACCCCTTCTTCCTCCTCGAGTCGCTCCCGCCCCGCCGCTGGCGCCCTAGGGCTCATCGGGCTCGGCGACCTAGGGCCGCGGCCCAGCTCGCCGGAGCGCGACAAGGCGCCGGCGGCCCCGCCCCTCCCTACTCGCCTTCTTCTCCAACGCCGCCACCGAGCTCCGCCGCCCCCATGGATTCGGGCCAGCCCCGCCGCCCTACCCATGCCCACGGATGGGGCACGCCTGGCCCTGGGCGCCGCCGCCGCCTCGCTCACCGCCCGGCGAGCGCCACCACCCGCCGGGCCGGCGGCCGGAATCTATAGCGGAAGAGATGGAGACGGCGGGAGCTCTGGTCCGACCTCGCCGGAGTCTAATCGGCCGGCCGGGACGAACCCTGGGCTACGGCCAGCGGCGCACCTAAAGCTACGGGCGAAGCGGCGCCTCGCTCCGCCCACCGCTGGACGGCAGGCGCGGATCGCCGCCCGGCGCTCCGCCCACCCCTTCCCCCTCGCGCCTGAGCGGCTCCTGCGGCGCCCAGGCGCACGCATCCGTCTTGGCGGCTATCGTGAGCGGCGCGTGCGCCCGTATAAGGATTGTGATTCAGCACGGCTTGTCGTTTTTTAAAAACAAATATTGGTCAAACAACAGCCTTCACTACACAACGGCAGAGGAAAGAGCGTCATCCAGCTTCAGCGGCTGCAGGGAGACGACTTAGATAAAAGGAACGAATGATCAAACGAGGCTGGCGAGTCACAAGTTCACAGACGCACATGTTAAATAGTCGGATGAATCTAAACCACACCCAATTTCTTTCCCGGTGTATGCATACATACTAAAGGGAGGTTTCTACGAGATTACAAGCAAGTAAAAGAAAAGGTTAACACAATGCACTTAAGCTAGTTTATAATACATCCGAATCCTTGTGTTCCAATAGTCTTCCTACTCGAATCCTATCCTCCTGCTTCCATACTGGAAGGCTGCAGCTATATACAACGAGAGCTGTCCCACCAAAAGAAGCTATGTGGTGCCTTCACTCAACCATGGCCTTGAGCTCTCCCCTGATTGGACAAGTTCATAACAGAATGATCATCAGAAGCAAAAAGAAAACAAAGAGCGAAAGAAAACTGTAGCACAAAACCAATCAGTAAAATAAGGGAATAGGTTTTTAGCACACTCAGTAAAATAAGGGAATAGGTGGAGGAGGTACCTCTTGACGATGGACTTTTGTAATTGTTCCTAGGAACCTTCTCGCCAGGAACTTTAGAGATTACGAGGGAACTTTGCAAGCCCTCTAGTAACTGTAGCACAAAACATTGGACTAAAAGTTAGGCGTATAAAATAAGAATTCTGATATGTAGGTCATTTCAGGCAAGCTGTATAACATAAGTAGACATAGCAAGTTCCATAGCAGGCACGCACTCTAGCACGACTCGTGTGCAAGCACAGACAAAGAACAGTAACCTATCTCTGTTGTCCAACAAAATGAAGTATAAAAAGGCTAGAATAACTAAAAGTACTAAACTCAGTAACAGAAGGTACTTCAAAGGCAAATATCCATATTAAAATAAATATGTTGCAACATAGATATAGTTCTTGTACTTACCCTTGAAGTTGGTTGAATTCGCCTGTTAGATCGTCTAGGTTCAGTAGAATCAGAAGTAGTCTTTTGGGGTTCACCAGAATCAGAATTCGTTTTTCAGAGGTTTTGAGTATACCTCTGTTTGTGTTGCTGACAGTGGGAACATATTTCCTTTTAGCTCGACTAGTAGTGGATACATTCGGCTTGGAACTAGGAACAGTAGATGCAGCTTGCAGTTCAGAAACAGAAGGAACTTCAGTTCTAAGGCCCACACCAAGTACAGGATTATTTTTTTTTCTGAAGTGGGCTTCTCATTGTTGGAAGTGCTTGTTGAACTTCCCAAAAAACCAGAACTCCTTTGAGAAACAGAATTTGGAACATGCATGGGCAAGGAATCCTTTTCAGGAACACTGCTACCTCCAATGCTCTGAGACTTCGTAGGTTTAGGTAATCTAGACCTCGTCTCGCCTACTCTCCTTCCTCTAATAGGATCCACTTTTGAAGTATTTTCACGTGGCCTTGGCAATGGTTGCATCAGTCTCGCGAATCTGTTAGATGCATTGCCCTCAGAAATCTTGTCAGACTGGCCTGCGCCATAATGTTTGCTCACTTCCATAAACTTCTTCTTCTTTCCATGTTTTGGAACACCGTAGACAACCTTTGATCCTTCTTTTTGTAATCCAGGTCGTCTGAATGCAAGGGCATCAGATTTGTTCTCAGCTACACTCTTCCCAATGTTGAAAACAATGTCCCCCTGAGACAAAGACAATGGCTTTAGTTCCTCTGGTTTTTTTTTTGCACTGCTAGTATTCTTGTCCTTTGAAGAACCCCCTGCTTCGCCAATAACAGATAGATTGCCACCTGTTTGAAGCAAGTCTGTCCTTTGGCGTTTCTCAAGAGGTGAATCGCCCTAAGATCATAAGAATTGCATTTCAGTCATTGAACAAAAGCAGAACTTTGAACATCAGGAACAGAGTAAAAAAAAAAATAAAAAGGTCTAGAAAAAAAAAATCAACCTTATTAGATTTGGTTTTCCTTCCTCTTGCATGGGACCACTCTATCCATTGACCATCTTTCCAAACACGCGATGGACGAAGATTACAAGCATCAACTACTAAGGACTCACCACCACCTCCAACTGGAAATGAATAATAAAAAAAAGGTTTGATGAAGAAAGCACATTACAATACATCAGATACGTCAGTAACAAAAGTAACCAACAAACCATAAATTCTGTAAAAAAAAATATATCAGTTTTAGCTCAAGAGGCATAATTGCATTGGCCAGTGCTATGCACCTAAACCCCCTCCCCTTTTTCCCATACCTACCATAGTAATAAGCTGGTTTATTCTGCATATTCTAAAGTTTCTAGGTTCATCCTTCATTTGTATTTTTTTCACAAAATCAAGAGCAAGAAAATATCATGCACATTCCCATTGGCTATGATACTGAAAAAAGTTATTTGGTGGTGAAATCTACCTGATGTAAGGTAAGGTGATTGGAACATATTGATGGATCGGCGACCTAATTTCTGGAACATTAAATGGATAGAGGTAGTACTGACTACTGAAGCATAATTGCACAGATGCTCAAGCTATGGCCATGTACAGCCTCCAAATTTTTAGATGATGGAGAAATGTACAGCCTCCAAATTTTTTCGCCATGGGTGGAGAGTGAACATGAATTTCATAAGCTGTGTTGTCTTCTCTTTTTGTAAAACCCACAATTACTAGAATAGTTTGTTATTTAATCCTGTTTGATGTACAAGGAATATTAATCCTGCCAATTTTGAAAATTCAATGGCAAACTACTGTTTCTAGCCTCATAAGTTCCTAAAAAAAGGTTTAAAACGAATGCATGTAAAAAGAAAACAAGGAGGTTAAAAAGGAGAAAATGGGTGACAGGATAGTGATTGCAAAAAATACCTGAAAAATGTACAACATATTTCGTCTCATCATTCTGAGAAATAATTCCCTCTCGCCAACAGCTGAAAGAAACAAGCATCAGATAAAGTGGATAATAAACCTAAGAACACTGATACCACAGCAAATAGTGAACTTCGCATCAAGCAGCAATTTAAGTTGTAAAATTAATGAGACAAGCAAAAAGAAAAATGATGGCGCAGCTAATAAACAAAAAAGTGTAAGATGTTGATTCTATGCATTTCCATCTCAGAATAGTGAAATAGAGAATGACCAGCATTACTAGATATAATTGCTCTGAAAAGAATAACACTAAATAGCATATACCTATTGTTGACCCAAAGCGTCTACATGATCTCCAATAACCCATAAACAACTCCCCTGCCGCTTTTCCCCGCGTCTTTTCCTAGTTTTGAATTTAGAGAGGGTAGCAGGATGTGCAAGACGTATCAGAGGCGGCTTATCCCCCTCTTGCCTCAGTGGAATCCATTCTTCACGAGGACCAGTTCCTGAAAAAAGATCAAACAAATAAGTATCTGTGAAAAAAGGTAAAAAATGGAAGAACACCATGAAAACAAGGATCAACAAAAGGTTGATATGCGGGATAAATGAATGGATACTCACCATTGTGATTGTCATAGTTGACAAAAGCATTATTTGCATTTATATCAATAACCTCAGCAGAAAACCAAGCTACCCAAATCCACCCTTGTCTGATAAAACCTACCAAAAACAAAATGAAGTAACACTGTAAAAAGTTGCATGAAGAATTGAGGTGGCAAATCAGATCACAGCAAGGCTGACAAACACTAATACTGAAACAGCACATGTAAAAACTTAAAATGACTTCATTAGCATCTTAATACGCTTTTGATCAACCAATATAGATTTTTTTTCCTAGGGACTCAAATATGTTTTTATGACAAATACCAACATATTAACATGAAAAATGTGGAGGAACTAACATTTTCTGATTTTTAGTATATTGATGTGAATGTAGTTGAGGGAATTGTGTTAAGGAAAAGGTCTACATAACCCCTCACATATTGCAACCAGTCTACTTCACCCCTAAATTATAAAACCAGGTATTTGACCCGGCTCAACTTTACAAAACCGTTTAGATACCTCCCTATGGTGGTTTTGTATAGTGGTTTTGCCACGCTTGGCGTGCTGAGGTGGACTCTGATGCTGATGTGGATGACTGATAAGTAGGCCCCCTTTGTAAGGGGGCAAATCTTCTCCCCTTACCTCCCCCGCATCCAGCTGAGGGGTTCACCAGGGAGGGCTGCTGCCATGTTGCAAGCACAGGAACAGAAACGCAGGTGGAGACGTGTGCCCGCTGCCGCTCGCCTGATGCATGGGCTAAGCAAGCTAAACCCGACCTGATGCATGGGCTAAACAAGCAAGCTAAACCTGGCCTGCCACCGCCTGCAGCTGCAAGACTGCACCACACACCCGCCACCCGCGGCAGCACCTCCTGGCGGCCCTGATCGCAGCTGCCGCTACGCACAACAGCAGGTGGCCACCACCGCCCCCAAACATCTTGGCGGTCTCACACTCTTGACCAGAAACGAAGAAGAGGGAAAAAAAAATCTTCCCGACGCTGCCAGGAGGCCATGTCATCAAAAGCTACTAACGGGAGTGCCACATATGCAAAACAACCTAGCAAAACCACCCAGGGGGTTATTTGCACAGTTTCACAAAGTTGAGGGTGTTAAATACCTGGTTTTTTAGTTTAGGGGGTTATGTAGACCACCTTGTGTTAAATGTACGATGCAGCAATCAGGAAACAAGGAAAGCAATAAATACCATAGAGTACATACTATATGGAGAAAAGGAATAACAAAAGTTCCATAATCCAGAGTCCAGAGACACCACTCTATGATCTATCATGTTGAAAGGGAGAGAACTGTGTCCAATCCAAACAAAGAAACTTACCTCAACTGCAGATCCCTTTTTCAATGCCATTCCAGATAATGCTTATTGGTGCTGTAACATTGTTACCATCAAGCAACTCAGTGACAGGAACATCTTCACCAACCCCATGTCCTACATTAAGCCAAACAGAAGTAAATGAGCTGAAAGTGAACAGTGGTCATGATATGCCAAAAGCTAATTGCAACTTTACCTGAGTGTATTCCATATGGCTGTAATTCTTTGCAGCTTGAAGATGGCTCGAACTTCGGTAGTGCTTGATCATATTTTTGGTTTCCGCCACGCTTTCTACCAGATTTGTTAAAGTTAGCAGGTGCATCTACCTGCAATGTTTCTGTTACTGGATTATCATCACCACTTCCAGATTTATTTCTCACATTCGCTGACTTCCAATAGCCATTCGCCCAGCTTCCAAAAAAGCTCTCTTAGGGTAAAAGGTAGTGGTTCTCCCATTCCAATAATGGTTCCTGCCCTGAACACAGCCTCCGCAGCAAGCTCTGCAGCTTTCAATATGGCATCCAAGTTTTCAGCACGTTTCGCAGCTGCAGATGCCTCTTCAACCCTCTTTCTAGCAGCCTCACGTGCCACAGAAATGATGGAACCCGGGCCTGACTCTTGTTCTTAATTTTCAGAGATGATGGTGGTGTTGAACTTGACAAGGTAGGTGGACTGCTAATGACATTAAATTGACCAGCTTCGTGATGCATGGACATTGCAGACATAGAAGAGCTAAGAGCTTCCTCGCCATCATTTTTAGCCTGCAATGCAGCCTCTGACGCCATCTTGGCAGCTTCTGCAGCTGACTTCGCAACAGAAACTGCTGCTTCAGCAGCAGCTGCGAATCGGGTAAGCCTCTCTTCAACTTCTGGAGATAACTTTTGTCTTGAGATTGTAGATAGACGACTCCATAGGGCTTCCTTTGTGCTTAACTGCCTCCATTAAGTCAATGCTTGCACCTTTAGCCTGTGCAGTTGATTGTTCTACTGCACCAAGGATCTGTTCTGAAAAGATGATTCTTTGCTCACTATCCATGCGACCAGTGATCTGGTAGTTAGGTTCAGAGGCAATCTGGCCAGTGTTAGGAACAAGCTTGCTGCGGGATAAGGCAAATCCTGCTGTGTGCTTAATGGCAGGAGTAAGAGATGGCATGTCCATTTTGAGCTGAGGGGAAACAATGACAGGTTGCTGTTCGACTTGCTGAAGCTTTCTTTCTTTTCCTTGACTTTTGTGATGCAATGCCATGCTTAGAGCTAGAAGCAGCCTTTTGTTTTCTATCATTCACAACTGCTGTTGGAGAAGAAACGGTAGAAGGTGCTGGACTGGGAAGAACTACACCAGGTGAAACAGTATGCGAAATGGATATATTTTTGGATGATGCCACCTTCGCAGTTTCATTTGTAGGGATAGCTGGTTGCAACGATGAATCGAATATTAAGTTTTGTGGTGGAATCAACCAGGGTGCGGAACCTGACCAGGGCTTTGAGTATACCAGGGGGAAACACCAGGAGCCGGATGTCTAATGTTTGAATTATATGCAAATGGTGATACTGCCTGACTGAAATCCAGATGAGTACCTCGTTGCAGATTAAATGTAGAACTACCAAAAGGTACATTATTAGTTGGGGAGTGTAGGGTTACAGCAGGCACAGTTTTGCCACCTTTTTTGCAAGTTGGCACAGTTGTAATTGTGGTACTCTTGCTAGCTTTCTCAGCCACAGAGCTACCTGCAAACTCGGCTGGTCAGGAAAAACAGAACAAAAAAGATGTCTGGCAGATATTGTCCCACTATCATTCATATAATTACCTATACGTGCACTTGTGGGGGTCTCTAAACTGCTATAAAGTGATTTTTGATACTGAAATCTTTCAAAAGCAGCTCGCCAAGCAGCCTCCCATGTAGGTTTGCCACAATCTACTGTTCATGTAACAAAAAAATCTATGAGATACAACATATAGGGCAGAAGAGGACTATATTAAACGGTGAAGCCAGACAAACCAGGTTCTCCAAAAGCTGCCATCATGTAAGCCTCTCCTGGTGGCGTTCCTTGACTGCTCAAAAAAAATTAACTTATATTAGATCTCACGTTTTACCAAAAAAAAAAAACTCCAACCAATCCCAAATATCATCAAATTTCGTCTTGGGCACAAGAATTAAGGTAACAGGAACAATGGCACTATGTTCATGACTTACTACTAGAGTTAGATGGTGACAAGTTTACTGCACTGGTCATGGTGCAATTAAGAAGAGGCAGAAATGTAAAAATAAGGTAAAATATGCATTGAGTTTGTCAAGGATTTATAGTTGGTACATACAAGATACGGCTATATGAATTTATTAGGGATATGAGTAACTTGAGAATTATAACTCACATAAGAGCTCCATAAACAAATATCTGTGCACGTAGCTGTAATGTTGTGGATCTGTGAATGGAAAATTCACAGAATCTGCAGAAGAAATATTCAAATCAATTAAATTTTTAATAGCTTCAAAATGTCAAAATACAGGAGGTTTGCATACCAGAACACTCAGGGATTGGATGCTGCCGGGCGCGAACTTTTACTCTTAATGCTGCCGCTACATTAGAGTTGTCTGAGGGGCCACCCCCAGAACTTTCAGTCACTTTCCTTTCAGATAGCTGTTCTTTACCAGCCTCTACAGTAGATGTTTTCTTGATATCATCACTAGTATCCTTCAAAGAACTTCCAGCTTGAGGGTTTTCTGTGGCCGCCTAAAAATTTGGATGCAAAACCATGTTAATATATGTCATACACGCAGATGCTCGAGAGAGAGAGAGAGAGAGACCAACCTTGGTACTCTGAGAAGTTATGTATCTCGGAAAAGGACTCAAACAGGGCTATGGGCTTTCTCAGCAACATTTGGTGAAGCTCCCACCTCAAATGAGAAGCTTCTATCACCTCCTGCTGCACTAGTCTCCTCTGAACCAGAAGCAGATTCTATATTTCTGGTACAGCATTGTTTTGAGCTCTGGGTAGCATCAGCTGAGGCCCCACGATCTTTAGCTTCTTATGAGAGAGGATTCAGCGCAACTAATCACTGAAGAGGACCCACATGTAACCCCAGTGCAGATTCCATTACCTTTACCAGGTTCTATTAAGTTTGAGCCTTCCTTTCCTTTTGGGATGGCACAGTACCATGACTACAATCTTTACTGTGATTTAACACTATATCTGTACCCAAAAAAAACATGTCACTTTGCATTGACAACAGTTGGTGTCTACGTTAGCAATGCTTACAACACTTGGTATATTAGAACAAAGGCTTTTGTCCCAGCTCTATAGAAAGCACAATAGAGTACGCTGAAGATATCAGCTTTACATAGATGTGTCTATCAGTCCATCTCCCAATATAAGTTACTTTACTCAGACTGGGAACTAAAATCACTGATCATGCACATTAGACAGGTCAAAATGTGATAATAGAACATAAATGGCACAATAGTGACTAAGATAAGCCTGGCACATTTGTGCACCTGGCACATATTAGGAAAGACATTGTGAGGCATGCATAATAGACCATAAATGTGCTAAGTTTGAAGTAACTATTTTTCTGCTTTGAACTGGTGAGAAGGGGAATGAAAAAAACTGCATTGACAATGTACTAGCACAAAACAACTGACCTTGCATATGTGCATTCAAATCATCACTTGCATTCAGTGGAGTTTTTGCTATATTTTCAGCCACCTTTCCAGTTGGGATACCTAACATAGGTGCTGTGGTTGAATCTATACGACCTGCAAGTATTGAAGACCTATCAGTCTGGCATTTCAGTGAATGAATATCTGGATGGTTACCTGAATGAACCCCGGTATTATCAGTTTTACAAGTAAACCAAGCTCGAAATGCACACAACAATTAGAAATATGCCCAACAAGCTTTGATTAAAAAAACAAAAGGCTCACCTGATTTATCCTGAGTTTCTTCTGTGGTCAAACCACCCAAAGAATTAGGCTGCTCCTTGACTTTCTCCTTTTCTGTAGCAGAAACAGTACCACTATAAACAGCAATGTTTGAGTCCATGGGCACAGCTGGCAGTTCTGCTCCATGTTCATAGCAAGGAGAAATACCACTGGGGTCTTGATCTCCTAAAGCGGATTTAGCACCTTCCTTGAATAATTCCTCATTATTCACTGTGGCCATTTTCAAATCCTTTTCATCTAGTAAAGCAGAAGAATCAGCAGGAGAAACACCTATTGAACATCCATTTTTATCCTCAGAAGTACCAACATTGTCAGTAACAATGGTAGGTGTGATACCACTGCTAGAACTGATCACCGATGCTGAAATTTTCTCTTGAAGCCCAGAAGTAGATAGGAGTGAATTTATGCTTTTAGGCTCCTCTCCTAAAGCAGGCAATTCATGTTCCTCGAATGACCTCTCATGATTTAGCAGGGGATTGTTTGGATCCTCTGAAGCATTCAAAGTGTCAGCTGCCTTATCTTTGGGTGTACCAGTAGCATTGGTAGCATTTTCTTCATGATCATTTTCTATTATTTGCTCAACATTCCCTGATTCTGCTGGTATTCCCTCCCCAGTCATCTTCTCTCTCATGTCACCACTTTTTTGGTTGTCAACAGAATCTTGATGGTGCTCCAACACTACATGGTTTGATTCATCACCTGTACAGCAGGTGTTTGTACTATTGCCTCCAGCATCCTTTGTTTCTTCCGTAACACAAGTGGCATCGGCAATTTTACTTTTGGGAGACACAGAAGTGACAGGATGTGAATTAGAATTTCTTGGATCTGCCTCAGATTGGTGAGATAGAAGAGAATTTAAACCAATACTAAACTCCTCAACAACGAGCTCATTGCTCCTGTGAACTGAACTTTTCAGGCCTTCAGTTCCATGTTGCAAAGCTGAAAAAGATGGTTGAAGAGTGCTGTTCAGTTTATTGCTAGTATCATCACTCTTGTGCAGCATCTTAACTGGATTTGTGATGGCCTCTAGTAATCCATCAGAACTTTCTGACAATAGAGTTTCATTGGGCTGACTAGCACATGACAAACTTTGCAATTCTTGTATATTTTTATTGGTATAGCAAAACTTTGAATCTTGAGGAGTAACACCAGACTCAGATTCTTTAATATCTTTCTTGAAGTGATAAGAGTCAGTATATATGTTCTGCAGGGGAGCCAGCTCTGGGAAAGGTTCATTATTCAAGTTCTTTGAATCTACTTCAGCTGAGGGTACATTAAGTTGGTCCAAAGAACGATCATCATGACCTGCCCCAAAATAGTTGCCAACAGCTGGGCAGCTTCCTGATGTATTGTTTGAAGAGGACAACTTCTCACCTGCAATGCACTTATCAGCAACAGAATCTGCTGCCTGCTCAGCTTTCTTCTCCATTAAGAAAGGTGCAAAATGTTCAACCTGAGACTCAGTTTTTGAAATCTCAGCAGTCATTCTAGAATGAGTGCTCTGAGAACGATCAAGATCGTCTGTCATTCTAGAATGAGTGCTCCAAGACTGATCTTTCTCAGTTGGCACTACAGTACTATCTGTCGGGGAGTTACTAGATTTAGGATGAACACTCGATTGATCAGTTTGACTGTCCATAGCACTTAACTGAAGGTGAGCATTACTATCGATGTTACCAGTTGTCTCATCTCCTCCCACTGATTTCAATAGCATTTCGACAGATTCTGTGGATGTTGCCTCTGACCAGACATTATTAGTTTTAGATATCGAGCAAGATTCAGCTGCACTAGAGCTAAAATCAACAACACTGCTTCCAGTGGACAAAACCTCAATCCAACTATTCTCGTGCCCTTGTACGCTGAAAAATGCTTCTGAATCTATCAAGTTATCAAATCGGAGATGGCCTTGTAGTTGGTCCTCAATATCAAGTTTTGGCAGTGCAAATGGTCGCAAAACTTGATGGGAATTTGCTACTGCCTTCACAAGCTAGTTGAAAGTTTTGGCTCTGAAAAATCAGTATCGTCATGATCCATGGGTATATGCCTACAAAACAGATAAGTTTAAAACATATAAAGTCGAAGTCCCAACAAGTAAAACATAAATCAGCAACTTTGTAGCAAGCGAAGCTAAATATATTGGAGCATCATATTTATACATAACATAATTCATATATGGGAGCAAAACTACCATGACAGATGTGTGAACATCATTGTACAAAACATCATGTGTGAGTGCATAGCAGCATCTCAGACGACTCTACAAGACCGCCACCTAGTACCCAGTAATGATGATTGCTGTATAACAAATAACCCGCACAAAATTGCAGTACGCACTGAACCATAAAGATTGGTGTGGCCATTTTAAAAACCCAAAGAAAAGTGAAAAATCTACATTTGCTAGCAGAACATTCTCAGTCAACTAAGACCATACCCCCTCGTGCCCAAAGAATAGAACATGTGCTGTGCACTTTGACTTCAGGACCATGAGCTCGCCAGCACTAAACTCCCAGCAAAACATTACTAAGCAAGTGAAGCTGTAATTTGCAGCATCCGGATTGAACCAAGCCCTGAACCAGTCTGACAGCAAAGCACATAACGCTACTGAAAACAAAAGGCTCCAAACCCTAATTCGCACCGTCAAGCTGGATTTCGTAACTACGCCTTCAAAACCCCGAAAACAAGGCGGCTATGCTCACGCGCCACCCAACCCAAACCCTAACCCACCAAGCTACGCGCGCCAGGGTGACCCACTAGAAGGCTCGCACACTGCGGCACAGAAGCGAGGCTTGCCGCGTGAAGAAAAAAAAAATATATGAGGGGGAATGGAGAGGTACCGGGAGGGATTCGCTCGCCCTTCTACCACCCTCCATCCGTGAGCGGAGTCGTCGGAACCCTAGATCCTGCAGGGCGGCAGCTGCTGCTCATACCCCGGCGCCCAGCGCCGGAAACCCTAGCTCCTGCAGCGGCGGCGGAGGCGAACCCTAAGCGGCGGGGCAGAGGGCCGTGGCCGGCGACGAACAGCAAGTAGCGGAGGCGAGCGGGAGCAAGAGCGGAGCAAAATGGTGGAGACTGCAAGGGGTGTGGTGGTCCGTGGTGGGGTGGGGTTTTGTGGCTGGTGCACGCAGCCCGCGCACCGGGCACACCAGTAACTCGTTGCGCTCAGGCGACGCACTGGACACCGGGTGGTTGCGAGCTACGAAGCGCGGATACGCCAGGGGGGCTGCGTATCCCGTATCCGACACGGCGCGGATACGGATACGGCTCGGATACTCCTGGGATACGTATCCCCGCCGTACTAACAAAACTGGATACGTACTAGACTGGATACGAGTATCAGACACGTTTAGGCTGATTTTGGATACGGCCCATGAGATGAAAATGGCCCAATCTGGCAATCCCAGTCTCCCACGCGTGCCGCGTGCGTGAAGTCCCTCCGCCTCGTCTCCGTAGTTGTAGAACAGAACGACGACGCATCCCATCCCAATCCCCGTCTTTCACGCTTGACTACTTCGACCGGAGAGCGGCGATGGTGACGGCAACCAACGGCGAGGCTGCAAGCGGGGCAGCAGCCTGGGCGGGTGGCGATTGCGGCAAGCGGCCTCGGCTCCTCGCCCTCTCTCAAAGTCAGGTGAGTCCCTAAGCTGCTAATCCAACCATCCTTGTAGTTCTGTGATGTGTTTGATCTGAAATTTTGTTCATATTTATTTGTTAGACATTTGTACTTTAGTTCGAAAGTAGATGGTGTTGCGTGATGATTGATGAACGTCTTCCAATTGAAGTTGATGACCAAAGAAAAGAAGAATCCATTGTGGAAACCAGTGTTCTATGGATGATTGTAGCGTCCATTGACCTTCTAAGTATTGAAATATGTTATTTCTAAGTATTGAACTATGTTATTTTATATTAAATCATGTTATTATAATTATTATTAAAAAATCATAGCCGTATCCCCGTGTCACTGATTTTTGGAGAATAACGTATCCGCGCGTATCGGATACGTGTGATCGTATCGATACACGTATCCGTATCCGT
The DNA here is from genome assembly GCA_015847255.1 of Hyparrhenia diplandra. Lineage (NCBI taxonomy): Eukaryota > Viridiplantae > Streptophyta > Magnoliopsida > Poales > Poaceae > Hyparrhenia > Hyparrhenia diplandra. The sequence continues at coordinate 376,793 of JADLZK010012176.1, read as the reverse complement.
GTAACGTAGGTTGCGAGTCTTGTGACTTGTGAGTTGTGACTTGGGAGTTTCGGACGATTGGCCTTTTGGCTGTGACGATACTTTCAGGTGTCACGACTCGCGAGAGCGGAGGAGGCGGTGGTTGCAAGGTTAACTAGAAAATTCATTACTAGGTTAATCTAAAAAATCATTACTAACATTTTAGTAAAAACTTTTTGTTTTTCGACTTTTGAGAGAATTACTTGTATAGTGTCAAAAAACTATGGTACTTGTATAGACCCTGCTTCACAGCTAAGGAAGGATGTTTTTTCTCCAACAATAAATCAGTCCTACAAATCAGCCACAGTCGCAATAAGTCCGGCCAAATATTGACTTTCTTGTATGGTTTTTTTTCCAAAAATTTACCAACAAGGCTCTAAAACGAATTTCTATTATGTTTATGGCCTTCCGTCCATTGTAACCACTTAATGGTGTTAAGTGAGAAGTAAAATGACCGACGGAAAAAACTTAAAGTGGCTTTAAGTGTTCATAGTTGCATAGTATTAAAAATCTAAGACTATGAAACTAAACTCTCTTAACTTAATGGTGTTCGTTGGTACTTAACATCGTTAAGTCGCTGAAATGGATGGAAGACCATAAAGGTAAAGAGGAAATCATTTTCGGGCCTTACATGTAACTTCAGAGGAGAAAAAAAAACATATAGAGAAGCCATAGTTTTTTTTAAGGCCATACAGGTAATTCTCTCTCTTGTTTTCTATATAACACTTATGTGTGATTAACATCGTAGTTTGTAAACTGAACTTTGGCAAACTATGACGACGACAGAAAATATAACAAGAAAACTAGGTTGGTGCCTAATTTGCCATGCCTCCCTTCAGTAAACTATGACCCACAAAAAGTGTAGCGAGAAAAATCTAAGTCATATTTGTGGTAAATTTTTTGGAATAAGATGATTATATGACATGTCAAACAAGTTGCTAAGAAAGTATGGTGCACCATAGTTATGGTAGTGAACCAAACAACAGCCGACATGACTAACCTTTGGCTTGGCATGTTTTTTTTGACAATGAACCAAACAAGCCTTGAAATCCACACTTTATAGCAAAGTTTGTCGTGAAAATGAGATTGAGGGGGCGTTTAGTTGGTGAAATATTTTTGGTTCGCCATCTTGTAGCATTTTTTCGTTTGTATTTGTTAATTATTGTCCAACCTAAGACTAACTAGGCTCAAAAGATTCGTCTCGCACTTTTCACCAAACTGTGCAATTAGTTTTTTTTGTTTAACTATATTTAATACTCCATTTATCGTCAAAAGATTTGATGTGACGGCTCTTGAAGCATTTTTTGGGTTCACTTTTCATGAAGTGAACACACCCCGAGTCAATGTCATGTGGGACAGAGTGCTAAGAATGTATGGTGTGTTATAGTTGTGACACTGAATCAAACAGTTGCTTAAAACCAACCTATGACATATCAAGTTGTGATCACAGATCAAACAAACCATAAATCTTTTGAGTGCTCTATCTACATTCAACTAACTTTTTCTACCTTTTTTTTTATACCACTTATGTCGAGCTCACATGATGTTATGGGCAATCAGAATGTCGAGCCAACCATCCCTCAATGTTAAGTGGGACAATAAAACACCTTGCCCATAAGTTTTTTTTTTTTTGTTCTGAAATTTGACATGTATTCCTTTCTCACCACATACAAAATACATACTAATTTAAGACTTGTCAATAGTTGATTTGTAGAAGTGGACATAAGTACCGTTTAAAAATAGTATAATATTTCTTTTTTGTTAGCTGTGTAAATGTTGGGGAGCACTTTGATAATATTGTGTCGATTGAGTGGCGCACTTCTTCACACCTCCCCTCTACTTTTATATATATATACAGGAGCTCTCCATTCAGTTGGGAGACAACGACACAATATTCCATGAGCTCTCTTCCATTTGTCATTACTAGTGGTATAGTTGGGAATTAACGTGAGTGTGAGCGGGCATAGCCTTCTTAGTCTTTATGGAGTTCTTGTACTTTACGACTTTTACTTGGTACTCCATCCATCCCAAATTGCAAGAGAGTCAACGCATCTCAAGTTTGAACAAATATATACGATAAGATAATAACATTTAGGATGTCAACTACTCCCTCCGTCCCGAAATAAACGACCCTATGGAAAAGTGTGCCGGTCAAATTTTCTCAACTTTGACTAAGTTTGTAGAAAATACATGCAACATTTAAATCTTCAAATAAATTTGTTAAAAAACTAGACTTAAAGATTTTTTCGATGATACTAATTACTTAACATAAATAGTTATATATTTTTAATATATAATTGTCGGTATTTTGAAAACATTGACTTCTGGGAAGCGAGAAGGTCTTTTATTTTGGGGACAGAGGGAGTAAGTATCATGGATTCTTCGTTAATTATATTTTCATAATATACCTATTTGATGTTACAAATCTTTTGTAATTTTCTCTATAATTTTGATCAAACTTGAGATATTTTGACTCTCTAAGATTCCTACTTACAATTTGGAATGGAGTGAGTAGTGACTTTTGAGTATTTAATACATATCACTTCTTCTACTTTACTTTTTGCCTTAGTAGGGTTGATACTCCCTCTTGTCAGTAGTAAATCTTTGGTTGTGTAGCTTATATTTTGTTGTATAATTTGTTTGCTTAGTAGTAGTATTACACCCTTTGTATAGGTTCTTTGCTCTTATTTGAGGGCTCCAACCTGCGTCACGCAAAAACTAGTATACAATAGCATAAGTGATGTTTAGGCTATCAGGTATCTTGGTTTGACTAACCTCGTGGATGGCCATAGACCTAGAGATGGCAATGGGACCCAATCTCACGTCCTCACACGGAATTCCCCTAATGGGAGATGCGGATGGGTCAAAATTCATCATTGAGCAAGGCAAAACATTTCCAATGGGGTATAGCAAGGACAGGCATGAGACACAATTTGTGATAACCCCACTCTGAAAAAAATCCTAGCTTTTTAAAGCTTTTCAAAAACCTTGCATGGTGACTGAACATGTAGGAAACCAACCCTAGATGCACTGGGTGTATCCCAACTACTAGATAAGCATGCGCATTAATCACCCAACATTTTGCGTCTTCTTGGTTTTCAAGTTTGATCAACGACTGGAACTTGAGTTGTCTAGTGTGTGTGTGCTTGAAACCCTAGGGCAACTATATAAACCCTACAAGGTTGAGCTAGTGGACCCACCCTAGTGGTGTATATGTTATACATGAAATAAAGTATAGAGCTTGGACAATAGAAATAAAATAGGGATTAGAAAGGAAAAGGTTCACATTACTTCTCTAAATTTTTTGCGAAAGTTCGCTTTGCCTCCTAAACTCAAAACTAGGTGTTTTTTTATTTCAACGAGAACATTTTAAAAATCACGAAAAATCATAAAATGAGAAATCTAATTTTGTTGAACTCCACGTGAGTAGGTCTACCCATTGAACATATAATATAATATGATTTGGTATAAAAGTTTTTCTGTATTTTTTCTATAATCAGTTGGAATAAATAAAAAGAAAAAAGTTGGGGATGTGTTCACAACAGGGGGCCACACTATGATTTTTTCAAAGATTTAATCGAAATAAATAAAAAAAAAAAAAGTCAAAACCTCCTTTAAAATGTTTATAGCAGGGACAAAGAGGTAATATGAACGGTTTTAAAAGTTGAGGATCTGTTTTATCCAGTTTTACAATTCAGAGCAGAAAAATAGACTTCCACGAAAGTTGGGGATCCCGAATATTTTCCAAATATAAAACAGGGAGGGGAATTAGAAGAGAAGAAAGCTGCCAAGCAGCCAGCAGTTGGCCCAGCCAGGTCTGCCTCGCGCCCCCGTCCCATCCGGCCCAGCCCCCGCACGAGCCGCCGCAGCAGAGAGGGAGAGCCTGCGTTTTTTCTCCCGTTCGGTTTACCATGCGGTAAATCGCGGTTACCGTTTATACCGGTCCGGTCCGGTTACCGGACCGGCCGGTATAAAAGAAGTCAAATTCAAAATTTAAAATTTGAAAAAAAATGTTGAAAAAAATTCTGTAAAATAGTTCGTGATTTATAGAAGCCAATGGTATAAAAATTTGTCAAATTGGAGTTGGTTTGGTATAAAAAATTTCAAATCTAAGTTTGAAAAAAAAAAAAAAAAATACACAACCCATAGGCCCATTAAGGCCCATTAAATCATGAAGGTCGAAAAACATACTAAACACACTCAAATTTAAGTAATTTTGACATCATTGGATTCTACAAATCATGAAGTATTTTTAGGAATTTTTTAGCATTTTATAAAAATTACATTTTGAATTTTGAAAACCGCTCAAACCGCCAAACCGCCTTCGAAACCGCTCAAACCGGCGGTATAAATTCCAAACCGCCCGGTTTACTGGATTTTTACCGCTCGCACGCGCCGTTTGAATTCGTTGAATTCAAATTTCAAACCGTCCGTTATCGACGGGTTTACCCAGAACCGGACCGGTAAACCGTTTCCTCCGACCCCGGGCGGTTTTAAGTGTCCTGGTCGGTATAAAAAACCTTGGGAGAGCCCCCGCTCCCCTGTCACTCTCCACCGACAATTGGACCGCCCACATGTCATCCCTCTCTCACCCCACCGCTGAAATCACAGTGGTCAACCCAGCTTCAGACACCTTGTAGCATCTTTCAAAGGCGAGGCTACTCTACCGTAAAGTCCATAGTCATTAATTACGCAGTGCCACGTAGAATAAAAACGAAGACACGACGTCTAAAATAGACGCGACGTCTACGAAAGAATCGAGACCGAAGAAACGACGAGTGTCCGCGTTGGGGAAAACCACCTTGTTGGTTTCCATCGAGCCTCCCAAATCCCGTGCGGCAGCCCACTCGCGCCGCCGGATATCGCGACTGGCCTCAGCGCCCGAGCCCACGCAGCCTGCTCGCGCCGCCGGACCTCGCCGTAGCCGCCGCGTGGTCTGCTCGCGCCACCGAATCCCGCCGTGGCCGCCGTGCCGGCGCCCGCGCGCAATCCGCTCGCCGCTCGCGCCCCGGACTTCGCCGTGGCCGCTGCGCTGCGTAGCTCGCATTCGCGTCCGCGTCCGCCGCCAGCCCGCGTAGCCTCGCTTGGAGCTCGCGCGAGAGGTCCGGCGCCGCATGCTGAGATGTCGTGCGCGGCTGTGCGACTCACTGCTCCGAGAAGGAAGCCAAAATCAGAGGATGGATTTGATTTAACTATTCTATGGATTTGATTTAACTATTCTACTTTGGTCCATCCATTACAAAACACGGATCAAGCTCAATCGCAGGTGACGAGCGTATGCGGGTCCCGTCCATGTTTGCGGAGCTCTCCCAGACTGCCATGAAATTCTTTCTGATGCAAATGGCAATTTCTCTGCCGTCTCATCGCCGAAGAAACAAAGTTCGTTAATGGCTGGCGGGAGCTCGTGCAATTTTTGCCAGCAGAGGATCCTGATACAAGAGATATATTGATTGGTTGATTTTTATTGGACTCTACACAAAGAAAGCTGCATTGCGCCAGACCGTAGTCTTGCAGTGCAATATCTTTGACTATGGACTCTGTGGGTAGAGTCTGCACCTGTGAGTGCCCAAAATTAGCCAAACCTTTCGTTCCATTTGCTTGCTACAGAATAGTACTATGTAGATTTTCTAGCCATCAACAGAACAGTGCAGCATCAACAAGACATTAACATCATCACTATCGTTGCATCACAGCGATCATACTATTGTCTTCGTCCAGCTGAAACGGCACCAGCTGCGAGAATGGCGTGCGATGCAATGCGATGCGAAGCAACTAGCAGTGTGGCTTGTCGACCATGCTCCTGGGAAAGGCATAGCGGAATCTGGCGGTGTACGGCAGCCACTCGACGGCCTGCACGGCCTTGCGCCGGCTTCCCACGCCCCGCTGAGCGCCCGCCTGCTGCTGCGGCCGGTCGTCGGCGGCGACGCTGACTCCCCTCCGCTGCGCCCACGGGAGGACGTCGTCGGGGCCGACGCCCGCTTCCCTCGCGTACCGCTCGACCAGGCGTGGCAGGAACACCTTCTTCTTGGACTTGCGCACCACCATCGTCGCCTGCAGAAACTCTCGCTTGGCACGCTCCAGCTCCTCTATCACGTTCTTCGCCGTGTACACCCGCAGCTGCAAACGTATTGTGAGACCACATCATGCATGGAGTATCAGATAGAGCAGGTAACATGTGAATGTGAGTAGGGTACATACCATGGGGTCAGACGAAGCACCGGTGCACAGGGCGAAAAGGGCCAGAGGCTGGCAGTCCTGCAGGCCGAACTTGAGCTGAACCAGCTGCTTCTCATCCGGGCATTTCTTCCGCATAGCCGTCGAGAGAATGGACTCGAACCACTGCAGATGGATTCGTTCAATTCTCAGTCAGTTTGGCAGGTGGTCATGTATCCTATGTCATTGCAAAAATGTTCATTTTTCAGTGATGAAAGTATACTTTGGCTTGTTTCAGTAAACTGAGAGCCAATTATTATTATTATTTTTTTGAGAATAAAACTGAGAGCCAATTATCATCACAGAAGTTGTGAGTGTAATTAAGTGATCTAGTTGAGGTGCCAACTTTCTAACTTTGCATCAATAACCAAACAAAAAGTGAACTTCGGGATGAAATTGTTGGTCTACATACACGACCGATCCGTGGAGACCTGAAGCACAGCAAGGCCTGTTCAATGGAATTGGCAGTAATGGCATGTCCTCAATATTGTAGGCAGCCTGCAATAGGGTGAGTTACGGGTTACTAACATCTACAGAAAAAAGAGTGTGACAAGCTATTCATAGCACGGCGTGTCAAAGCAGATCAGAACATTTCAGGATTCGTTCCGGTGGCCAATCACAAATCTACTTAGGGAAAAGTCTCACCTTGTGAAACAGTGCCATTCTTTTCAGAGAGCTGTTTGGAATCCCGTATGCCAAATACGCCTGCAAGTGAATAACACACAGGTTAATAAGGTTAAAAAAGCATAGAACATAAATTTGTTAAGTCACCGTAGAATATCTAGCATTACATGCATGATAAGAGAATTGTACACGTTAATCCAGAAGGCCAACTTAACACTGTTCTCCGACATGCTCAGATCAACTCTTTCAAGCTGTTCCACAAGCAATCTAAAATCCAAGAGAGAAGGAATCTGTTACTTGCAATTTTCAGGAGAAATTTGAGGGCATGATTTGCAGTATTTTATTTTTGGACCAACCTGTAGTGGGTAATCGCATAGGAGACATCTGGCATCTGATTCTTGTCAACTGATATGGATGCTATTTCCACTGTATATTTGTTGTTTGGTGTGGTATTTTCCTCTCCATTCACCCTCCGAGGAAGTATGACATTTGTTGATGATCTTGACAAGAATGGTGAACGGGCCTTTTCAGGCTTGTCTGGTGCCTCGGTGCGCAGAAGATAATATATGGATGCCATGCATCTAACCATTTCTTCAGATATTTTGCTTGGGCATTGATAAAGGTGATCTTTCAGAGTGCGAGCCAGAGAGCCACTCCCAGAATAAGGTAGCTTTTCACAAGGAGAAAAGTCAAAACCAATCTACTGCATGATTTATCCATTCTGGGTCGAAATCATTCGTATTATGAAGTGCAAATTTTGGATGAGATTTATCAATTGTGCATTTTTCTGAAAGTAGTGTGATGGGCATGAAAGGTGCATGATAGTCATAAAACTACTATATATCTCCCCTCAAAAGTGCATACAGAAGGACTAATTTAAATTTTGGTTGAGCAATAAACGGTGCATTAGAGCAGGCATATCAGCACAGTAAAGTTATATGATGCATGATTTATCCATACTGGGTCTAAATCATTCATATTATAAATTGCAAATTTTGGATGAGATGTATCAATAGTGCATTTTTCTGAAAGTAGTGTGATGAGCATGAAAGGTGCATGATAATCATAAAACTACTACATATTTCCCCTCAAAAGTGCATACAGAAGGACTACTTTAAGTTTTGGTTGAGCAATACACAGTGCATTAGAGCAGGCATATGAGCACAGTAAAGTTCTATGATTTGTAGTTAATAGTGTTTGCAGTAAGTTAGATGAGCTTGTTGGGAGAATTCTTTGCTTGTATGTGTTACCTTTTTTGGATCCGGTGGGAAGGAAGTAGGATGAATATCCAATGTTTCACTTGAAAAAGATTGGTGCTTTATCTTAGGCTTGAGCATATTCTTGGTTCTTCCTGATTCGGAGAGTGACTCCATGATGTGGAAGGGCTGAAGTGGGAGCTTCTTGGATGAGCAAAATGCACTTGATATTATGCTTGGCTGCCTTCTTGTCCTAGTAGTGATACTTTTGGTGTGCGCAGGGGACGAAATACCAGAACTCTGACCAGACGACGGCCCAGACACGCACTGCTCGAAGATGCTTCTGTAGAGAGTAAGCACGTGCTGCTCACGGTTGGCGATTTCCTCTTCGAGCAATTCAATCTCGGCTATCAGTTCCTTTGTCTGTAGGAAATAGCAGTTTGTCTTCAGAATCGTAGACACACAATCATCAAGAATACAACAATCGTAGTCATGTAGGAGTACAACACTACTACAACATAATACAATCTCTAATAAAAAATCATTAACAGTAGTATTGAGTTGCAGGGATGTAACGTGTTCCCTTGCTTAGTCTTTTTACTTGGGCAACTGTTGTTTAGCTGGCATCAAACTAGCTGTGGACAATGCTAAACAGGGGGAATGCCTGGATTTGGATACCGGTGGGCGGTGGTTTCACAGCTGTTTTGTTAGACAACTGAATTTTCATGCCCAGTCTAGACGAAATAAATTACTCAATGCTTGCAAACTTAAAACTTGCAAGCTGCCACGGCAGTGCTGATAGCAATCTACATGGAAATGAATAACTCTACAGCTAACTTGAGTGTGACGTGAGATGCACGAGTCAGCTGCAACTCGCAGGAGGAAGATATATTTTTAGTTGATAATAAACGGACGATCAGTCATACTCATACCTGGGCTGGGAAATGCCTATGGCCAGGAGACAATGTACTGGATGCCCGGCCAATGGCCCGATCAAGCATGACCCGGATAGACCTCTCCTGATGCAAATGCAGCTGCAGCTGCCTAACCTGCCAGCCAGAATTCATAATAAACAGTGTTAAGTTATTCAGACGAACAGACCTAGGTATCTCAGAAACGGCAGCTTTTCTTCAGTTTCTCACATCATTCTCCAGGGACACGCGGTGGTTTGGCGACGACGCGTTGGACCTTTGATCTCGCGGCCCCCTGTGAACTGAGCACGCCGCCGGAGGAATCGCGTACGACTTCCTTGCGTCCGGCAGCAGGTTCTGAGTCTGACAGAGAGAATTCACGAATAAATCCTGTCAGTAATAAGGAATCCACACATCCTCCCGGTGAAGAGTTGAGCAATCAGCAACGAACCTTGGACGGAGTGATGATGGCAAGCTGCTGTGCTTGGCCGCCGCCGCAGCATTGCTCTTGCTCCACGGCGCCGCCACGCGAGGACGGTCCATGCTTGCATGCCTCCGCGTTCCTGTCGGAAGATGCACTGAAACACGAACAGAGAGTCGACGGCGGCAAAGTTAAACACTGAAGCTTTGGAACTCCATATGTGAAGGAGACATACATACAGACCTCTTGGACCGCCGGTGGCGCGGCGGCATCGGCATGGCAGCAGCAGGCACCTTGGGCGGCGCACACGCCGCCTCGGGTGCGCCGTCCTTGGTGGCGTCGTTGTTCTCGCTCGATCCTTGCCTTCCGGCCACCGCCCCGCCGTTGCGCTCCACCGCCTTTTCTTCCTGGCCCGTCGACGACATGGATCCCGGCGCCGGCGTACGTGTCTAGCTAGCACTGTTTGCCAACTAGGTAGCTAGCGCGCCAGCCACTGCTACATCGCACGCGTGGATCCAGAAGCTGCTGAGCCGCGCCCGCGCGCTATATGAGCAGAGGTGAACAGTAGCAGGCAGGCAAAGAGCATCGCATCCTGCGCAGAGGGCCGCGTCGTCGCCGACGATTAAATTCGGTGTGGTGGCAATGCAAATGCTTCTGCTGGCGGGGCCGTGTGGTGTGGTGTGGGCTTCCACGACACTAGTGGTGACGCGTGATGGAGGGGGGATTGGAAACGGGAGTGGCATGCACATGCACAGTGAACTGGGGACTGTGGACTGTGGAGTGGAGGAGGATGGATGGCGAGGGAGGGGAGAGGAGTAACTGCGCTGCCGGCGTGGGGGGCCGCCGGAGGGGCAGACGAAAGGATCCTAAGGCCGTCTCCAACAAGAGACGCAAACTCCAAAATACATCTCCAACAGTGATTTTGCATACTAAAAACGTCCTCCAACAGTCGATGCAAATACTTCGAAGTCATTTTGCCCTACGGGCGAAAAAGAAGACGCACAAAAGACTACCCTCTCTCCTCGCTAAGGCAGTTCCGTTGGTGGGCCCTCCCGCCGGCCACGCCTCAGCGCCGCCCTCCGCTCTCGCGCGGCGAGGAAGAGAGAGGAGGAGTCACGTGGTCACGGGCGACCATCGGGAGGGGAAATTGCCGAGCAACTTCTTCAAATTTGCCGCCCGCGGGGAGCAAAGAGCCGCGGCCGCCGGCGGGGAGGGGTCCGCGGGCGAAGGGAGCAGCACGCTGGGCGAGGGCGCTGGCGCGTATGGCGCGGCGGCGAAGCGGCGCTGCGGCCGGGCCCGGAGGCGTGCGCCGGGCGGAGCGGCTTCTTTTCGACAGGCGCGGAGCACGCAAGCGGCGCGAGCCTTGCGGCGGGAGGGGCAGCTTGCGAATTTTTACCTTGTGTCGCGGCGGCGGCAGGTCGCGTCGACGGGCGATTCAGCGGTGGGGCGGCCGCGGCCGGCGGGCGCGGCGGGCGAAGTGGCGCGGTGCGCCGCGAAGCGAAAGAGGGCCCGCGGCGGCGGCGGCGTGGCGTGGCGTCTGCCGGAGCGGCGGCGCTGGCTTGCTTATGTGGTGCGGTGAACCCCTTCGGCCGGGCCGGCGAACTGCGTCTCTTCTCGGCGGCTGCATCTCCGCGAGGGCGGGACCTCGGGCGGCGGCGGCCGACGGACCTCGGTGGCCGGGTGACGCCACCAAAGCGCTTGGGCGGCACGGTGGTCGGCCTCGCCGACGACGCCGAGCTCGTCAACTCTCGCCGTCAGCGTGGGCGGCGCCGGCGGTGGCGAGGCGGTGGAGAGGATGAGGACGAGGTGGACATGCCCGTGGTGTGCTCCCGGTCTGTGGTCCTGCCGATGGAGGGGCATGCCCATCGCCGCTTAGCGAGCTCGGTGATTGGGGCTTGCCCTTTGCGTTCACCGTTGGAGAAGCAACGTTTTGGATGCTCTACCATTTCACCGTATGACACCCAAACTGCCGGAATACGTCTCATTTTTTGCCTGCTGTTGGAGTCAGCCTAAGGGAAGCAACAAACAGATGGGTTGAGGTTGAACGAGCTGGTGGGTGAGCCGCGTTTAATGCCTGCGCCCCGCACTCGATCATCAGGTCTGAGTCACAGTAAATGGACAGTTGCCATGCCGTCACGTCATACCTCTCCTCTCTGAAAAGTGAAAACCGGGCGACGTTTCTACGACGTGGTAGTTGTACTGGTATGGTTGACTACTAGGGGAGAGGAAAGAAAGAATTGGCGCTAATACTGTTTTTAGCTAGTGCGAGTGCCACTGCCCACTGTACCTAACATCCTTTGACCAAAGTTCGTGCATCATCGATTCATTCATAGTCGCGAAATTTTGGCACTCCAAAGTCCAAACCAGAAACCAATAGGGATAAACTCCATTAGCTTTCCTCGCCAAAAAAAAAAAAAAAAAAAAAACCTCCATTAGCTTGCACATGGTGAAGATGTAGCCCTGGCGAAGTGGCAACTCCTCGTCAATCAAACTCGCCTAACGCTTGACCGAGCTGAGCTTGTGTTGTTTCTGTTTTGGAATTGCCTAGTGGAGTGGACTCGTCTCCGCCAGGCGCTCGCTCTGCTTCTGTAGGTGACTGGCGAAGTGGCAACTGGCACAGGAATACGACTCTCGCAGTAGGTAGGTGACGGTATGAATGTCCAAGTTAATGCGCCCCTCGCCTACTACTACTTGTGTGTCCCACGGCCTACGTGAGGCCTGCCTGCCTGGTCACTGACTGTTAAATGTTGACTTTGGTGGAGCATACATTCCATAAATGCCAAAAATAATTTATCATATTGACTTTTAAGATGTCATGGTTGACCATTTCGTCTTATTTAAATTTTTTATATAAACATCATCCAATTTGATGTGACTTATTTTATTATTAGAGATATTTTAATAATAATTTATTTATTTTTTAAATTGTATAAATAATTTGAATAAGGCGAGTGGTCAAACATAATGTCTTAAAAAGTCAACATGATGAATTATTTTGAGACGGAAAAAGATTTACGTACGGGCATCTCATTTTTTTCTCCCTGGTCACACATCTGTGAATCTGCTGCGATTACCGCCATACCGCTACTGCTACCGTGTAGGAGTAGTACGTACCCTCATGTCATGTGGAACAGCCAGGACGAGAGCTACCACTCACTCACCTTGCGTTTGCATGCGCCTTGTCTGGTGATACTGATTAATGGCAAGGATTAAAGATGTGCCAGTACGGCCGGAAACCATTTCTGAATCGGGTTGGTACACAAGACCAATTGCGGGCATGGACGTCTTGCAGAGGCGTCAAGGAGACGGTAGACGGTGACGCGAGCTTGAGCAGAAGGATCAAGCTCCTTGTGATTGCAGCTAGACGAAGGGCTCGTTTGTTTTGGCCGGATTGGACAGTTCCGGGGCCTGTTCTGGGTGGATTGCATGATCACATTTCAGTTCCCTCAAAATAACGGAAGAAGGCCGAAGTGGGTTGGAGGAGTGAGCTTGGAAATAGTGGCAGGACCGCAGGATCCGGTGGCGCCGTTGATGTATCCGTCTAACCAACGCATTGATGGGGTTTTTATTCTTCTTGGACGGGTTCCGTCGTTCGATCACGGGGAGTCGTTCTGTTTGGTTTTTCGTCAGCACATTCATTGAGCCTGCACGTTACGGTTGCACCGAGAGCCCGAGAGCAACGCTGACGATGTGTTCCATTGCATGTCGGAACATCCAGAGTGGTGGGCCCCAAATGGTAGTCTACGTATGCCCAGGAGCACCCTGGAACTTATCTACTCCCTCCGGACGGTTTCCTTAAGCGTTCTCACGTTTTTCTATGTTAGGGCACTCACCATAGAGTGTATAGGTAGTTTCTATATAAATTAATTGTGTTCTAGACTCTATCCATGTTAGTGCATGATTTCTTGTTGTAGTTTCTACGGGAGACTAAAATTTAATGAACATTTGCAAACGTCACAATCAAAGAAGGACCATGTGTGGCAAAATAAATATGTTGCATAGATGCATCGAGACTAGATAAAAATAGAACTCGTCGTCGGACTAGATTAAAATAGAACGTCTGGCGGCGAGAGGGAGTACGGGATCCATGGAAACGATGCATGCCTCCACAACACTATTTTGGGTAGAGTTTTGTGGTCTCGGTTGGCTCATAAACGCCGGCGTCTATGATAGACGTCGTTTCTTCATTTTCTCCTTCTCTCTTCATTAAATGGCTTGTCATGTCATTAAAAAATGCCTACGTAGCAGTTCATAGACTCTAGGGTTGTTTTACGCATTGTTAGTGACCTTAGGTGTTCTCACATTTTGGAGTTTGGCGGCTACGTTAGGCGTTCGCAACAAGTACGATGTCCAATATTTTGGAATGCATAACCAAATAAATGGGCTTGCATGGCGGGTGGGTGGAATTCGAAGCATTTGCATGCGAGGCGATTCCAAGAGGCGTCCGTGGTGCTGCTACATTTCTATGCTTTGCATGTATTGAGCAACGAGCTAGCATGCATTGTTACTACTTGTCCTTAGTATGTGAGATTTTCTTGATCTGACCTAAGAAACCCGTCCTGAGGAGTAGTTCCCGATCTTGCGGTTCGGGTTCGAGCGGGTGGAGTCTTTGTGCATCCAAAACCGAAACCTAAAGTCAAAACCCTGAAACCGATTCGGGTGGAAATCCATCACCAAAACCAAACCCGTGATACGCGAAACCCGAACAGATAACCAAAACCCGAATGGATAACCGAAATCTACTTGATACACACACACACACACATAATCACATGTATAAACAAAAGAAAACAAATAATAAATATTTTCATGAGTCAAATATGAATAAAATTAATAATCTAAGTAAACAAGTTATTGTTGACATATTATAAAACATGAGTTTTAATTCTAAATGATTTATTTGGGATATCCACCGGGATATTCACGGGTGAAAAAATAAACCTAAAACCAAACCCGAACCCAAACCAAAAACTGGGCGAAAACCAGCACCAAACTCAAAACCCGAAAAACCAAAAACTGTGGATACCCGCCTCGAACCCGACCCGCTGCCATTTTAGTTCATCCACAGTGGTGGGCCCCAAACTCGCAACGCTGATGGAGCTCACGGGGGCTTGGGCCGAATCAGCACAGAACAAGTCTTCACAGCCCAGCCCAAAAACTCCGGTTTCCCCTACCGCCGGCGCTCGTTCCATCCCCGACTCCAGCGGCCGCAGCGCTCGCGAGTAACCCGCGCCCTCCGCCGGCAGTTCCTCTCCCTGCTATCTCCTGTTCCCTTCTGGCCTTCTCCGTGCCCTGGGCGGGCGGCACTGCCGCTGGCGCTGGCGCTGGCCGGCTCCCGGCCCCCTGCCCCCGTCGCTCCACGGCCCTGCTCGGTCGGTGGCCACCCCCACCCGGGCAGTCACTGCGGCCAGACAGGCCACAAGGACAGCGGCCGGACTCCCCAGGGCCCAGGCTCCACTGGCAAGGCGGTCATCGTCGTGGCCCCTGGGATTCCGGCTCCAGCAGGACCACAACGTCACAGCAGTGTCGCATGGTGAGAGCTGAGAGGCTAAGAGCCGCCCATATCTACTGAATACTTATCTAGTTCCTGATAATTGCATTTTATTTCTCATCACTTCATATCTTAAGGTATATAGAACTAAGAAAGTTGTATCAAAGAGTAGTGATCTAGCCGGATTGAGTAAAGAAACTAGGGTTATTTTGATTCAAGCCATTACAATTCTTCGAGTTTTGAGATATTATGTCATTATAATTCCGTCTTTCTTTGGTTTGTGCCATTTCCTACATCTACATCTGCTGTGTAGAAGGTCCACTGTCAGGTGCGTAGGATATGGATGAAATAGTTGCTGGTCCAGGGCTTACAGAATGAAAGGTATTTTAGTAAGAAAGAGCCGGATAGAGCAAAGAAGGCCACGGCTTGATCCGGGTCAAAAGAATAGCATTTTCAATTGATATCATCATGCTATTCTTTGTTATTTCTATTATTAGTGTGTGGTGCGCCTCTAGTAAGATTTCTAATTTTCTATTATTTCGTTCGGGGTCAACCACTGCTTATATGCCATTTTCTGCAATGAATCTAGTGAGAAATAGTATGACTAACAAGTTGTTGGATGATTGTTTTGTCCACTTTATGCACCGGGATATTTTATCTAATGTAAGCGAGGATAACATAGTTTCACACTTTAATGGCCATGAAGAAGAATAAAGCAAAATGTTTCAAGCTGCCGTGTTGCCTTCCTGCTGCGAGCCTGCAACCATATCTGTTCCCCAGCACCTGCTGCTGTTGTATCCCTTCCTCAAGGTGCCACCTCCAGTTCTCTTCCACAAGCTATGGCCTGCTGCTGGTCCATTGCTGGTTGATGCTCTGCTCTTAGTAGTTTATACTATACATCACGAATACCAGGGCATGTAGGCAGGATGACTATACTGCTGACTAGGCTCGATTGTATGATTTGAAAACATTGCTTGATCTGTATCAATTCCACATCCACAACCACATTCTACTAGGATTCTGCATGCAAAATTGAATAGACCAAATTCAGTTATAGAAGATCAAGTGTGTGTTAAATTGCTGGCTGTAATACACTCTTTGTTCTTACACAGATTGATTAGCATCTGCCTACAAATTATTCTCTTTGGTATTTATTGAGCACTGCAAGCGGTTGAGGTAAACATGTTGAAGAGCATCTTGAGCCACTCATGGAAGAGAGGAGCACATATGCTACGTGAAGGAAATTCAGCACCCGCTCTATTAACTTGCTGGAGTCAATTTCACAGCGGGCAGGTAACACCGATTATTGTCTGACAGCAATAAGTTTAACCCTCAGAGTTCTGTTGTTACAATGATTAAATGATCAGATTTTTTTAACTCAGCAACTTACATACCATGAAAAGTAAGTTAAGCTGCTTAATGGATGATGTGAATATGCAAATGCTGATAGGATTGTTTCTCTTTTCTTTTGCTACATGAAACATCCTGGTTGGATTAGTGCTAAGGTTTCTTTTTATCAATTCCTATCAGGATTGTGAATTATTGCTTGTAATTGGATTTAGAACATGAATGCTGAAAGTTTGACATATATTGTATGATTGTTTGCTGTCACTCATGTCTCAAGTGACAGGTATTTCTCCTAGGTCAAGTGATTGTACAATAGCTTGTCTTGTAATCCATTCTAGTCCCAAAAAACTAAGCAAATCTGATGGCTTATTTGATGATAAGTACACTCATACATTAGCTGGGATTGTCTTCTTGTATACATTAAAGTTGGAAAGGTCCATGTTACTCCCATAAAGTATAGCCAGAATTTGCTTAACCCCTAATTCGTTTAATTAACTCTCCATTTTCACCTTTTGCTGCTAACAGTTCCCGGTGTTCCCTACCTGTGCACTAGATTATATGGTTTTGCCAAGTAGGAAGACCACTGGTGATTGACCTAGCCAATTAGGTTATTTTGTTCCACGGAAAGATTAAATAGCTCATGGTTGACTAAACATAACGATACAAAATGTCCACCTTTGGCTTCATGCCAATTGCCAAGAATTTGAGGTCATTTGACAGCTGCACACTGATGTAGCCGGCCTTTCCTAAAGGCCTTGTTAATGTGGTTCCAACACAACAGAAGCAATGAAGCACCACTAGGATGGGGATGATCATCACTGTGCCACCTGAAGATTTGCATGGACGTGTGCCTTACAGCGCAGCTTCACATTGAGGAACAGTAGACGTTGACCGTATAAGCAGCACTACAAACTTCATTCGTGCTGGCATATCCTTGAGAATGTCGTCGATATTGCCGGCAACATTGAAGGACCCATCTACTTTGACATTTGCCTCAACGCCAAGTATGCAGATTGGCTGGCTCCATTGTCGGCATGGTTAGCTGTGACATGGCAAGCATGCTGGAGGGTTTGCCTTTATTCTGGTACGGTGAACTCTCGTGGTTCTTCAATTTCCTGGTGAGATGAGTCTGTTACAGTAACATAACACAGATAGCAAATCTATTGATATAAGTTATTCGTTGGCAAGACCAAGCATACTTTACATCCATGTTGCTAAACCGAGAATGGCTAGAAAGGAAAAGGTGAAAATGATTTGGTTTAACAAAGAGAGAGGATTGATTAAATCAAACTATACGCTAAGGGGGCTAAGCGGACATCAGACATACTTCTAGGCAGTAAAATTAACTTATAATGCTCTTGCAGAATCTAGATAAATCTTTTCCCTCTGTGGTAGTGCCTACGAAGTACTGCCTAGAAGAAATCACATGCCTGAACTGGGTTTTAGTTGTGTGGGCATGGAACGCTGTAAGGTGTACTTAGATGAGCTATGTAATGCGTTGTACTATTCATTGACCAAAGATGCAATGGCACATTTAATTTACTATGTACCGAGTCAGAATACCATGGCTCCTGCAGTTTGTTTCTGGAATTTGTTATATCTGAATGCATTGTAACCTGCTAGTCTGCATACTTTTGAAATTGATCAGTTGCTGACAGGTATTGATTATGTGTTTCCTTTCCAGGTGTTAAGTTCTTCCAGGAGCTTCTTTGGCGTGGAGGACTTTGTGGGCGAAGACAACAGTAGGCCATACACATACAAGAAGGAGAAGAGATCTAAGAACCCTCACAAGCACATCTCTTTCAAGCAGCGCACGATTGCCTACATGGAGCCCTTCACGCCGATGTCTTCATTTCAAAAGCTTAGTGTCGGCATCCCTTACACACCGATCGACTTGCAGGCAGGTTGCCGTTGCTGGGACCAATTCAAAGGACATCAAGCGGTGCTCAAGTCGAGGTCCGACATACCAGCCTGCCTGGCCGTGGGCCGTTTCCTGGCGGAGAGGCGAAGGAGGCTGACGTGTTTACCTGCACGTACACACCAAGGGAACGGGACAAGTTTGAGGGAAAGATTAGGGCAGTTGTTCAGTCGCTGATCGATAACGGGATCAATGTGAAACTTTATCTCGATTGAGTTTGTGTTGTTAGTTTGAATAGTTCTGTTGAAACTTGCAAATGAGTCATCTGTTGCTAGGGGTGCAAGCTCGAATTCTTTTGTGTCATTACATCAGTCCAAAAACTTGCTCAAATGAAATAGAATGGCATTTCAGGCAATTTGAGTGAGGGAAGAAATGAACTAGAATGTTATTTGACTGTAATTAGTTAGCTGACTTAAAACACGTCATTGGATACCCACTTGCATCTCTGTCACCTTGTCTGTTGCATCCTTTATTATGATCGCCTAGAGAGGCTAAGCTGAAGCATTTGTCTTCTGTCTATAACTATAACTAGCGAGACGTCATGAGAGCATTCTTTTTGTGTGCAAGCAAGGACCAGTGCACCTGATTCTTTTTCTTGCGTGCAAGCAAGGACCACTTCACCTGAGGCAGGTTGGTGGGATTTGAGACTGTTTTATTGGGGAAAAAACAGTAGCGTTTCCAGCGCAGGCAATTGCCAATTGGTAATGGCCCTGACAATACATTGCTCTGGATGTGCCAGTGGTAGAGCATAGCATCTGCGTTAGATATTTTGTGAATGAATTTCCCTAAAAAAAAGATATTTTGTGAATTGTCTTCTCTCGGTCTCGCAGACGTTTTTGCCCCTGTTCCATGACCATGATGCGTCTGCGAAACAAAGGCAAGTCTACGAGCGGAAAACAGGGAAGTGAAAGTGTTTTCGCTTGCAGCAGGATGGACGGACCGGAGCAGCATGAAGCGTCGCTTCCACATGAAGCAAGACAAGGAAGAAAGCGCGCGGGGCGGCGGGGGGAGAAAAAGAGACGTGGACGTGGTGCTTCTCTATGCTTATCCATGGAGTGATGGAAGACTGGAGAGGTGATCATCACCGCGTACGTACTTCCAGAGTAATTAACCACGCACTAGAGTATTTAGTACACTGCTTTGAGCTACCACACTGCTTGATAAGCGAGAGAGACAAAAAGAAGGCCATCTTGAAACAGAGGGAGGAGTATAAGGACGACGACAACTGTAAAAGTTCAGTGTGGTATTAGTAAGCAACCTACCTACGTACACTCTTTTCAGCCGCTCGCAGAAAGGGCACCTGAACTAAGCAAATGATGAGGAGAATTAGGCCAAGAACTAACGTATATGGGTAATATTTACCACTAGCTAGCAGTGTCATCTCTTTGTTTTTTTTCTTTTACCCAACAACAACGATGTAGCTAGGTGTTTGATAAAACTGGACCATCACTTGGATCACGCGCGCAAAGAGGATATGGACCAGATGGTTCAAATAAAAGAGACGGAAAGGAGGAGTGGCATGCATAGAGCGAAGTTTTTAGTGGAAAGGAAATGTAAAAGCAAAAGAAGCTAGCTGACACGTTAGAATCTCACAGGACCAGAGAAAGAAATGCTGCCCAGCCAAATTAACCATTCCATCAGCATCATCATGATGGTCACCACCTCAGTGTCAAGGCACAACCATATACAGTAAACACTATCATCTCTGCTCCCTCTGTCTAGGATACGAGAGGTTAAAGGCTCTGATGCTCTCAAGCAGGCCCAGATGTGTGTCACCGGCTCGTTGCACTTGCCAGGAATCCTGACGGATTCCTACTAATAACCATCACCTGCCCACCAGGAAAGCGACGACGATCCCACCCCACGCGTGCGGGGCAGGAAGCCCGATCATTGCCTGCCGGCCCGGCCGGCGTCTCGACAGTCGTCACGCCCGACTGGCACGACCGGGAAACCCATCATCCGTCCATGCTTGCTCAGCCGGCCTGATCAAGTGATGAGGACGGGATTGGGGTGGCCGAGGCAAAAACACGTTTCATCCGGTACGCGAGCGAGGGCCACCAGCTGACACCTAACAGCAGCCTGTGTGCTATTGTTTATTTCTTTGTTTCAGTCGCAGCATGCTAGAGCTAGTGCTCAAGTCCACCAGCAGGTGAGCTGCTGAAGGCGGCCTGAATTGAAGCTGAGCCCAGGCCAACAGGAAAAGCAAACTGAAGAAAGCGAGCGAAGAAAGGCACGAGCCCCGGGCGGGCTCACTTGGAAATTCCTATCCTACCTACGGGTCGCTTCGCTTTGCTTGACTGCTCCACTAAGTTTGAACTGACTATTCTCAAAAAAAAAAAAAAAACTAAGTTTGAACTGACCAGCTGGTATGCTAGCCTGCTTGACATTGTTAATTTCTACAAGTACCCGGTCATTGGAGATCGATTTGGACCCACACTAGCTCGTTTGAAAGCCCAATCCACGGGGACAACCCGGCCTTTTCCCCGGTGGCAACCCCGGCGTGGCAATCAGCCCAGGCCCAGGTTCCCCTGCATTTGGAAACCCAGAACTCGGGGAGCAAAACCCTAACCCTGCGATTTCCACGGGGCGCCGCCTCCCGCACGATAGGGTCCGGGCGCGGGTTCCCCGAGCGATCCCCCGAGCGCACGCGATTCTCTTCCGTGAGAGCGCTGCGCCGCCGCCGCCCCATCGCCGTCGCCGCTCGCCGTCCTCGCCTCACCACCGCTCGCCTCTCCATCGCCGTCGCCTCACCACCGCTCGCCGTCCTCGACTCATCACCGCTCGCCGTCCTCGACTCATCACCGCTTCGCCGTCGTCGACTCACCACCGCCGGCGGCCGTCAAGAAAGGGCGAAAATCCGCCGCTGCTCCAGCTCTCCCCGTCCCGCGACGGTGAATCCGGGTAAGCCTCCTCTAGCTCTCCTCCCCTATCTTGTGCTCGGCAGCATCTCCTTCTCCTTGTCCTCATCCCCTTCCCCTTGTTTTTGGATCCGGTGTGTGCTTGGATTTAGCTGTACGGTGTCTGCGGCGGCGGCCTCAAGTTCTTTGTAGGCAGCTTCGTTTGATCTGTTGAAGGAAGCACCATGTGGAGCAGCCCGTGCTCGCAGATCAACGGCAAAAAGCTGTAAGTTCACATCCCTTCTCTTCTACCCCTCTGTCCCATTGAGGCTTTATGAGCATTGAGGCTGTAAATTAATCTGACGATTACTGTCATTATTGGTGCGGTCATCATTAGAAACAAACTGAAACGTTACGAGCAGAGTGGGAGCAGGTGCAGTAGTAGTTAATCCGAGCTAGCTGATGGGCAAAAGTACAGTGCCTGCCTGATTTGATCTAGCTATGACCATCCTATAGCTGCTGCTTGCTCCTAGTTTATTTATGATATTTGGTTGATTATGTATTGGTATGACGCTATTCCTACAAGATAAAAGTTTTTAGGACCATCTATTATTCACAAGCTAGGTTCTTTAATTTGACCATGGGATTTGAATATTATTGTGGTGCAGATTGGTGATTGACATTTTGAGCCACGTGAGCGTGTTCGTTACACAAGAGACCAACTTCTCGAGCTGCGCGAGGTACTTAATATCTGATGCTTCATGCTTAATACGAAGCCAATTTCTGGATTTGAATATTGCTACAGATATCTTCCTAGCTGTGTTGCTTGTGGTTATAATGATTTTGTCACTCATATCTGAAGATTGTGGAAATTCTCTTTGAATATATTCTTGTATATCTGGGTTGTAGCAAAAAAAGCATACATGCATTGAGAAAATGATACCTCCTCTTGCAAGTGTATGCTACTGTTAAGTGTTTGTTCAGTAAAATAACAACTTTGGCCAACAATGATTACATCAGTTTCTAGATTGCTTGCAAGAATTTGGTTTTAATGACTATTCTGTAGTAGCACTTTCAGATTGTTTTTTTTTTTGTTAAGCAAACATTTTACAGTTGTACTTCTCTGTGAAATTTATATCTTGGAGTCATCTACGCCTATGCTGCCCACTGGCTGTCAAGATCCTCATTGGCTGTCTATGGCTGGGCTTAAATCATAGAAACTAGGTGTGTTACCTTGAACACAGTAGCTTTTTAAGATGGAGCTGCTGACTAAACAAGATGTCTTACCTTGAATACAGTAGCTTTTTTTTTCTGCTTGCTTGCATGAAACAAGTGCATCATTGGTTATATGCCCTATGGTTTGTTGCAACCTCTTGTTTTTCTGCTTGTTATTATATCCTAGTTAAGAATATTATATCCTAGTTAACAATATTGTCCCGATATAATAGATAATGGATTCTTGGGAGGAGGATGTTAGGCAGTTCATGTTAGACGAGGAAGAAGCAGATGATGAACTTCTCTTTATTGTCCCTGCTATCATGTCATATCTCTATGATGAAAAGATGCCAGAACACACATCATCTCTTTCTGGTGCAACAAAGATCAAAGAAATCCTAGCAGGACATGAAAATTGGTGCAAGTCCGAGTTTAGAATGGAGGTTCAGATCTTTAGAGCTATTGCAAATCTTCTGAGAGCAGAAAAATTTTTACGTGACACACGTGGTGTTGAGATCGAGGAGCAATTAGGAATGTTTTTGTTCATGCTCTCCCATAATGCTAGCACTGAAATGGTGAAGAAAGCATTCCAACACAGCGGTGAGACAGTATCTAGGAAAATCAATGAAGTCTTTGATATAGTTCCAAGCTTGATTTAATCATCGTCATGCACAGCTTCGAAATCATATTGAAAGAGCATTTGGGGTATTGAAAAAACGGTTTCCAATTCTGAAAGTGGGAACATATTATCCAATTGAGACTCAAATCAAGATTCCTGCTATAGCAGCGGTATTTCACAATATAATTAGAAGGCACAATGGGCAAGAAGATTGGCTAGATTACCAACCACAGTATATCAGTCCAGCCAATTTTGTTGATTTGCCGGAGGGAGATAACAGTTATCCAAATGAGATAGAATCGATTGATGGCAACATATTACGAGATCAAATTGCACAAGCGATGTGGGCTGCTTATAATAATTAGATGGTAATTTGGAGCATTGTTTATTATTTTTAGCATTTTCCTTGCATATATATTTCTAGAATCTTAGCTTATATATATCTTTCATCATTTTTCAGCAATGGCAAGGGCTGCATGGAACTACACGTATGAGAAAGGGCTGGTGGATGTAATGAAAGAACAAGCAAATCTCCCAATTTGTAGAGCACAAAATGGTTGGACAGCAGAGGGTTGGAGAAATATTGCTAAACAGTTCAATGAAACCTATCCTTTAGCTCGGTTTTCAAAACAACAAATACAAGAGAAGGAGAAAGAGTTGAAAGGAAGCTACAAGGCAGTCAGAGATTCCAGGAAAGAGAGTGGTGTTGGTTGGAATGAGACAGTAAGCATGTTAATTGCTGAACCAAGCAAGTGGACTGATCTAATCAAGGTTAGTCACTTTGTGTCAATTGTAGCACCACCTCCAAACATGACAGCACCACCTCCAATTGAAAGAAGTCACTCTGAGCAAAGTACACAGAACACGGCTGCTAACTCTGATTCAGTTGGCTTCACTTTTCCTACAAATCCTTTTTCTCAAATTGAGGTCCCAGAAGTGCAATCTGCACCATCCAATCCCAATGTAGAGCAACAAGAAAGTGGTAGTGGAAGAAAACGGAAGCAAAGTCAAATGGCGTCTATATTCGGTGACTTCGTAGGTATTAGAAAGACCCAGATGGAGAAAAAAATCAGGAAAAACTAGATGAGAAGTGGAAAAAGGCAGAAGAATATTCTGTACAAAAGTGCATTGCTATTGTGGAAGACATGGAAGAACTAACTACTGAGCAGAAGGCAGATGCTATTGATCTCTTTCAATCTGAGATGAATCGACAGATATTTATGGGGACAAAAATCCAGCTGTTCGACTTGTTTGGCTAATGAAGAAAATGTCAGAGGTATGTTTCCTTGTCTTAGACCATATTTATCTACCCATTTGTTTCGCTTGTCCAGTCAAATAAGTATTCTTTACTACCACAAGCATTGTCATGAAACATATTCCTAGATGAACACCTATATTCAGGTCTGCACCTTTTGGTGAAATAACTAGGTGTGCTTGTTGCTCATGAACACATTCTTTATAACTGGATGGATAGTGTGTCTGATACTAAAACAAAAAAGAATCATATAATATGTAGCTGTGGCCTGTGGAAGTAGCTCTCTCACTCTCTATGCTTGTTGCTCTTGTCCATTGATATAATATGCCAAGTTACTAATTCCGCTGATGTTTTTTTTTTTTTTTTTTTTTTTTTTGGCAGAATTAGACCTCAAATGCCTTTTCGATGATAGGAAGTGTCGACACAAAAGGATTTAAACCTCGACGTGTTGCTGCTTTTTTGAAAGCCATATATTAGCTTCTGTTGTATTAGATGGCAATAATAGCGTATGCATGAATTTAATAATTGTTAGTTTGTCTGTCTATTTGAGTTGGCAAAAAAACTGAAGAACGCCATGGAGTACTGAGTTCTGAATGTTGAGAGCCAAGTTTTGTATGTTCCTTGCCAAGTTATGGAGTACTTGTGTATGTTGAGAGCCTGCCTACTTCTGTATTTTGGTATATTTATTATGTGATTTTCTGCGATGTATTTTGGCATATTTCTTCTATTTGAGTTATGTATGTTGCTGCTATTTGGTAGAGTTGCACGTGTCAATGCATTATCACCTCTGATCTGAACTTGCTGTACGAGACACAATTGGTAGCGTTCACATGAAGTTGACACTTGGCAGAGCGTTCACATGAAGTTGACAGTTGACAGCAACACGGGATGGACCTCCGCTGCCCGGTTGCTTCCAAACAGCAGCAGGGAAGAGGATTTGTCTCCCCTAAGTGGAGGGGGATGCGGAGGTCCACAAAAATCCCCGTAGGGGCTGCTGCACCCTGGGCTGCTGCTCCCCGAGCTCCCAAAGAAGGCCTCAGTATGAAAAAAATGGAATAGATCAAGTACACATGAGATGGGAAAAAAGGTTAACAGTAGCAGAAGACTAGCCATCCCAATCCCATTCCCATCCATCAGCATGGCAATTGCCAATTGGCACGGATTCCTTAGGCGCATGCATGCGTACTCTGTTGATTCTCCCATTTTCTGTCCGTCCACCACACTAGTGGTGTCTGTATATGATGATGATGGATGCGATCGAGAGGCACTCCATTTTTCTCAGCTAACCTGGCTACAACTGCAACGGCGTCACCGTTCCGTTGCTCCCTCCGCGTGACCTGCAGCCTTGGCTCCGTTCGGTGGACTTGTAGAGACAAAACAAAACCCTGCTTGGCCCTGCACGAGACAAACACATCGAGAGGCAGGGCATCAAGCCCCACGCCTGCTTTGCTTCAACAACGGAGGGTGGTGGCAATCAAGATCAAGCAGGGAATAACAAGACGAGCTGCCCCGATATATAAACAAAAACAATGTCGTGCTCAGACAAGCGGCCAAGACCAGGGGGACAGTGTCATATCGCTACCGGGGAACAGTCGAACGGATGGACAACCGTGCAGCAGTGAACGGACACTGTCCAGCTTCCATGGGTCTCTTGTCACACTGCTCACTACTGACTGGCCTCCAGATGCAGTGTAGACAATACAACATATACTATGCATGAGCATGACTGCAAGAGCGCTCTCCTTATCGTTGCGGACGAAGAATACCTGAAATCTTGTTTCGTGATAATGCACGGTCTGTGGATTTTTAGGATTTGGAAAAACAAAGCTTGTTGGCAGAAAACGGGGCAGGCAATAGATACCGTCCAATACAGCAACACAAATGTTAAACTCCAACTAGTGTCCACATTGCTGCAACCGCAAACATTTCTGGAATTTCTAATGATGATGTTGCTTCAACGCAAGAGGGAGTATACAAATACAGTACTCTACTGTACCTTCCAACAACCGCCGAAATGGCAATACAAACAACCAACCAATCGCCCTGGTTCCTTCGTTCATCAGACGAGAGCGAGCGAGCGAGCTAGCTCCATCGTCACCATCAGAGGTCCGTCCGAGATAGCTCACCTGCTGCGAGCAGATCGTTTGAGAACGGCGACACGGCTACTGTATTTTAGTGGCGATAGGGTAGAAAAGCCCAGCCAGGCCAGGAGCCTGTCAGCCTCGTGTTCCCCTCTCCTTGTTCCTTCTTTCCTTCTGCCTCCCTGCCATAGCACGGCGGCTCCACACCCCTGGCCTTGTGCTTCGTGCGTGCCTCCCTCCCTATAAGTACACCGTCTCGTCTTGGGGACACTTGCAGCAGAACAATCCATCACTAGTGACCACCTGCGAGGACAGTGTCACGCGAGGCGCGCCAACCGCAGCAGCTGGTCTGGATTAGTAGGAAATTAGCTAGGATGGCGATGGAGAAGATGAGCAGCTGGAAGGCCAGAGACGTTGCTGCTGGTGCTTTCAGCATGGACTGCTTGGAGGAGGAGGAGGACGACGCGGTGCCGGCGATACCGCCACCGCAGACGCCGATGGAGCCCATGGAGTACCTCTCTCGGTCGTGGAGCGTGTCGGCGTCGGAGATCTCCAAGATCCTCGTCGGTGGTGGTGGAGGAGGAGGAGGCAAGAAGAGCAGCGCTGCTGTTGCCGCGGCGAGCCGGCTTCCGGCCGAGGTGACTATACCGGAGCAGTCTGTGCTCGCCGCCGCCACGTCCTCCTCCATCGTCCCTCTTCCGTATCAACATCAGCAGCATGTACATCTCGCTCCATCGTCTTTGTGATTTTATTTGGTCATTATCTTGCTTTTTTCATCTGATTGTTGCATTGCTGCTAATACTGCAACATACATACAAACAGAGGGATGCAAGAAGATCTTCCATGAGCAGCGGCCACCACCACCACCACCAATCGATCGGCAAATGGTTCCAGGTTCACCACAGGGAGACATGCCGGGCGAAGCAGAGCGGCAAGGAGAAGCAGCGCGCCGACAAGGCCCACGTGCACGCCATGGTGTCCGTGGCCCGGGTCGCGGCCGCGGTGGCCGCCGTCGCCGCGGCGGCGGCGAGCTCCGACGACAGTACCCAGGCGGCGACCAAGATGGCCACGGCCATGGCGTCGGCCACCGAGCTGCTAGCCTCCCACTGTGTCGAGGCGGCTCAGCATGCGGGCGCGCACCATGATCAGGTGGCTGCCGCCGTGCAGGCCGCGGTTGGCGTCAGAAGCCCCGGTGATCTGATGACGCTCACGGCGGCCGCGGCGACCGGTACGCAATCCTATCCGACCGTGTTATGTCATCGCGTCCGTCGCAGGTTGAACTGTCGATTCTCTTGAACAGGATGCTAAATTTCTATGCACTTTGGCTTGTGTTGTCGATCAGCTTTGCGAGGAGCAGCGACACTGAAGCAGAGAGTTCAGCGCGAGACAAGGAGCAATGCGAGTGTCCTCCCGTATGAAAAGGGGAATTCATGGAGCCCGGACATCTGGTGCAAAGAGGGGGAGCTCCTGAAACGCACAAGAAAAGGTAAATTCAGATTTTCAGAACATGAATCCAGCTACAAAAATCAGGACTGAGAAGCATATAAAAGCTTCGAAGCATGGCCGAAAAAGCTAAGGCGCAGAGTTTCGTTCTTGATGCAGGGGTTTGCACAAAATAAGAGTATCTATCTACATCAACAAGAGATCACAGGTAAGAAGAAGGTTTCCATCGTTCAATTCCAAATTCTGGTCCTCCTACTGACAACATACTGTATGTAACAACAGGTGATATTAAAGCTCAAAAGCAAACACATAGGAGGTGCCCTGTCAAAGAACAACAAGAGTAAGTTCTGCTTTCTTAGTTACTACCGAAAAACATGGGGTCCAACAGATCAGTAGTTTATGAAACCCAATTCAATTTCAGCAAAACCCAATTCAATTTCAGCACTAACCCTTTTGGGTTTGTACCTGCTGCAGGCGCGGTTTACGGCGTATACAGCGAGCTTCCAACCTGGGCTGAGCCAGGGAAGGACTATGCAGAGGAGACATGCTGCTTCGGCCTTAGCACGGCGCAAGGTCTAGTGGAGTTCGAGTGTGAGGGCAACGCGAGCAAGCAGAAGTGGGTGGACGATGTGCAGAACCTGCTTCGTCAGGCGGCTCTGCATGATCAAGTAGGGAATAAACTGGGATTAGTAAAACTCAGCTAGTGCAGTCGCGATATATATAACCACTTTCATGGTAGCAGATTGTGATGTTGTGTCCTGCATCAGCGATGTGAGGGACTGAGGGGTACATAACACATTGGTCCTACTATTCTCACTGACTTATTACATGCTATACCACATGCGAAGTTATGACATACGGAATATATTATATGTTTTGTAAACGAATGGAACAGTGACCACGGACTGAATTGAGTGACTCGAATGAATGAGTCTGACGATCAAAAGGGTGGTTGGGCCAAGTGTACAGGTTGTCTCCCCCCGGCCCTCGCCTGCCAACGACAACCAGGCTCGGTCCTGCGTCGGCCCAACTTCAGAGTAATCGGCCCAGAATATAACACTTAACCAGAGGAACAATTAAAAAAAAAAAAAAAAAAACCGCAGCTCTGTCTCCTTGTTTGCAAAATGCAGTTCGGTTCTGTAGGCTCGGCTGTAACAACACTATAAACACTTTGCTTTTGTCTTAATTGATCCATGGTGCTAGCAAATGATCAGTTTAATTGTTATTTGAGCATTTTTTTATGGAACAGGAGGGGCTTGATCTTTCTCGTGTGATCTGGAGCTTGATCTTTCTCGTGAACTCAGTGAGCTCTTGAACTGACATGCCATCTTTGTTTGTAGATGCTCTGTCCTGGTACCTCTTTATGCTCCAAAGTACAAGATTTGATATTTTTGCTTGCTCATAGCTCGTCATGGTAGTGTGCATCATCCTGAATGTTTTTTTTTTTAATTTCTTTGCTTTGGTCTCTTTACTCAAGCGCAAGCTTTTCGTGCACAGTGTAATTGGTTTATTTATTTCCAGCTGTGGATGTCTCTTCTGAATTGATACTTGCACATTTCTTGGGTGCTGTTGTTAGCTTGTTCGGTTAGAGCTATTTTTAATCGATTAATTGAATCACAGTACCTTAAGCAGTACTTAATCTATCTATCTATCTATAATCTATCTATAACTCCTATATGGAGCTCCCCACTAACAATTCTTAGAGAGTTCTCAGCCCCGTGATTGGTCCACGTCATCAGTAACTTCTCCATACCACTTATTCTCTTTCCTAGGCGCGCCCTGTTCGCCTGCCGCAGCTGCGCGGCCTCTTCCCCTACGAAGGCTCTGCGGCTGCCCGCCTCCCCGATATGATTCTTTTTGCGGCCGCATAAATTACGTTTCACGGCACCAGCCCTCCCCAGCGCCCTCTCCGGAGCCATCCTCGACGGCAGGCAGAGCTCCCAAGCGGTGCGTGGCTGTAGCTCGCGCGGCAGGTCAGCTCCTCCCCTCCCGCCGGTGACTAGGAACCCATCTATTCTCTCCAACTGCCCCACGGCCGCCACCATGGGCGCCCCCATCCTGACCCTCCCCGCGCCGGAGGGCAACGGCACCGGGGGCGGCGACGCCGACCAGCAGCTGCAGCAGGCGCCGCCCAAGCCTCCCACATCCGACGCGAAAACGGACTTCCGGCGACGGTGGCCACCCACACGCGCACCATCGGCATCATCCACCCTCCACCCGACATCCGTGTCATCATCGAGAAGATGGCTTCCTTCGTCGCCAAGAACGGACCCGAGTTCGAGCGCCGCATCATCTCCCACGACCAGGGCAACGCCAAATTCAAATTCCTCCAGCCCTCGGATCCTTACCACGCCTACTACCAGCACCGCGTTTCCGAGATATCCTCTGCGCCGCCCGGCGCGGACGCCGCTTTGGGCGCCGAGACTGACGCCGCTCCCGCTGAAGCGCGAGGGTCGGCCCCGGCCGACGGCGGCGCCGCTGCTGACGGGAAGGCCGACCACTCCGCGCCCTTCTGTGTGGCGCCGCCACCCAAGGTGCTGGTGCCACCCAAGGCGGAGCTGTACACGGTGCGGCTGCCGGAGGGTATCACAGGGAGGAGCTCGACATCATCAAGCTGACCGCCCAGTTTGTGGCGCGGAACGGGAAGAACTTCCTGACGAGCCTGGCACAGCGCAAGAGCAACAACATGCAGTTCCACTTCATCCGGCCCACACACAGCATGTTACCGCATCTTCACGCCACTCACAGATGCCTACTCCAGGGTGCTGAGGCCGGCAGAGGGGGTGCCTGCACTGCTGAAAGAGCTGATGGAGAGTCAACGCTGAAGGGAGAGGCAGCTGGCGGAGGATGAGATTAATGAGCAGGAACGGATGCAGATGTCAATGATTGACTGGCATGATTTTGTTGTTGTGGAGACCATTGGTCGCGTGAGCAGGAATTGATCACATTCTGATTGGAGTACTCACTTTTTAATCAATCTACTACAAGTCATATTTTTTTGGATAAAATTTCTTCGTAACTGATTAACCATTATGTCACATTCCAGATGAACCTCTTTCAATTACTTACAGTTACTGGGATGGGAATGGGCACAGGAGAGAGTTATCTAGGTTATTTTCTAATGAATGGTTAACTTGCTTCTTATTTTAAGCTTTTGATATGTGGACTATACAATGAAAACAAAGCCAACTGTGTTGCCAGTTCCGTAGAGGTGACACCATTGAGAATTCTAAGGGTTGTTCAACAGCAGCTTGCCCTGAATTCCGTGGAGTACGGACAACTTCAGTTGAGAATCTACTTTAGCCATGTGTGAACATCGATCATAAAAGTATCCCCATGTTTCGCTCACAAAAGTTACAGTATGTCCATTTCTTTGATACAGTGATAGTCAGTTGTTTGCTACACTAGGATACAAAGGAAAAAAAGAGGAAAAACTATACGGACAAGATAAGATAAATTTTATGTATTCTTTAAGTTCTCTATACGTTATGCACATTCCTATACAATTGTGATCCATGCAAGGCAATCATCTCCTAATTCTTAAAATCCATTTATATTATTATTAGACGACAAACACCGAAAGTATGTTAGATTATTAGCAGTTTATTACTATCTCAAATCGATTCTTACCCACTGATAATTTTTTGTTGTACATTAAGTTCCAAAAATTATCCTCCACAAGTTAGTGACCTTTTTTCTTTGAAGTTGAAAATCCAAGATTAAGATGATGTCTTTTCTTTAGTTTATTATTGAAATTAATTTTAAATTTCTCTTAGGTAGATTAAATTTACTTTTGCATACCGCAGACAACGCGTGGGGAATTCTATAATAAGATCCACTATCTTGCGAGATGATATCATGAAATCCTCTCTTATGATCGTTGCATTTTTCTTATTTTCCGCAGCAACGCGGAGAAGATTCCCTAATTGTTTCTAGGGCGTGATCACATCAGTATTAGGAGAGAGTGATGTTGGGTCATAATA
This sequence comes from Hyparrhenia diplandra, assembly GCA_015847255.1. NCBI lineage: Eukaryota > Viridiplantae > Streptophyta > Magnoliopsida > Poales > Poaceae > Hyparrhenia > Hyparrhenia diplandra. The sequence continues at coordinate 345,221 of JADLZK010012176.1, read as the reverse complement.
AGATTAGAGTATTTTTTGTGCCAAGACGGGCCAAAAAGATCCTGTTTATTTTGGGCCAAAAAATTCTTGGCCACGACCGTGCCATGGCACAACATTTTTCAGCGGTGCCGGAGGGTTGTCTAAGACAAATAAAAGTACCCAGTGCAGACAGTCTAAGAGACGGGTCCGGGTCGCCTGCTATTTTTTAGTTGGAAAAACAAATAAAAGAAATACTCATCAGGTCATGCTTGGTCAAGAAAATTTTTTCTTGGGCAGCTGGACATATACCAGGACCTGTCCACTAAGGCTCATGGATGGGCTAAAACCCGTCGGGCTCGGGTTGAGCCAGGCCAAGCCGAGCTCATTTTTGCTCAAGTCTAGTCATAATTGAGATACAGGCCAAGGATGCCCAGAGTTTTTAGTGGCTCTCGCTCACCTTTCCTTTGGTTTGCCATTTTGGTTCTCAATTTCAACATGTTTGCTTTAAATTTATATTTGAAATTAGAGATGGGTAATAATTTTAAAATAGAGACACACATTCAATCATCTATAAGTATGTCTATATTAATATATACGTTGTATAGATGCATAAGTGTTCAGATTTCACTACAACATAATAAAACATGACTATAAAACGTGTTCATATTAGTAGACACAAAATATAAACATACGTAAAATTGTCCATATTTTTTCAAACACAAAATGGTGCTGCTATACAATGTATTTATATTGGTATTTGGTAGACATGGAATATAAATGAATCTAGTAAATTGTCTTCATATTTCTTCATACATAACTTAGCGTCACTACACAATATGACTACATTAGTACAAACACAATATATATTCGAATCTATGAAAACGTTTCTACATTTATAGTTATGTCTATGAGAATGTATTTATTTGATAACACCATAATAAAGCGTTGGTATACAACATAACTACACAAATTGACCTGATACGCTTTGAGAATTTGTTTTTATAAGTGCTGACACAGTCCCACAAAAGCAATTTTAATACCCTTTATAAAAAAATGCATATATTCTTGTAGAGATGAAATTTTAAGTGCATCAAATGTATAAATAAAATGTCACTAAGGCGAATTTTTCTAGTACTGCTAATAGGGCTTGTTGGGCGTATGCATGCACCACCTGGGTGTTCGAAGGGTGTTGCATTTCATTGAAGAGAGAAAATTGCTGCTACAAAGAGACTTCTAGCGTCATGCTTTGCAGCAGTCCAATATATGTATATGGTAAATGAATCCCGAGATTCTGTACGGTCCCCGTCCGCGTCGCTCCCGAGGCGACCGGACGGCCCCCAACCCTAGAGCGCCGCCACCCCTCTACCACCCTTCCCCAGCCGCCGCCCGCCGGGAGAGCGCGGGAGGCCGCGTGGTGACCTAGGATGGCGGCGGCGGCGGGTTGCTTCGCCTCGGGACCCCTCGTGGTCGGCCGAGGTGGCTTCTGTGGCATCTTCATTGAGTCTTTGGCGGCAAAGAGGTGGCTGCGTGGCGGTTCCAACGCTGGGCAGCGGCGTCGCCGGCGGCGCGTCGGCCGGATCTTCTTCACCCGCGGCGGCGAGAGGAGGTGGCCGGTGATTCCCCGGTGGAGGACGGCGCCCTAGTTGCGTTGTGGTGGCTCATGACGGTGATACGGGGGGAGGACGGATCCGCCCCTCGGCGGTCGGATCGCGTGTCCAATGGCGGGTGGGAGTGGAGGAAGTAAGGAGGAGGTGTCCCGGCGGTCGACGGTGAGGATGGATTGAAGCTTTGCGGCGTGGTGGCGCGCGGGCAGCGGCCATTCGAGCCGCGTCCCGTCGATGGTGGTCGATATCCGGGCTTCGCTAGCGATGGATCTGATCCCCGGCGGTCCAGGGCTCCAGGGCGCCGCTGCGCGTGGATGATGGTGGCGCACCTTCCAAGCTCGAACTGGATCTTCGCCGCTGGTCATTGGCGTAACGACATGGAATCTGTTGGGACAATGGCTATGTTTCGTCGACGGTGACGCCTTTGGCCGCCACTTCCCTTCTTCGGAGGCATCTGTTTAAAAAAAAGAAACATCTCCGGATGGAGAGATACGTCATAAGAGTAGGAAAATAAATAATGCGCACGAGGCGTGCGATATACTCTTGTATACAAAATAAATTAAACGGACTTCAAACTCAGGGAACTCTCGATCTTTATTAATTCTTTTGAGAATTACAAAGTACACATTCCCACTAGGATTTACATTTGATTGCGCCTAATACATCTCAAGTGCAGTCGATATGCGCTTCTTGGTTCCCGGGGTCTCGTAAGACAATCCGGTTAATTACATCCATAGTCTAGCTTCTATGGAAGACCTCCGATTAAGCTGTGATGATGGTCGTGCATCCAGGCCTGAGTGTTGTGATCTCCAAGTATGCACAAAAATAACACAATATCAATAATGATAAAATTGTTACGGCCTTGTCGGTCAATAGCATATATAATCCGGCCTTGTTGGTAACGGAGTCTATAGTGAACTCTAGAGAAATGCTCGGCCTCGTCGGTCTCGAGCAAATGGATTCCCTGCCTCGTTGGTCAGGGTCGGACTCCGGCCTCGTCGGTCACGGAGTAAGTAACTCATTTTTCTAGTCTCGTCGGTCTAGGAATAACTTCACCATAAACGGAATGACATACTAGCCAAACTTTGATTTGATCATGAATAAAAACTAAGGACGATGGCAACTCAGTCATCGTGACACATCTCAATCTGCTGACAAGTGACGTGCATATATGCACAAATACCTGTACTGGGTTCAGAGCCGATCAGCTAACAGATACATGATTAGTTTTTTTTATACCCATGTCCTACAGAGGGGCATGTCTCAAGCAAAACTCATCAAGTTTTACATAATTCAGTACAGGACTGCTCTTGACTCATAGGGTTAAATTCACAACAGACCATTAATAATCTATTATGCTTAAATATATATTGTTACTTTCACAGAATACATCGCAAGGCATACACTAAACTATAAACTACTATGCATTTGTAGTATCTTGCTTGCTTATTACATAGCACACGCACTGACAAGCTACTGAAAGCTGGGGTGTTACATTTTTTGAATGTTTATATGACTAAGCACCATCCATGCTCACGTACTGACATTTCTCAAAATTTTCCACACACCTGAACTAGCATGCTGCTATTCTTCAGCACTACATTTCTCAGTTTCTATTATTCAGAACAAGGCATTGACAGGCATCAGCTGATTCCTTTTATCTACTTTCCATAATAGTCTGAACATCCACACGCTGCACTTCAGGGTCGAGTAAGCCTGCCTCACAAATACTCTGCAATGATATACTTTTTTTCTTTACATATCTGTTCATCACACTTCTACTAAATCTCTCCACCTTAATGCTTTCTATTGCATAATCCTCACTTGTCAGGAAAATAGAGGCTCTCTTTACTAGACAACACCTCACATCTCGCCAAACTGACACTCCTGGTGCTAAACTGATCTGTGGCCGAATTCTATCACATCTCAATCACCTCACTACCTTGCTGCATCGGTCATAGTCCATCATCTCTCCTTTCTAATTGATAGAATTGGATTTCACACCCAGTGCTAACCCTAGAAGGGTAGTTATATAGTTGTATACATGGGCCTCATGGGGCTAGCCTCATGGGCCTAATACTCATACTCCAACACTAATTGTTGTACAACAACTCAGCCAACCATGTCAGTGTAACTTTTTTTTACCACATCAGTTGCAAACTTTGCTTGTTTCTATCTTCATATCAGACCCTTACTATTCTCACCACTGCTGTAACTATGCTGCACCTTTCAGACTTTTTTTTTTTTTTTTTTTTGCTAATTTCCTCATCTTTGATTTTTTTTTTTACTGCACGCTGACATGCCTATAACTAATAAATTGCTGCAGCATATTGCTCCCTTTCTCTGTATCTTGCACTCACATTTCCAACCTCCGGAACTATATTTTCTTCATTGCAAAATTTCTCCATCACCACACCTCCACCAAAATCCTACAATCTGCTTGTTCCTCCCAACACAGGTATATCTTAATGTTCTTTTTTCTAACTAATACAAAATGCTTCTGCCTCTCACCAATTTCTGAAAAATCACTAAAGCGGGATCTCTAAAAGCTTTCATGGATCGTACTTCCTAATACTAAATAAGCGCGAGGCGTGCCAAGATACATTCGTATACAAAATAAAGTAAATGTGCAATAAATACAAATAACACAATTTTAGGGAAACATCACTTTATTATTCATCAGAATTACAAAGTACAATTTCCCACATATATATATTTGCGCCGAAGCTCCATCGACAATCGGAGGATTGTGTAGTCTTTTGGTTCCCGGGCCTCTAAAGGCCACCAGTTAATTACATCTGCAGTGTTGGACCGCAGAACACTTCCGATTAAGCTATGTCGATGGTCGTCGTTGTCGTCTCCAAATATATGCAGAGTTGTCTCCAAAGTATATGCATAAGCACACGTAAAAATGAAAATGGTGCCGGAGCCTCGTCGGTCTCTAGCAAAGGGTATCCGGCCTCGCCATGCGGATCCCATAATGAAGTCAAGGTGTTCGGCCTCGTTGGTCACGAACAAATGTTTCCGCCTCATCGGTCGCGGAAAGGAAACGCCCTGGCCTCGTCGGTCGGGGGAAGAAGGATGACTTCATATGGATCACCGCCTTGGCGGTCGCGGAAGATGGTATGTGAATGTGAGACTTGTGCTCATGAAATACTTAGGAGATTCCTCCATGTGAAACTTCGAGACGCGTATGCTCAGCGCCAATGTAAATATTTGATAAATTAGCGAGCAAGTAGATCATACCCGCATAGGTCGTGTATTGCGCCACGACAACAATCCGTGCGTTGCGCCACGGTTTATTCGCTCGGCTGTGCGTTGCGCCACGGTTTATTCGCTGGGCCATGCATCGTGCCACGACGTTTGTTTATTTGAAGGGGCTGAATATTAATGATCGACAAGCAAACGGTGACACTGATCTTCAACAGCCCGATTGATATTCTTTTCTTTATTTTGCTTTGCCTTACTTCATGATGACGTTGGAGAGCTTTGCATAGGCCAAAATAGTTGCCAACGGGCCAACACACAATTGCTAGTCATGGGTTGCTTGTGCTAATTTGCACCGAGGTTGCAGCCAGCCACTATGGCACCACGTACATGTGCATGTTGATGAGTGTATGTCGTCGTCAAGCCGCCGGTCGCTGGGCCACCTCTGATGGTCTTCAAACCGCCGGACCACCACTGATGATGATCGATAATCGCCGTCGGGCTGCTGTTAATCGTCTTCACGTCTTGCTCATCAATCATGGAAATTGATCTGCCTCTTGCATTGCCGGGCTGCCGCTTGGCACATACGCCGAACGCTCGGGCTGAATCTCTTGCTGTCATCTTGCTTTATTGAGCTGATCTTGATCCTTGCTGATCACGCGGGCCCTGCCGTGTTGGGCACATGTTCATGTTGTTGATGCTGATGGCCCTGTGCTTGCCGATGCCATCGCCGGGCTGCCGCTGAACAGGCCAAACGCTTCGGGCTGCATCTATCTTAGGCATCTTCTCGTGGTTGTGCTGATCTTCTGATCTTGCTGCTTGCTGACGCCATGATCGGGCAGTGGATATGCTGGACCGCCGCCGGACTGTCATGCTTGCTTGCTCAACTGTTGTGATCTCGCCGGGATGCCATTGCCGTGCCGCGAACGTCTTGTATCTTCTTTGGCTGCGCTGGGCTGGTCGTCGCTTCAGGGCGCCGTCGTCGTAGATGGATTTAGGCGCCAATGTCATCGTGGCTAGAACATCATCTTGAAGATGGCCTCCGGCTTTGCTGGGTATGCATGCTGCCCGTAGGTCGTGAAGATATGATCGCCGGGCTGTCGCTGAACACGCCGAACGCTCGCCGGGCCGGGCTGCTACTTGTTGAGGTGGACGACACGCTTGTTGTGGCGCCATCGCTTCAATGCTTGATGCACATCGGCTTGCTCGCGCCGCGATGGAGTTGATGATGCTCGCCGTTCACGTGCCGCTGTTTGTTGTGCCGCGCTCACCACGGGACGCCAGGCGAGATGATGATGAGACGATCGCCGTTGATGTGAGACTGACCGGCCTGCTGATCTTGCGGCCATGCTCGCCATTGCAGACGCCGGGCGAGATGAAGATGATCGTTGGAGACGAACACCGTGTTGTGGTTCGGTTATTGGTCGGGCCACCGTGCAGCCGTGCTTGATCTTCTAGCTGGGCCATATCGATCTACAGCCATGCACAAGAATATACAAGATGCAATCTAAATAAAAATATATATATAAAGAACCCGCCATAGTCGTAGGCGTAGGGGCTGAACATTGACGACGGTGCTGTGGTTAGTTGACGATCCCGCCGGCAGAACCGTATCTGCAAAGACGATCGGCTGACGGCCTGCTGGACGGAGAGGTCGGCCATGATCATAGGGCCGCGGCGACGACGTGCTTGCGTATTCGGCGAGAGGGTAGCGCAGCGGTGGCGCATAGCGTGCTTGCGTAATTCGGCGAGGGTTGGCCTAGGCATAGCAGGGCTTTGGCATGATGCATGCCCTTGCGTGCGTGATCTAAAATGCGTAATGTGTCTCCCCCCTCGTAGCTTGGCCATGGTAATGTGCCCCCCTCGCCGATGGAATTGCTGGCGCTTTATATAGGGGCCTGAGCCAGGCATCAACTCCTTCGCCAAGCCAACGTAACGATCTCAACAAATGGTATATTCCTTGGTGTATATCCGTATATCATCCAGTGTCTTGGGTGTTTACGTGCCCTTGGCATGCAAGCTAACGAACGTATGAGAGATGGACTCATCATGAATGCCGTACGTGTATCTCTCATATACACGTGTATATATATCTATTTGTTACTCATCAAATCTTGGCTTCTAGAATATACCCGGCAAGACCTCTCGCCAGCTTGAAGGCACGTATTCTATTTAGCCAGTTAATATACGTGACGGCCAAAACTAAACATGGGCCAATAACATATGGCCATCTAACCAATTTTGCATGGGCTTTGAAATAATAAGCCACATATAAATTACTTGTTTGGCCAGCTCGACTGGATTATTTTATTCCGCCTGACAAAGCTTAATTGGCATTAAAAATAATGCCAAAATTTCATCTTACACTTAATATCAAACCTCTTTTGACTACATGCTGCATTACTCAGGCTTGCTCCTTTACTAACTTTTTTTTTTTCTCTCTTATTCTGACTGTAACTCAATACTTGTACTTGTCATCAGAATGCACCCTCCCTTTCTTCTCTGATTTTACCAACAAGGCTACTGATCTTTCATTTGGCTTCCGATCACCTAACTCCTTGTAATATTGCTTTCTAAATTGTGCCTACTGCTTTGCATAAACCCCTTTACTCAAATCCTTCAAACACCAATAGGAATTGCACTCTACTGCTGCCCCTAATTAACCTGCTCTTTCATGAACTCTTCAAAAAATTTTATACAGGAACCCTCCTTGATTTCTACCAAGCTCCACTCACGCAAACTGATCTGCAATAGACACATACTCTTCTCTGCATATGAATCTAAACAACAACCATCTCAATTTCTAGACCTGCACCTCCACGCCTATTCATCTTCCTGTTACTGCCCAAACACCATGCCGAACTCTCACATAGCCTCAAACTCTCTTTTTCTCTCACTTTTTTTTTATCTCCATCCACCGACCGGCCAACAAGATGCTAACAAAATGGAATAATCCGATAATGGGGATTCTCACCATCTGAACCCGCCATCAGGCTCGATCTCCGGCGGCGCGACCGTCGGCTTCTCCGGCACAGCGCAGCGGTGCGTTTGATGATGGACGTGGGGTGAGCTGAATGTGTAATGCGGCAGCGGCGATATGTGTGGGTGGCCTGGCGGCGATGTGTGTGGGTGGCCTGGCGGCGATGGTGTTGTGAGCGTGCGCGGCAGGGTGATGGCGTGATGCTATGGAGTCTGTAAAACAAGAGGATTAACGTGATTGCCTCTCTTGGCTTGATCACAGTTCCGCGTTTATCATTATATAGATGTACAAGCTTGGAGTACAAGGAAGGTTGTTGAGACGGATGATATCTATCTACCTAACGGCATTTGCTACGGTACACCCAAATGACTGTGAGCCGTTCATTTATTTTGATCGAATGGTTACAATCACATATTACCTCCTAAGAGGTAATATCTGAAATATATATTTATTTAATAATAAATAAGGAAAGTTGTGATATATTTTTTTCTAGATTTGATTGATGCATGCATGCGTGATATGACAAATATGATAATTTTTGTAACATATACTTCGATTACCATGTTTTTTTTTGTACATGACTTTCATGTCTGCAGCGTGTGTATACGTGTTAATGACACGTAACGTTTGTGTACGTGTACGTCACATGTGTGTGTTAGCATCTGTATACGTGTTACATGAGAAGCCAATAACGTGACTGTATGTGTGTGTTAGAGTAAGTCAGTGAATTATTGTATGCAACTTTTGAATTACCAGTAAAATGCACGATGGGTTTTTGGTCCATGTAACGTGCCATGTTACTCCAGAAAAAAGTGTCATGTCATATATATACAGAAGACCACAATTCGGTAACACGTCATAATCAATTTTTTTACTATTTAAAATTATAGACATTCTGGTCATTGCAATGGATACAGATTAAACGGCAAAGGCCATCTACTCTCGCGTGATTAGGGGGTCACTGTGGATGTTTTCACGGAGAAGATTCTCTACGATCTTTTCTCCCGTCGATAGCGGAATCCTGACAGATTAATTTTGTTTTTTTTTTGGACTTTTTAATTCATTAAGTAAATCATAAAATCAAAAAAAATTGATGGCTTAGATTCATTTGAAATATTACCTCCTTGGAGGTAAAAAGTGTACCTTAGCAATGCCCCTAACTAACACCATCTCAACTAACCTTGATATTTACCGTGCACAAGATCATGCTCATGGCATGTCACAATATGTGTCACGTTTACAGGTTGTTACAAAAAGGTTGTTACATATCTTAACACCCCACTCAATCTATACTTGTCTTTTCTACAAGATTAAGATTGCTCTTAAACTCTTCAAATTTTCTTTGCGGCAAGGCCTTGGTGAATCCATCGGCGAGCTGATCACCAGTAGGAATAAACCGAACATCAAGCTGTCTTCTTGCAACTCTTTCTCTAACAAAATGAAAATCGATTTCTATATGCTTGGCTCTGGCGTGAAAGACTGGATTTGCTGCTAGATAAGTAGCTCCTAGGTTATCACACCGGAGACGAGGCCGAACCTTCAACTTGATGCCGAGTTCTCCAAGAAGCTGCTCTACCCATATGAGCTCAGCTGTTGCATTAGCCATGGATTTGTACTCAGCCTCTGTACTAGATCTTGACACTGTGGGTTGTTTCTTGGCGCTCCATGATATGACATTGGCACCAAGAAACACCGCGGCCTCCTCTGTAGACCTTCATCATCTCTACATCCAGCCCGGTCGGCGTCTGAAAATGCACTCAATATTAACGGTGATCTTCTTCGTGATTAACAGGCCAACGTTACCAGAGAACTTCAGATATCTAGCAATTCTCTTGACTGCTGTCCAGTGAACTGTCGTTGGCGAGTGCAAGAATTGACAAACCTTGTTGACTGCATATGACAAATCAGGTCGAGTGAGAGTCAAGTACTGCAAGGCACCCACGGCACTTCTATATCTTGTGCAGTCATCAGGTCCGAGAGGGTCCCCTTCATAACGAGATACCTTTTCCGTGGATGACATAGGGCGTAACAACTGGCTTGCAATTCAACATTCCCATCCTTGTCAAGATATCATTTACATATCTTTTCTGAGTCAGAAGCAGATCGCCATTAGACTTCCTTTCTACCTCAATTCCCAGAAAGTAATGTAACTCACCAAGGTCTTTGAGCGCAAAATCTTCCCTTAATGCCTTTAGCAATATCTTTACTGCATCTTGAGAGGAGCTTGTGACAATGATGTCATCAACATATATCAACATGTATATCTCAACACCATTCTTCCCGCATATAAAAAAGTGAGGTGTCGACTTTCTTTGGCATAAAACCGAGCTCTAGTAACTTAGCACTCAACCGAGAGTACCATGCTCTCGGAGCCACCTTAAGTCCATATATAGCTTTATCAAGTTTGCAAACAAATGATGGAAACTTCTTATTCTCAAACCCAGGAGGTTGTTTCATGAATACTTCTTCTTCCAGAACACCATGGAGAAACGCGTTCTGCACATCTAATTGCCTTAAGCACCATCCTCTTGCAAATCGCTAATGACAATACTAATCTCACCGTGGCAATCTTAACCGATTGGACTGAAAGTATCTTCATAGTCGATCCCATACCTTTGTTTGAAGCCTTTCGCTACAAGTCGTGCTTTGTAGCGATCTATAGTGCCATCGGCTTCGCTTCTTTATTTTGTAAACCCATTTACAATCAATCAGGTTCTTCCCTGTAGGCGGTGGAACAAGCTTCCAAGTCCCATTACGCTGCAAAGCATCATATTCTGCCTTCATAGCGTCCTTCCATTCGGGTAGCTTCAAGGCTTCGCCAACGGACTCCGGCTCACCTATAGAACATAAGTTTGCATAGCGAACGGTCTTGCGTCGATGTAGGCTTTAGGTTTTGTAATTCCACTTTGCAACCGAGTATGCGGGACGAGCCAGCGGGCGGACTTGATACACTTGAGTCGGGAGAAGCAATTGAAGTTGTACTCGGTACACCAGAATCGGTCACCGGCACACGAGATCCCGAATCATGCACAGAAGATCCAGTCGTCGGTGCTGCGGGCGACGCGGGAATCGATCCCGATTTTGTCCCCCACGCGTCGAGCTAGCAGGCGCTCCCTCATCCTAGGGCGCTTTCTGCGGTGTCGGCCAGATCAGCTCGGGATCGCCGCCCGGATCAGCTGTAGCAAGCGGATCCGTGGCCTCTTCACTCACTATTTCATGCTGGATCTCTTCCTCTTCATCTTGTTCCTGCACATCATCAGTACTGCCAGCACTATTAGTAATAAACGGTGCATTACAACTTACATCCCCTGCACAATATGGAGTTAGATGGGCAGGAAGAAGTGAAATCTCATCACGAATCGCGAGGGCCACCGTGGTGTGCATGGTCGAGAAGGGAAAGACATCTTCATCAAACACAACGTCCGTGAGATATATATTCGACCGAGGATATATCAAGGCACTTTGAACCCTTTATGTAGAGAGCTATAGCCTAGGAAAACACACCGAGTAGACCGGGAAGGACATTTTCACGGCATTGTATGGCCTCAAGTTGGGCCAACATGCACACCCAAACACCGAAGGAGATTGTAATTGGGTTTCTCATTTAGAAGAAGCTCTACCGTGTCTTATTTTCAAGGACTCGAGTAGGAAGGATATTGATGAGATATGTGGTACATCCAAGAAAGCTTGATCCCAATACTTAAAGGGCATGGAAGCTTGAGCTAGAAGGGATAGACCGACTTCCACAATATGTCTATGTTTTGCGTTCGGCTCTACCATTTTGCTGATGTGCATGTGGACATGATACTCTATGCGCTATGCCCATTTGCTCAAAAAGGAATTTAACCTTCGATATTCACCTCCCCAATCGGTTTGCATGTGTATAATCTTTCTATTGTATTTCCTTTCAACATGATTCTGAAATTTTTAAACACATGAAAAACCTCAGATTTGTGCTTGAGGAGGTAGATCCAAGTGTATCTACTATAATCATCGATGAACGAAACATAGTATGCAAAATTGCCGCCAGGCCCGGAGCGGGACCCCAAACATCGGAGTGAATCAAATTGAGGGGAGCACAACTTTTATTATCGAGCTAGAATAAGGAAGTTGATGACTCTTTGCCTTTTGACAAGAGTCACACACAGACTCGACATGTTGACTCGACACACTAGGAAGAGAATAGTTTTTAATGACTCTTTCTACTATTGGAAGGGATGCATGACCCAGGCGACTGTGCCAAGTCCATGTGGATGGCCGACTCACACCACACGCCTGTTTGTGGCGTTGTGCTCCAAACTCTTGAGGTTTCAACGGATATAGGCCGCCTTCACACCGGCCTTGATGAATTGTTTTTTTTCCTCGTGGCCCGATCCTTAATGAAAAATCATGAGGATGAAATTCAACATAGGTGTTATTGTCGAGGTAAGGCGATGAATTGAAACAAGGTTTTTGTTTGCACTCGGCACATGCAAGATATTTTTCAATTGAAGATTCTTGTTAGGGGTATGTAAAGTTGCATGACCGATATTACTAATGCGCATACCTGAGCCGCTTGCTGTGTGAACTTGGTCGCCGCCCTTGTACTTGTCCCTGACGGTTAGCTTCTCAAGCTCCGAGGTAATGTGATCGGTTGCTCCACTGTCGGCGTACCAGTTGGTGTCGTAGCCATAGTTGGTAGTAGCCGATCCCGCAGACTTTGGGCGTGGGCGATAATCCTCCTCAAACCGGTACCAAAGACACACATCGGCCTCATGGCCTCTCTTCTTGCACACTTGGCAGATTGGTTTGGGCGCCGACGAACCACCCCCTTGGAAGGAGAGGAGTTGTTGTTGCCACGCCCACCTTGGCGCGACCGCCACCACGGCCTCGGCCATGGAAGCCTCCACGTTCGCGTCTTGGGCGGCATTGACGGAGGAATTCTGCCCGGCGTTGTAGTTCTCTTGAAGCATCTGCAGCTGGGTCTCATAAGCCGGGGAGCTGGCGTAGAGGTCGCTTCGGGGTGATGGGTGTAATGCGCCCCAACACCGGCGACATCAGAGGGTTGTAGTCGAAATCCAGTCCCAGCCAGGACATACGTGACAAGTTCCTCTTCAAGGAGAGGCTTGCCCGCTGTGGCCAGCTCGTCGCCAATGGCCTTCACCTTGGCGTAGTACGCTGCGGCAGTCTGGTTCCCTTTCTTGGTGGTTGCCAGCTGCATACGCAGGTTTGTCACGCGCGCTTGGGATTGCGCCGTGAACATGTCGGTGAGCGCCACACCGCCGCGGAGGTCTTCTTGTTGGTGACTTGCGCCAAGATCTCCTTCTACAAGGAGTTGTTCAGGTGCGCAAGGAGCAGCTGATCCTGCTTGAACCACTTGGTCCATTCAGGGTTGATGACGATGACCACGGAGGTATCATCTTTCTTCATCTCGACGGTCTTGGCGGGCTCGACGGCAGTTCCATCCAGGTAGCCCTGGTATTCTGCCGCTCGGATGCCAGGCATGATCAACGCCTGCCATAGGAGAAAGTTCTCCCTCGTAAGCTTCTCGGAGATGGATGGCCCAAAGGGCGAATGGTGGGAGTTGGAGGTGGAAGAGGATGACGCCATAGATGCGTTTATGGAAGATAGGCTCTGATTACCATGTAAAACAAGAGGATTAATGTGATTGCCTCTCTTGGCTTGATCACGGTTCCGCGTTTATCATTATATAGATGTACAAGCTTGGAGTACAAGGAAGGTTGTTGAGACGGATGATATCTATCTAACTAACACCATCTCAACTAACCTTGATATTTACCGTGCACAAGATCATGCTCATGGCATGTCACAATATGTGTCACGTTTACAGGTTGTTACAAAAGGTTGTTACATATCTTAACAGAGTCTTTGCGTGTGTGTGCAACCTTACGGCTAATGTCCTCCTGAGTGCCTCCCCTTGCTTTGCTTTTTTTATACACAGGAGGCCAACGAGATTGTTGCAATGGTGGTCCGAGTATTTCGACGGGAATGCAGCTGGGCACAGATGGGAACGCTGACTTCTCGTAATGGATCCGAGGATGCATGATGACCGAGCAATATGTCTGAGGAGCATTTGAACGGAGGCGAAGGGACCTGAAACTTTCAAAGCTGGTGTTGCACATTCGCTGAAAGCATTTGCGTGTCATGTCCATTCTAAGATAAGAATTGCATGCTATTCCTGTCCACCCAAAATTCAGAAACTTTCAGACTAAACATAGAAGCCCGTGAGCATCTCTATGGTATATTCTCTAATCAGGAGCAAAATTGATAGCCATTACTATTTGCAGGTTGTGATATCAATCACTCATGCAGCTGATCGGAGAGCTCACACATTTTCGTACGTCCCAACGGAGGAAAACAAAGCAACCACTATACATGTACATACTGGACCAATAAGTAGAATCACCCTTCTACGGTCACTGGCCATGTATTTTGTATTTATATAAATTTTTTTTTTGAGGGAACCATTCTTCTTTATTCAAGATTCTGGTTAACAAGATTACAAATGCCAATAGGTGGCCCTATAAATGAACAAACTGCAATCTGAATTGTTCATGGGCTGAGTTGTTGATGGGCCAGTGATCTGATCTCATCAAAAATATTCGTCAACCATATATAATATTATTATCTTATTTAGTTGTTTTTTTTACAAAAACCACATATATTATATTAAAACAGCACTCTTACAGGTAGGCCCTTAACAAAGGAGCCAATTACATCAAAGTCCCCGTAGGACACAGATCTAGATCCGCTACCGGAGCGCAGGTCGCAGGCGGACGGCTGCAGAGGCGTCACAGACGCATGGTGCCGTTGGTGCGGAAGGGCCTCGCTAAGCTTAGGCTTGAGATGGTTGAGGGTGGCGTCATAGAGTTGCATCGCCAGCGAATGAAAGATATTGATGGAATAATCGCTGACGGATAAAAGACCGTCATCCCGAAAACCGGTGGGTGGCTCGCTGCCAAACCGATGACGGAGGAACTGAAGGGGACATGATGTACATAGTTGTTCAATTTTCCCTTGGTTCTCACATGAGTGCTCACAAGCTAGGAAATATACATGACAGATTCGTATGGCGCCCAATGCTTGATTTCAGTCAGCTTTCGATAATGATTTTCGGGATCATCCTCGAAACACTTGTATTTCTTTTCTCACCGGTCTCAACCTTGAATAAATACACTGCTTAATGTGCAGGCTTTGACTTAGGTAAAACAAATCTTATAATCGGGCACCAATATCAATGCCATGTAAAATATTACAAAATCTCGTATTACAGCGTCGTCACTTCTCTCCAGCATTGAGCGTCTTGGAGATCTTTTGGGGTGAAAACCCAGTACCGGTCCTCCTGGTCGGGCGACGATGACATCTTTGTATGTCATGCTCTTGTTGACGGCGTCGCTTTGGAAGATTTCTCCTTTCTTGTTTAGTGTTGGTGCCAGCATAGTTTCCCCCTAGTTCCCTAATGTTGTTGTTGTTCATTTGGCACTTTATTCTCGTCGCAACATGGCAGAATAGTGCGGATGACATCTAGAGCTACTAGAAGTTTTTTATGCTTCTTTCATTTGTAATAATTGGCCTGATTCTACTTATTGGTAGATAAAGCCGGGTATGAAATACTATCCTTTATCTAAAAAAAATGTATTGTGTGTGATCAGGTGCTTGAGACAATGGATCATTTGCTGTTGGGAAGCTGCTTCGCTCGTGAAGTATGACATCGGTGGCTGGCGCGGCTTAATCTGCTAGGGTTTGTGGACGTCCAACAGGGTGACCTAATGCATTGGTGGCTGTCAACCCGAAAGCAATTTCCTAAGCCGCTACGCAAAGGGTTCGACTAACTCTTCTTCTTCACAGGTTGGATGTTGTGGAAAGAACGCAATGCACAGACTGTCAATGATGATTCAAGCTTACCAGCAAAGCTTGTGGATGATATCTATGCTGAGGCTCGTGCTTGGTCGTCATACAAACAATTAGGTGTGTTGTTTGGCTAGGGCTTGATGTCGGTGCTTAATTTGGAGGCCAGCTTGTGTCCATGTAATCCTAACGCTTAAGATCCAGTAGTGGTTAGGTGCTTTTCCAAGGTAACCATGTTATTACCAAGGTGTTGTAATGGTTGTCACACCCTTCCTGTTTAATGAAAAGGTCTCAAAAAACCTTTTTTAGTTTTTTTTTGTGAAATCATTGTCCATATGTGGTAGATAGAGTTTCATGAGTTGTAGGTTTGGCATTAGTGTCTACCGGTATCCGTGATAGTTCTATAGTTTATCTAGGAAGGCTTGGGATGCCGATGGATGCCGACTTAGGGACTGGGCCGACTTGCGGCTGCTCCAAGCAGCAATGTTTTTAATTCAAAAAAGTAGCAATGTTTTTTTTCCAGAAAGGGACGGGATTCCATTAAATTAAAGAGTTTTTTTTTGCCCCTCACCCTGGGCATTCAGTAATACCGAACCGATCGGTTCGGTTCTTCGGTTTGCACACCAATTCGGTTCCTCATAAGTTGGTACCGATCAGTTCCTAGAAAAACTCGGTACCTAGGGCGGGGTGGCGGTGGACAACGGAGGCGCAAGGGCTTGCCGGCGGCGCTCGGCGGCTGCTTGGTCGCGGGGTGAGTGTCCGGTCTAGTGAGGATTGGAAGTGAGCTAGGGTTAGATGGTGGGCTCTAGGCCAATTCACTTAGATGGGCTCTTTGGTGAGCCACGCTGTCGTCGGGAGGTGAACGCCAATCAGCTTGAGCGGCGCCCAAGCTGGTGTTCTCACCTGGAGCTTGATGGTTCCGGCGATTCCATGTAGCTTTGGGTCGATCGGTGTAGCGAGTTAAGGTAGGATGAGAGCCTTCGAAGTAGTGACGAGGAAGATGCGGTAGAAGACTCGTGCGTGTGGCATGTACCTCATGTAGGCATCGGTGGGGCTCGTGGGTTGGAGCTCGTTGAAGACCTCATAGGAGACGGGGGCGTCGACTTGGTGTGCGAGCTGGATCGTCGTGCCCAACATGTAGGGCGCCTCCTGGTGCATCACAGCCCAAGGCTTGTTGCAGAGCTCGTTAGTTGGCTTTAGGGTGCAGTCGTACCGGGTGTTGATCTCATCGAGGATCGAGGGAGCGTGCTGGATCGGCCCTCGAGTCGTTGTTGCTGTCATTGCCGGGTCGAGGATGGTGTCATGTTTGTCGTGTTTCGCCGAGGTGTGTGACAAATGAGGCAGAAGGATGTCGAGTCGACAAGCGAGTTGGATCGTTTTTTTCCATCGTCCGGGGCGCCTCCTGCTGTGGTGTCTCCCGTAGTGTAGCGTGGAGCCTGTTGGCGAAGCCGAAAGTGCTGATGTAGTCGTACGGGGCTGGCGCCTTGTCGAGGGCGTAGATGTAGTCGATCATGTTGTCGCCCCGTCGAGGTTGCGCGAGGTTGCTGGTAGTGTCGTCGTAGCTTGGTAACTTGAAGCGACAAAGGAGACATCGTGTGTAGGTGTTCCAGTCCTCCAGTGGCGCCTTGCTTGGCATGCAGATAAACCAAAGAAGTACCGCTAATGTCATGTGGATAGCGGCATACCTCATGTCTTTGGTACAACTGATGTTCCGTTGTCTTGGTGCTGATGGGGGCGCCTTCGGTGTCGGAGCTGACGCTTGTGTCATCAGGAAGCCGATTGCTGGGAGTGGGGGTGCCCAAGGTGTACTTGCCGGTGTCGGAGGTATGATAGGGTTTGTAGCTTGCTTGTCGTTGTTCTCAGCCATAGTGGGTGTCTGAGGGACGTCCAGCAGGCTGACATCATTGTCGGAGTTTAGCGAGTTGGCGATTCCGCCGGTGGTGGCGTTCGTGGGGGTGTCTTTGGTGATGTCGATGTTGGCGTGCGTTCCCGCGATGAGCTGAAGACTGTTGTTGATGGTAGGGACGGCGATGTCGAGGATGTCATGGTTGATGGTGGCACCCTTGGGAGGGGCGTCATTGCCATTGGTTGTGCCCTTGGAGGTGTCGTCATAGCAGAGTTGATGATATAGGTAGTGGCTGCCTGTCGGGTAACGTAACATGGACTTGCCTGGTGATTGTGGAGCGGGTGGTGTTCTGATATGCGAGCGGGTTGACGCCGTTGGTGTCCAGGGTGCCGGTTTCGTCCAGGACGTCGTTGCCAGCAACGTCGATGTCGACGTCAGGTGACGTCGTTGTGTTGCCCATAGTGACGTTTGTGTTCCCGATGTTGCTGATGTTAGGGATGACGTTGCTGGTGTTATTGGAACTTATCTGGACCGATGTTGGAGGCTCGCGATGTTGGCCTAGTTGGGTAGGCTTTTCGTCGAGCAGCTGGTGGACGTCGGTGGTGGCCTCCTGATCTGATCTGATCTGATCTGCTAGCGCGAGAGCGTCCTTGGGGTGGACTTGCCCGGTGCTCGCCGTGTCTATAGTCGTGGAGGGGACGGAGCCCAGGGAAGCACCATTATTCTCGGTGGCGCCCGTGGTAGGAGCGTCCTCGAGGAGATCGTCCAGCTTGACATGCTCGTCGCTTGAGGCGCCAATGATCGCGTTGGCGTGGGCGCCCGGTGTCGTTGGCGTGACGTCGTAGGCGCGCACATCGGACAACATCACCACGAGTTGCGGCGTTGCTGCTAGCTTGTCGTCGAGGTTGAGGAGGTAGTTGCTCGATCCCGAGGAGGGCGAGCTCGCCGATGATCTTCATGCGAGCGAGGTCGCCAGCAAGGATGGTGTTGTGCTGGTCCGGAAGGCTGGAGCTGTACCTTGTGTTGATGTAGTCGGAGATCGCAGCCTTGTCGGAGTCATCCTCGAATCTGAGCGCGCGGAGTGCCTCCATGATCATCTCCGGGTAGGGCGGCAGCGAAGCGGCCATCGAATCTTGACGGTGGTGGTGGTCGGAAGTCATCGGTGGTGGGAATCATCCCGGTCTTCGATACCACCTGCCGCGGCCGCAGCGTTGGGGGCGGTGATGGGGCCGCCCGGTGGCGCCCGATGGTGGCGGCGCTGTAGCAGGGCGGCGTGGTGGTGGCGGCGCGCGACGTGCGCTAGGGTTAGGGAGAGAGAGCCCCCGATGACGTAAGTTGGGTGTTACCCCTTTTTTTTCTCGATTAAGATTCATCGCAGTACATCTCCCTCGTATTTATAGTTCTGGGATGACTTGCATGAGAAGTAGATCTCTTTTATTTCCTATTCTATTACTAAATATCTATTACTTAATAACAAAGTTGATAACGTAACGACGGTGGAAGGCGGTGGCGGGCGGGCGGCCTCTGGCCTGTGCGTGCGCATGCCCTAGGGGGGCCCCTTGGGCCGGCCTCCCTTGGGCTGTGACAGTAAAACAATATTTTAGGACTCTGAAAGCTTACAGATAAAAAAAACTATCAACTACAAAATTGTCGATCGGGATCTACAATTTTGAAATAAAATTTATCTTTATCTGAGTTCATGTGGAAATCTTATATAATATTTGTTAGATAATCAATTTTTAGAGGTTGACACTTAGGATAGTTATCTCTGTTAACAGATGATTTTCAAAGACGAGCATCTTACGAGGTCCGTCTCTAAAATTGATTTAATGCTTTTTAGGGATAACCATTTGCCTGGAGTTACTAATGTGCTCGCCTCCGATAATCAGATAATTTTGTCTTAAAAATCGTTTTTTAGTGATAAAAGGCTAGCTACCTGCAGTGCGATTGTACGGGGTACCTTGATATTGCTAGCTATAGTATTGATGTACTATACTGCTAGTATCAATACCAGCAGTGTGTGTATTCTTCAGGGCTATAGCTAGTCGTGCATGGATCGCATATACATTAATTCAATATTTCGTACCCTTAATTAACCAATGGCCTACTATAGATGCTAGCTAATGCTCTGACCGACATAGGTCTTTGCTATGAACGGAACCATCCGAGGTCGAGCCGGCCTGCTGCGGCCGGCGGCGGTGGCGCCGGAGCCTCACCGTCGGGCACTTTGGCGAACCGGCCCTTGACGCGCGGCCTCATCTCCGCATAGGCCTTGCGGGAGGCGTACCGAATCTGCTTCTCGTAGCGCCTCCTCTTCCGCTTCTCCTTGTATCGCATCACCTTCGCCTCCCGGTCCACCGCCGGGTCGGCACCGCTGACGCCGCCGTTGGCCGCTGCAGCAGCCATGTCGCCTGGGACGGCGGGGCTCGCGGCGTCTGTGAACGTGCTCCCGCAGAAGGACATCTGAAAAAGGACGTGTCGATCATAATAAGGCACCGATGCATGTAGGGATGTCAGTCCAACATGCATGTAGCCATCATGTAGGGGATCACAAGAAACGAACTGAGTCGGACTAGATGACCCACACAAAAAATCTTTTTTTTTTAAAAAAAAACATCACACAAAACATCTTAAGGTACCAAGCAGCGCTATCCTAGCTAATTTTGTTCATATAATAAATAAATATAATGGAAAAATAATTGCATATATGGACCTGAGGTCCAACTCTCACATGGGCCTTTGATCTTAATTGATGGACGAAGCTGACATAAAAACTCATTTGATCAACTAATCTATAAATTATATGCACAGATATGATCCTACAAAGCATTACTTTATCTAGATCAGTTTGTTATCCGTGTGACTAATTTAATTTGGATACACATGTCTTCAATCAAAAGTAGATCAGGATCCTCCATAAATGTAACCTTATGTTTTGTAGAACACTTACATGTATTGGACAAGAGCTAGGTGCAATTCATAACATCGCTTCAGTTTATGTTCGGAAATCGGATACACTATGTCAGCTAACACTACTCAACATAAATAATGAGAAGTTGGAATCAATATTTAAGAACCACATGAAATGAGAATTGAGCCTGCCTCGTGTGGTTATCTTCACGACCCGTCATGAGCTCGTTGGTACAAAGATAGCGATAGCAAGAAAGAAATAAATAAAGAAGGAAAATTGCGTTTGGCAAAGGTCTTCTGGAGTTGTGGTTATCATGTTGCCAGGAGGATAGCGATACATACTGAATGGCCAAGGGAAAAAGTTGCATTTGGGCAAGGGAACTTTTTTTCCAGTTCATTTGTGCATCATTGTAAACCCAAATCAAAATTTTGTTA
This sequence comes from Hyparrhenia diplandra, assembly GCA_015847255.1. Lineage (NCBI taxonomy): Eukaryota > Viridiplantae > Streptophyta > Magnoliopsida > Poales > Poaceae > Hyparrhenia > Hyparrhenia diplandra. The sequence continues at coordinate 324,433 of JADLZK010012176.1, read as the reverse complement.
TGTTGTCATACTACAACCTTTTAGTAGTGTTCTCACTAGCCACTGAACAAATAAATCAAACTGTAAATCTGCAATTAACTAATGTTCTCCGTGACTGTTACCCCTTCTATCTGCCTATACTATAAACTAGCTAGTGTGTATGCATGGTTTTGCAATCTCTATATACCCTCTTCTTAGCATAGATATAGATATAGATATTGAGCTGTCCAATCTAATAAGCCTTGATGCAGATCTTAGGATTCTCAGTAATTTGTACTCCTTTGATACAATGTGACTTTATATCCTATTGGAAAGGTAGAGAGGGAGAAGAAAACAAGACGGACTGTAACTTATTTGTCATGATGGTGCACTGTTTTGGACTTGTTAGCTCCTCAGTCCTTACTAGTTGGAGCTTTGGACCACAAATTGACAGCGGCTTTTGACGTTTTCAATCACTTTTAATCGCCCAAACAGCTAGACAAGATAAAGATATGTACCAATAATGCAAATTAAGCTAGCGAAATCTGCTGTAGCTTCTTTTTCTCTCAAGCATGCATCAAGTAATTAACTGGACACAACGATAACCGAGAGGTTTAACAAGAAGCAAGCGCGATAGATTGCACCAAGATGCATCTATTTCGAAAGTGAAATAATGGCTGCAGTGCTGCAAAGCCTGAAAGGACTTATCAGCGGTTCAGCGTGCACATACAAACCCGAATAGCATGCATATATCTTATCAGCTTTAAATTGGACTTGTCAACGGGGCGTCATGCAAACATTCAGGAGAAAGAGATAGATGGAACCGAACCACTTACGATTGTGGCGCTAGATGTCGTCGCCGGATTGCTGCCGGCGCCTAGCCCCAGCCCTGCCTCCAGCACGGCCGCGGAGGCCACGTCGCCGCCCCGGCTCAGCGGCACGTCGAATGTGAGCCCGTGACCCGGCATCTGTCCGTACTGCGCGTGCGCGTACCCGTCGAACAGCGGCGGCGGCGCTCTCCGCTGCGGCTCAGCCTCGGCGACCACCCCGTTCCCGACCGCAGCCGCCGCCGCCGCCGCCGGGCCGCGGTGCAGGTGAGGCGCGGGGTCGTTGAACAGCCACGTCACGCTGTCGTGGTCCTCGTCGTGGCCGAAGAACTGGAACTCATGCAGCCCCGCCGCGGCCGCCGCGCCACTTTCGACGACGCTGCTGGGTTCTTCCTCTGGCTGGTGCCACATCCCGGGAAACCCCGGTTGAGGTCGGCGACAGCGACCCCGCACCGCGCGCCGCCGCCGATCCCGTGGCCGTGGCACGCGCACTCCCCTACACCTCCACCGCAGACGCGGCACGCGGCGCTCGACGCCGACGCCGACATCCTGCGTATGACGATGCCCTCTTCCTCCTCCAGCTTCCACCACCACTCCTCCCTGTGTGGTTTGTGAGCTCTCTCCCCGGCCCCCACTTGCTTGTTTGCTTGCCCGGCCTGCCGGCCGCTCGCTTCGCTCGTACGCGTGCCTAGCTTGCGAGAGAATGATGATGATGATGTGCTAGCTAGCTCGATCGGCGGGGCGGGCAGGCAGGCTTGGTGTGTGGAGGAGAAGAGAGGGAGAGGAGCTAGGGCGGGGGAGGAATAAGTACGCGCGCGCCGTGATGCGGATGCGGCCAATGAGAGCGGGGCAAGAGATATGAGATGGGAAGGATTCTTACGTGGAGGATCCGGAGCCACCTTTCTCGTCCCTCCAAAGCCTGGATCATTTGGCGATTCCCCATTGGCCATCCCCTGCCAAGCAATACATACATGCAGCTTGCATTGGGTGATTCGATCTCTTTTTTCGATTTGGTGGTTTGTGTTGTACTGGTTGATCGTCGTCAGTAAATTACTAGTGCGTCTTTTTTTTTTTAATTACACGGTACATTCAACACGCACGCGTTCAACACGCACGCACACTCACACCTATGAATACACGTATGCAAACTTTACCCTTATGAGCACCTTCGACGTCGCCTATCACTTAATGTGCAACGCCGAAAAATTCTGAAATAAATCCAGAATAATGTGCCGCACCCAGGATTTGAACCCTGGATATGGGAGCCCCCAGCCAATGGCCTTTGTCATTACGCTGTGAGCCCCTTGACAATTACTGGTGCGACTGTGTAGTCTTCTTTTAACTAACTAACTTTTGACAAAAGTTGCACAGGTTCCTTTTTAGTGCTTTTCATATAAAATCTGCTACAAAACGCAAATATAATGGAACATTATCATCAACTGGTCAGTTATGCGCACCATGTACGTCTCTGATGCTTTAGTACAGATCGAATGAAAATCCAAAAGGAATGAGCGTGCACATCGCACCCTCTCACCGGATACTTTTTGAGTTTTGTGTATTTTTTTTGACAAAATCAGGAGGTGGGATACTTTTTGAGTTTTGTATTGATCTGATTTCAAGTAGGAACTGAAAATAAGTTGGGACCATATATGTCCTTTATTTAATTATTTGTTTATTTGCTTCATTGTTACTTGCAAATAATTTCCTCTGGTTGAATTTTGTTGGGTGCGCGAAGAATAATCATGTGAATCATGCTGCGACAAGGGTTGCTTTCTTGAATGTTCCCAAAAGGTGAGAATGGAAATACGGGTCCATTTCATCCACTCATGGAGGAAGGCTTGGACGCAGGAGATCCACGTTTGACTGCAAGGCATGTGTGATGGAGATTCTCCCTCGCTCCACGCACTGGGGGCAGCTACAGCATCAGAGAATTAGTACGCTATTGTTCATAGCATAATAACAGATCTCGATGCAAGGCACTGGACGTGTTAAACCGCAAACTCTTGTATCGATCGAGCATGCCTCAAATTAATGAACAAAAACACATAACAGTTAATGGTCAACTGTAAATAACTTATTTATGGTTATTTGGAGTTATAATATATATAATGACTACTTATAAAATTATTATAACTCCTCTTAAGTGTTTTGGGCTTTTGAGAGCTGCATTTACTTCCAAAAGGTCAAAAGCCAATCAATCAAAGAGGTGAAAAATCAGAAGCTGCTTATGAAGAAGCAGCTACTTTTGGGTAATACAGTTTTAAAAATACTTCGCACCGTGCTTTTGGCTTTTTGCTTTATGAAATGGCAAATAGAGAGTCGTTTGAAGACACAACTCAACCAAACATACCCTTAAACATAGACTTGCACTTCTGTTGGTTGCACCAACGAGCTGCGGCATCATCAATTCAAGATACAATACTAGCAGTTCAAAAACTACGATAAATATCATTATGATAAACATGCATTCAATACACCCTCTATCTAAAAAAAAAATGACGCATCATCATCGGTGCGCCAACCATACAAGTGATCTACCAGTATATGCACGTTTAGGGGATCCTGCATGACATCGTTCTTGACCCACTGCAGGTGGATTGCTTTGTTTGGAGGTGGACCACGGACAGGGGCTACTCCGCATCGTCGGCCTACTGAGCTTTCTTCAATGACATAACGATGATGTTGGGCCAAGGAGCTTTGGAAGGCTAAAGTGCCTCCCCGTGTCAAATTTTTCTTCTTGCTTGCTCTACACAGGCGGCTATGGACAATAGAGCGAAGAATACGGCATGGGTTGCACCATGACGATGCTTGTGAACACCAGTTCCTCGAGTGTGTTCTAAGGGGATATGCTTTGTGCTGCTTGATCCGGTTGGCCTAGGGGCTTTGGTGCCAACATAGTGTGACTCTGGCGGATTGATGGCTACGACCGCGTCGCCGCACGATCTGAAGGTGAGGCCAGCATTCCATTCCCTGGAAAATGTGGAAGTAGAGAGGAACAACCTTACGTTCCAGAGGATTTCAGTCGAAGTTCATGAGCTGTTCAGGTAGATCATGCGCCAGGCGGAAGATTAGTTCAAGATAGGGTTCAGAGCGCTGGCGATCGCCATGCCACTTTGGTCTCAAATTTTGTTAACAATGTAATCCGTACTCAATACCTAGTCGTTTAGGCCACGGTGTGTCCTTGATGGGCTCACCGCGTTCTGGTCTTGTACATTGTTTGAATTTTTTCCCTTAATTAATGAACACGGATAAATAGCTTGATCGTGAAAAAAATAATAATTCTGACCTCTGGAGGAGTCAAATAAACAATTTCAATTTTAATCACTTCAATAAAAAAGTTATTAATAATTTCTATATCAATTCATAGAGTGATTGTGAAATATATTTTCATAGTACCTTTTGATGACATAATTGTTAATATATATTTTCTATAAATAGGTCACATTTGAAAAAAGAAATAGAGTAAACTTAGACCGGCCTAGACTATCAAAATTAATATCAAAATAAAAAAATATGTACAATCCAATTTCTCTTGCATTTTTAAGATGGAAGGAGCATGAACATTATCGTAAGCAGATATATATAGCCATAAAGTAAGTTATTATGATGTAATCCACCACATATTAGCTGGTGTACCACCATGCTACGTACTCCTATCTATTGAGACAGTGATGTCAATGGCGTCACTGACCCCTTACATAGGGACGGACACAGGAGCATGTAACGTTCAGTTAGTCATGCCAATACCAGTTGGTAGTACATGTGTGGCTGCCAATAGGTCAAGAGTCTATCTCCGCGAGCTCTCTTTTCAATATTATATTAAAAAGTAAATAAATATAAGCGTCGTTATCTAGGGCAATCCGGGATTAATTGCACGAAAACGTTTCTAATTAAATGCGTTAAAATCAGTAAAAGTGTTTAATGCATGAAACTGTGAAAGAAATCGGTTGGAGAAAGTTTCATCTTGGTGAAACTCTCTTTGGATGGTATTAGAACATTTAGGACTTGAAATTTAATGCCTAAAACCACAAGATTGAACTCTCCATTAAGATAAAAATATTTATAGAGTTTCATTTATGTATATTTTTATGAAAATACTTTTTAAGACAAAATAAACTCACCATTTTTACATTTACAAATCTAACAATCCGGGATTAATTGACGAAAAGACTATTCTAATGTTTAAAAGTAAACGTGTTTAATGCATGATCCTACCAATCCGTTGGCGAATTGAACGTACGAAGTGGCTAGGTTCCTTGCAGTGAGCTCTATCCACGAGCGTTGATTTGATGGGTGTTCATATTTCCTATATTTTTTTTCTGGGATTTTAATTACGGTGTTGTTCTTTCACCTTGATGAATTGTAAAACTTAATTAGGTGTGTTGTGCTTCTCGACAGCAGCAGGATATGTACTCCCTCCGTATATAATTTAGAAGTCGTTTGGACATAATCTACTACACCTATGTAGAGAACTTCCACTAAGGAATTATCTCAACATGCAAGCATGTCACCTCAACAGTCGCACTAAGACCATGACATCTAGCAGCGGTCTCACTTGTTTGAACTAACTAAAAAATATTATAACTCACAAACCAAAAAACCAAATTAAATTTTGATTACACTATTAATTCCCTTTTAATAAATCCTACAAAACAAGATCTCATATGGATATATTTTGATAAAATACTGTAGGGGTGCAAACCCCTCCAGTTTACTCAAAAAAATATATTTGATAAAATTATAAGTGAGCCCCACTGATGGTAGTTGGCATAGAGTAAATTAAAAAAAATGAAAAAGGGGGGATAGGAGAGGATAATAGTCTTCTAATTCATAGATTTCTCCTTCATACTCACGGCAACGCGCGGGAAATCCACCTAGTTGTACATACAAAAGAGTGATTATTTAGGGTACAGTTTTCCCTTGACTATCCCTATTAGTTACTTATAGACATAGGATGTGTGTATCTTTTAAGTCATTGGAACGGTCACAAGAACATTGCCCAACGAGAAAACCGCGATCACATCAAGAGAGGACCCATCAAACCACACAATGCCACACACCAAGACCAGAGCACCTCATTGCGGTGGGCATCCTTGAGGTGCCACCCCTTGCCAATCCCACCAATGAGGAGCCAGAAGGGAGCACATAGAGCTACCAATAGTATTCCTAAAGATTATGTGAGAGACTGGACTCCAAACTTCACAAGAGAGCTTGCCAAACTGAGCTTCATCTTCTAGAACACTTTGGTCCATGTTCAAGTTATTGGTGAGTTGCATTTGTTACTCCTTGAACAAGAGCTCCTAGCCGGCTAGGCATTTCCTATTGAAGCGGTACAACATATTTTGTGTGCTTTGGAAAGTTTGTAACCCCTCTTACATCGAATCCTCAATCAAGAGATTTGATCTCTTGACTTGAGAAGTGGATAGGGTTTGTTGAAACCCAAGCCTTGGTGACTTTCTCAGCAACGTGGAGTAGGCAAATCTTAGTCGCAAGCTGAACCATGGGCTAATAGTCCTTGAGTTCTTGCTTCATGTATTATGCTCTGTATTGTGTTGGTTGTGATTTTGTGGTTTGCTCCCGATCTACTTGTGCCTAAGCTTTCTACCTTGGAGAAGTGGTGAACTAGGCTCGATCTATAGACTACCAGGAACCTCAATAATTTACTCAATCTACTTTCCATTTAGTGGATTTTGAATTGTAGGTCTAAAGTGCTCTAATACATGGCAGTACCACAATTGTGTCTGTAACTCACCCAAGTGCGGTTGTGTCATGCCATGACTAAACACTGCATCAAGTTTGATTTTAAGCATACCTATTCACCTCCATGTAGTCTTGCCTAATCCTTTTCAATTTCGAAACATTGGATACTCCTGGTGAAAGCTATCTTGACAATCATATGTTTGTAGTTTTCTTGTTTTCCACCTTTGGTGTCAACACCAACCAAATCAGATCTCTATGATAGTTTTAAAAATGATGTTAGGAAGGATTATGCAGCAAAGTATAAAAACATACATTGAGTGTGAAAGATAATATTTCTTACTATGAACGGATATAGGAACTAAGAATGCTCTAAAGTTGGATTGAACAACATATATGCAACGAAAAATCCTAGTGTTGTTGGCAAAGGCAGAGGAGGTCCCTACATACCAATGTAATAGAATGAAGAAATATTCACATGTTTAGACCTTGGAGTCTACCATGCTATTAATAATATTGTTCAGATTATTAATATTAATAATACACTAATTTACACTTATAGAACTATGTTTGCCATTTACATTGCTTTTATATATGCCACTTACAAGAAGGTATGCCATTTACAATGCTTTTGTATATACCATTTATAACATATGTCATTTACAATGCTTTTATATATGTATACCTCATACATATTTGCAATAGGAAGCGCTATGTGTATTGATCCAAACTATATGTGTCAAAACTAGTACAAGCAAGTGGAGTTAAGTTGCAATGAAAAAATATACCTAGTTATAATTTTAATTTTTTTTGTCATTTGGGTCATTTGTTTTGAGGTTCCTTGTTTTGAGGTCCAATTGCTTGTTTGTCCTCGTTTTTATCTTTTTGCATGTTTGCCCCTCAAAACGCGTGCAATTCAAGAGGGAAAATAGGGGCAAAATGCAATTGGAAAAAACAGGGGCAACCATGCAATTGGAAGACTAAAAACAGGGGGCAAACATGCAAAGTTAAAAAAAATGGAGGGAAATTGAGTAATTGGACTTTAAAACAATGACAGTCTAGCAATTATCCCTTTTTTTAACTAGAAAAGACACACTACTAGAGGGGGAGAGCATATGACATGAGCTCACTTGCATACTTCTTGTCCAAATGTATAATAAATTTCATGTTCTTATAATCTTATTCATCAAGTCCTTGTCCAAAGGTATAATAAATTTCATGTTCTTGTTCATCAATTCTATATATGGCTACTTGTAAGCGGTTGTCCTCGAACAACGATCCTCGGCGGGTATCCTCAATAATGACACTTCTAACATGGTGGACAAAAGAGCAAGGGAATGGTAATGGGGAGTGAAAGGGCATTTGGGAAGCCAGGATAATGGAGCATTATTAGAAACAACATGGGAGAGTGAAGGAAGACTGAAAGTGTTAGGGGTGAGAAGATGAAATTTTGATTATATAGGGGGACAAGGCTTCACCGTCGGGTTAATACACAACCCGGCAGGGGGTCATCCATGGTCATCACTACTAGGTTTTGGCTAAACCTAGTAGTGATTTATTTCCATCATTGTCGATTGTCCTTGACCGGACAAATATCCATCAGGTTCCTAGAAACTTTGTTGCAATCCTTACATCCGTTCGGTTGGTTTCTGTCGTTGGATGCACCTAGACGTTTTAGATGAGTTATCAACCATCATATCCAATCGCCTTCTGCCACAACATTATAAATAGGGCATGCCAGTGAAGCTCGACTTCGATGAAGTCTAAGAAAGTGGGATAGGATCTATGGTCAGTGATATGCAATCATATTATTTATGCTTTCATCCCTAATCAAATTTGGTTTTATTAAATCCATTATCAAATATGTACTAATAATGAATTCATGTGGTATATATAGATGTTAATATATTCTTTATAATCTTTGTAAAACTTAGAGATTTGTTTTTAGAAAAAAAAAATGAAAATTTTAACATATTGGCCTTGTTTGGATGGGGGTGCATTTTAGTCACTTTTAGTCAACCAACCCCAAACAGGGGTGACTAATTAGTTAGGGGATGACTAAAATTTATAAGTGAGGGTACCCCAACTTATAGTGACCAAAGGGCTTTCCTCTCTCTTTTTAGTTCTTTTTTTTTTTTTAGTCCCTCTATCTAAAAAGGAAACATTTTAGTCACCTGAGCTGTTGTATCCAAATACCCCCATTGGATGGAAGATGGAAGGGGTACTCCCTTATATGGCTTTTGAGTCTCATTATTTGTAATGCCTAATGTGGGAACGCTATAGGATCATGCAAAAGCAGCGCATGAAAATGAAACACAAGCATGGATGTGCAAAATTAAGTTTAGATGCGCGTCGTTACATGCACAGCAAGAGCTAGCACAGCGTGCACACGCACAGTTGTACCCCGCTTCCTGGACGCATATATAGGCCACAAGTGTCTGCAGTTGCGGTCCATGGAGTCGCGCAGTGGAGAAAAACCAAAGTTGGATTTGCTTGTTGATTCAGCACTACTCAAGCAACCAAGCTCGATCCTTTACGGCATCACACAAGCAAAGATTACTGGAGGTGGCTGGCGATCGACGACGCGTCCGCGTGGGTGTAGTGGCTGTGGATTCACGACGTCGACGTGGGCCAGCGCCTCGGCGATACCCTGTGGTGGTGGGCGGCCGAGAGTTACAGCACTGTTGGCACCCGTTCTTTTCCAAGACCACGATGTGCCATGTCTTGCTATATGCTAGCTAGTGGGTCAATCAAGACGTTCCACAATCTCTACTAACTGTATGCAGCAGTGCAGTCAAGTCGTGTGAGATCGATCCGCAGTAGCCACAGACATCTCGATCCTTATTCCCTCCCCTGTGTTGTCTGAGCTACAAGCATTTGCATCCACAAATCTCCCAGTGGCAACGTAGCTACATCCACGTCGTTTTCGGCGTGGCGTTGTGTGAACCATATATCGATCGAAAAGAAGAGCAGGGCGAAGAGCAGAAAAGGACCGAATAATGGCCGATCCGTCCGTCCTGCCGCCCAGCTTGCTAGACTAGTTGCTCCGACTTTTCCTTCCTGTGCGTCTGCGTGGTACGTGTACGTGTTCCGAAGCGAGCGCTGCGACTGCGAGCGAGGCAGCGACGCAACGAACTGCCAACCCCTGGTCTGGTAGTGGTGGCCAATGCCAATCTGCGGTGCACGTCCACCACCAGGCCCTCGCATCCCCCGACCCGGGGCAAAGCAAAAGCGAAGTGCCAAAGTAAGCGCACATTCGCCTTTGGCGCCGCGGACAGCGACGACGAGGCCACAATTACAAGCGCGCCGGCACCAGCACCACCAGAGAGCTCGGAGAGAGGCCCCGCGGCCCGGCCGACGCCACACGCCACCGACACCGCATCACATCGCATCGCATCGCATCGAGCAAACCCATGTCGTTGCCGCGTGCTGATCCTGAGGCGAGGGTGGCGCGGAGCACGCGCGCGCACGTGGGGTGGGCCGGATCAGTTACCTGGTCCGTGTCGCGCCACCGCCGCGCCGCTCGGCGGCCGGCTGCGAGGCGCGCTACTAGGACTAGATGCTGCCGCATTGCCACTGATCCAAAGGAGGACGCCGGCTGCAGGTTAGCTAGTGAATCGACACGTGTCGCTCTCAAAGAATGGGGATGATACGCATGGGTCGGGGAACGAACGTCCGTGCATCATCCTGTAATCGGAGCACCACGCTGTACATGTACTCAGCCTCTTTATCTGGTACTGTTGATCGAAGATCGGGAGATCCCTTTCCATGCTCCGGGCGGCGGGGCGGAGCAATCGCCCACCGCTACGTAGCTACCCTAGCTACTCCTACTAGTTGTTAGGATAGGAAACGGGACAAGGTTACCACAGCCACTAGCTCAAATCCGAACAACTAACCGCTTTGGACACGGGCGCGCCGACCTGTACTCTCGTTCACTCGCTTATCAACCTTACAGTACCTACGAATTGACTCGGCACATGTTTGGAGTACTCCCGCCAGACCACGAGCTAATCAAACGTTTTGTCATGGCTCTCGTTCACCGCACGCGACCGACCGGGATCGGCAACTAACGAGCGGCGACCGGGGCGGCCTAAAGCGACGCGACGCTCCCAGCGAACCACGCGCGCCTCGCCTCACTCCAGAGCTGAGCTCGCCAAGACGAAACGATCGATCCAACGGCGCGCGCGGCTCGGCGTCGGCGAACGCGCTCTCGCGCGGCGCTGCCGCGCGCTAGCCGTCGCATCATCTCACGCACAAAGCGCGCCCTGGAGACGTCGGGTATCCTCATTGTCATTGGTATCTTTTGCTGCGCGTGTACTCCATCCAGATTCACGGTTCTGATCTCGTGTCGGACGGACGATGACGGCTCATGCTCATCCGAGGCGAGGAGGCGCGCTGTTCGATGCTCCTCCACTGGATCAACAACACGTTGCGGCACCAAAATTAAATATCGATTCGTTTCAAAAAAACATAAAGCCCGACTATACTGTACGTACACGGCGAATCTAGCGTATATTATTGGGGTCAGCTGACCCCGATAACCCACTGAATATTCCACTAAAAATCCTCAGCCACATAAAAATCACTCTTAAAATAGAGAAACAATGCATGTTTGACCCGTTACTTAATCTTTGACTCCGTTGAGATAATATCACGTATACTGTACTAATCGAGTACTGGATCGCACATAAGATGTTACTGGATTGAAGTGATGCAATGCAGCCAAATAATTTCCCCCTGATCGGATGCATTACACCTTCAAAGGTTATGTTCCCACGCACGCCTAACAGATTATGGGTTTATACTTTATATGAATGGATACACAAGCTGACGGCGTTAGAATGTACAAGGTGGGTCTTGCCTTTGAGCTTTCAGAGTTTGTTCACAAATGCAACCAATCCAAGGAACGAACACAGATGACAGACGCACAAATATTCAACCACAAACAGGCAATTCAGCCTTCCTGTGCCTTCAGTAGGGTGCTTCACTGCTTCGTTTCCCTGAGAAAAATGAGAAAGCAAACAAGAACCGCTATGAACGCCGGTGCACAAACAGGGAAGAAATCGTGCAAATTTTAGCGAACTGTTACGGTCTTTGATAACCAAGTCTGACCACATTTTACTGTAAGTATGACGTGGGAAGTAAACTGTCAGATGATAAGAACTTCGTACTTTATTACCTTCAGGCTTCAACTAACCAATAATCAGCTTGTGCTGCCGAGGTCGACGTCCATTGTGTAATCATACTCAATAGTTGGTATGACTGTCGCTATGAATTTCAGAAATATGAAAAGGTACCTATTCACAAGAGGGCCAGAAGTTAGAAACCAGTCAAAAATAAGGGTGATGTGTGCTTAAAGAATATTATTACTTGTCAACTTCTGGTTCCACTCCCCCTGACATTGGAACGTCGATGATCTTTTTCATCACAGCTGCATGTTTGCATGGGTGCACTGAAGCATGCTTTCCAGCCAACAAGTGAGGATGGTCCTCAATAGTCACCTGTGCAATACAGTATAGTATCTTAGCGCATTGGCCATTGTACAAGAAAACTTCATTGTTTCGCTGGCCGTTTCACTGGTGTAAGAGAAAAATGGGACCTGCTTCTGACACAATCATCTTGACTGACATGACATAGATAGTCCATAAATAAAGCCTTCAAATGCATGAAGCAACTATAGGGTGCTATAACGAAAGAACCTATCTTCTAGGGTCCTCTCCTGGCACAGTGGTAGAGCGTGACGTGAAAACATTAAGTGCTTCACTGCTTCTATTAGCTAAAGTAAGTTTCAATTCACAATAGCTAATGTAAACAGCTTGAAAAGAATAGAAAAGCGCAAATAGAGGACGGGCCTTCAATGATCCATGACCTGTGATCCTGTCAGCACAAGATATCACAGTTGGTGGTAACCCGAGCACAACAACTGCATGGATATCTGCATTACAGCTTCAAGCAAGGCAAACTACTTATGTTGTTTTTAGAGAAGGGAGAAGGGGTTAGCACATTTGGCAGAAACCTAGACCATTACATGACTGCTCATGTCACATTATTGTTACTCCAGTGTGACATGATTCGGTCATTTGGCACTGGAGTTCACTCCCGGCAACAAATGGCAGGAGTTCGCTCCCGGCAACAAACCTTCATCACAATCCAAGAATGCGCTAGTAGTGACGGGACTGGACTCCATGCAGAGCCATGTGGTGAGCGCCCTTATCAGTGAGGAAACAAAAACGCAATGTTCATCCATATACGTTTGCATGCACAGTCATGCAGTACCCCCTTCAAATTTCTTCATGATAAAGGGAGGATGCAGAAACCAGGATGTCTATAATGTGGCGAATTCCACCACTGCCTAACCATTATGACACACTACAAAATGAAAGGCTGAATTATATTTGGTTTCAAAAAAATATACAGTTGCATATACTGTAACCTGTGACACCAAATTGATTCCTTTTTCTGATCAACTCTTGACACGAAACGTATATCTTAAACGTCAAACAGTTTACCCACACGGAAATTCCAACAAAACAATTTTAAGTATGTTGACTCAATATATGGTAAAATTTGTCCTATCCACACATTCCGTTGGGTGTACCAAAGAATCAAAAGAATAAATGGAAAATGAAATTACCGTTTTTCGTGCATGGTCTTGGCTGATATCTTCAAACACAAGTTCAGGCTTTAGTGGCATTCTTGACTACAATTGGGAAAAGAAAAAAAAAACAATCAAGTCAGGCTGCAACAAGACCACAGTAACTATATGCAAGAAGCACTTGTTATGTACAAAATTACCTCATCATATCCAGTCAGCCAGACACGTGGAGTTTGGTAGTATTTGTCATACCTGCAATAGGATCATGAATTAAAAGTTTCCTAATTCAAGTGTAGGTTACAAGAAGAACTGCTTTTCACACAACGTAGTAATAATTAGCCAATCTTATCTTAGAAACAACAACTGCACTTTAAGGAAGCAGCCATTAACTAGTTAGAACTTTGGAAACGTTTGGTTGTAAATAAATCAGATGGGTGTCATGCTTGCCAATGAACTCATCATGCAAAAAGCATACAGTTTGTTTAATGTATGTAGACGTCACGCCTCAGTAATCGTTTGGTTACTGTTGCATCTTGTTATTTGAACTTTATTCTGCTTAATGAGACACAGCTATTCAAAACACAAAACTTGGCTAGTACAGAACAGAACATTAGGCAAGATGTCCCCCACAATACACCAATCAGAAAACTAGTGTACAGTTGGGCCCAACCCTGAAAAGGAGAATTGACCGTATCCTGTAGGCGATAAAAGATCTTACGTTATGCTAACATCATATGTTCTGGTATGAAGGATGTTGTCTTCAGGTTCTTCTGCGACAAAGTAAGATGGCTCAGCAGCAGCCTGCAATTAGAACAGAAAGGCAAAGCTGGTATCAGTAATTTATTAGCCCTGTTTAAGATAGAGGATTGTGATCTTTCCTACCAAATTATTCCCTGTGTCTTCATAAGTGTCCATGTCAGGTATATCTTCTTCTTCCTCTTCCTCCTTACCACCGCTAAAGTAAGAGGGGATAGACTTTATTCCATCAGATCTCCCTATATCCAATGTATCCATAGACGGAATGTCTTCTTCCTCTTCTGGCTTTAATGCTAACATGATCAATGGAGCGCAAAAAACAGTTAAGGTCATATATTTCAGTGAGTGGAAAAACCAAGCAGCACTTATAAGGATATTAACCTTGCACCCCATGTGTTGCAAGCCAGCCTTCACCATCCTCATCATCATCGAGAACTACCTCGGCTCCTGCTGCATCATACTCCTCCTCAACCGTGATGGCACGTCTTAAACAGGGCACTGGGAGTAGTAGAAAGAATTTCCAATGAGTGAGATATCCGAGAGCTACAAGCTTTAAACAGTAAAGTAGTGAATTCAGTAGTCCCAAGGCATGAATGAATTCCCTCTAATTTTCTCTGTTTCCAAGTGTTTATGCTTCAATTACTCCAGGATTTTGCTAAACTAGCACGGTTGATCTCGTCCACTACATGAGGTTTGGGAAAAATAAACCTAACAATTGTCCAATTCTACCCACCAAAAATGCAGTTTCACGATACTCAAACTTGCGCAGACAGGAAAATAGATAGGAGCCGATACGTGACTCAGTTCGGTAGCAGCATACCATTACGCGTGACGAGGAACTGCTTATCGGCGGGGAGATACGGCTTCCTCTTGCTTGGATCGCCCGCTTCCCTGCGAACGCACGACACACACCAGATCAATCAGTCAACCACCGAAATCGGTTCAAGGGAGGCGGAGCGTGGGGAGAGGAGCGTAGAACACACCACGACCAGGTGGGGCACTTGGCGACGAGGTTGTCGCCGGCGAGGATGAACTCAGGGACGGACAGGACGCCCTTCTCGAGGAACGCGGAGACGGTGCGCGGGGCCGTGACCCGCTCCACCGTGCCCTTGTAGAGCTCGTAGACCTTCTGCTTCACCTGCATCGTCGCCTGCTTCTCCTTTCGCTCGCGGCGCGGCGCGGCGCGGCGCCCGACCGGAACAGCTGTAGCTTTCCTTCCTCTCGACGGAGACGAAGGGGAAAGCAGAGAGAAGTCAGATGAGTTTGCTTGCGAGCCCTGCGGTTACGCCACCGGGGGATGCTATGTTGTACGCTACGCCAGCGGAATTGGAACACGCAATCAAACCCCTGCTCGGCCTCCTGGGTCCTGGGCTGATTTCGATTTCAGAGCTTCCTGTGGTGGGCTTTCTGTGGTGGGGGTGTGGCAGGTGGCTGGGCCGTACGTGGCTAGAAAGGGCCACGGCCCTGACATCCTATACAGCTCGGCCTCTTCCAAATACATCTTTTTTTTAGGGAATGCCATCATGGCTGTCTTCCAAATACATCTTGGTCACGTTTATTAAACGGGATTCTGAGAGAAATCAACCGCTTTCAAGCCACGTAAATAAAGGACCACAAAGTTAAAAGCAAAATAGTAATCCGGACCAGAAGTAGCTCTCTTTCAGTCTTTTGAATCTTGGATTAGATTTTTTTTTTTTTAAAGAGGTGGGAATGGCCAAGTTAAAAATCCTAGCTCGGTCACTTTCTGTTTGAATCCTCTAGAATTAAAATGGTCTAAAGTTAATTATAAAAATGTTTTAAAGTTTAGTGGCTAAATTTTAGATTATGAGATACAAACATAACATAAAGATGGTGAAAACGTAAAGTAACTAATAAACCGGTAAAGTAACTAATAAACCGAACCGGACATATATGCATAGGTATAGTTTTAGAAAACAAATTAAAAAGAATATACAAATGGATAAATAATTTTAATAACTAGTTCTTAGCGTTAAACACGAACTTCTACATGCATGCATCGAAAGGGATATTCAACCCATGGCCGCAACATGTCCAACGTAAGAGCAACTTTCGAACAGCCTCTCTAGCTCCGTGAAATCCGATTTGGCATTTTATAGGGAAAAAACGCCTGCAATATCCCCTCTATCTCAATCTCTAATTTAGCTCGCTCTCTATTCTAGCAAAATAAGCGAGTGTCCCTCGCTTGCCTTCCCATCGTTGTTCAACCTCTCGGCAAGCCAAACTAGAAGACGAACAAGGGACGCTAGCATATTTTGCCTAGCGGAGAACCAAAGAAAAATTGAGATAAGAGGTTGTTGGCGGTGGTTTTTGCCTAAAAGCACAAAAATAGATTTCACGAAGCAATCTAGAGAGGCTGTTGGAGTTGATCACCAAGCGTTTCATTAGCTTGGTGTATTTTTTTTTTTCCAACGGCGTAGCTGCTTGTTGTATTGCTTCTCAATTTCTTGGGTGGATCGGAACCAGCACCCGGCCGGTGGGTTTGTGTCATTGTGTGCCCGGTTTCTTGTTGCGTTTGCAATGGTACGCTTTTTGTTTGCTGCATCGTCATGCACGTTTCGTATAGCTGGTGGCATGGCACTGTTGCTAAGGCCAGGGCAGTTCAGTGCCCTCTTGGCAACGGAACTGTCTCTTTCTCATCGTTTTCTCATCGTTTCCTCGTTAGGTGGGCAATGGGTTCGTGTGTGTCCCTATGCTTGGCGTCGAAAAGACAACGGAGTATGTTGGCAGTAGTAGTATGGTGGATAGATAGATTTGGCACGTAGTCAGGACAACTGTTGCTGCCAACCTACTCCCTCCTTAACTTCAACTAGCCTCAGCAATCACTCCATCTTGAGCCCTGAATTTATTTTTCTCTATACTATACTATACCGGTGTCACTAGATGTGGATTACTAACCCTGAGGAAATTGTAAATTTTTCAGGTTTCATATACATATGGTACATGTTGTTGAACCTTTAATTTCGAGGGTTTTAGTGTTTATTCAGTTTTCCTTAAAGAATCTTGATCTGAACCTTTTGTCTGTAAATATTTTCTTCTCTTGGATATGTAATCATTTAAAGAAAAAAAAAAAGTGTATCAACTAGACATCTACATGCATTTGTGCATACTTGAAATATATATCTTAGTTGCAGCATGTGTTCGGCTTGAGTTAGCACGTGTTCGGCTGGTAGTAAATCACATCAGGTAATCATCATAATTAGAGAACTTCAGCATTATTTACATGAAAATTTTTACCATATTATTTCTCCCGTTGCAACGCACGGACATGTTTGCTAGTATATATTAAATATTAGTACCTATGATACACAATTAGTATTATTGAAAAAAAATTGAATCTAGTTTTTAACATAATTATTTGGAGATAAAAATGTTACACTTATTTTCTATAAATCGAGTCAAACTTGAGTCATGCACGACCGTTATTTAGGGACGGAACAAGTATAAAACATAGACCATACCAACGGAATCCAACATGCACCCTGATGACTCCAATGTGGTCAATTTGATAGAGCTCTCGCTACAAAAGAAAAGAGTGAGCAAGGTTGGCGAAACAGGCGAGAATCAATTCTAAATTAATTCTTGTGGCAAATGAATGAGAAACAATGAGAACCGGTGAAGAGCGAAGTTTTTGTAGCTCCTAGCTCAGTATGAAAAAAAATCACGTTACCTCCCCACCAAAATCCAGTTGTATTTAAAGTGTTTGCCAGGGATGCATAGAACTCCCTATATGTTCAGCTTGACCCACCCCTCCTCCGGTCAAACCCACTTCTCCGGTCTCCCAACCGGCCTAGGAGTTTTGAGCTCCAGCATGGAGGAGATAAAGCACACCGAAGCTCCCCATTTCCCACACCTTGCGTCCATGGCATCTTGCAGTTATGCTTGTCCATATATAATGTCCATGCCCTCACAAACCACCAGTGCAGCCGTCTTAGGATTGCACCAAATTTTCAAATTTTCACTTTTGTTGGTTAGTCCTGGTTGTTGTTTGCTACACAAGTGCATATTTCTTTAGTATCTCGCTAATCTAATTGAAGATCTTTAGCGACTTCATATAATACTCACAATATGAACTACAAAAAAAAATCTAAAAACTGACAGTAAACTCTAGACATTGAGGTAATCCAGTAACTCTATATATAACCCATTTGTGCTATAATATAGTGCATTCTAAGAATTTTAGAATAGATTAAGAGAGAACGCAAAAGACCCATGTGTCTTGTGTCCTCACTTTATTTCATTCAATCATTATCATCAACATGATTAGTGGTGATTGGTTGATAAATGAAAAGTCTTTAATGCAAAACTTTTTTTTTTTAACCTAGAATTTCTTATATTTAACTACATATTTTCAATGCTTGAGTGTGCTATATTACTAAACATGGATGGACTAAAGAACATTAGCTTATGGCCGAGCCATATTTGCGAACACATGGTTGATTTAGGTCACATGTGTTTAGTTTTGTGATTGAGTGATTGTCAACAAATCAACATTTTAATTCTATTTTCTTTTATTCTTTATATGTTCACCGCACCCAAGACGTTTGTGTACGGGTGTGGAGCTAGATGGTAATATGAAGGACGGCATTGGACCGAAGAATTTGGCTAGAATAGATTAAGAAGAGAACGCAAAAGACCCATGTGTCGAGGAGGTTTGGTGGTTTGTCCTCAAAACCATCGGTGCGGGTTTAAAACCACGGGCGCGGGTTTCCTCAAAACCATTCAAAACCCGGGCGTTCATTATCATCAACATGATTAGTGGTGATTGGTTGATAAATGAAAAGTCTTTAATGCAAAACTTTTTTTTTCGAGCGCATCTGTGTCCTCTGCAGGTTTGTTGGCAACCTAGAATTTTTATATTTATCCTTCTTTTGACTCTTTTTTTCGTTTTTTTGATTTTTCCCCAATTTTAGGGTTCTTGTTTTGAGGTGATTAGCAGCTACAGCAGTCCAAGAACAAATTCATGCTATTTGCATTCTCAAACTGATTACTAAACATGGATGGACTAAAGAACATTGATTTCGAGTTTTTTGGGAATTTGCTCCTAGCTAGTTCTATTCCATCTGTGTATTTTGGGACCTTGTGTGTGAGTTTGCTTTTAGAGGTCAAACAACACTAATATGCATATGAAAACATGAGGACTCAGAAAACATGAGAGAGAGAGAGACAGCAAGGGTGAACTCTCGGAGGCCAAGCTTAAGGCTTTCGACCTAGGGTCTGTAAGGTATTGCAATATTATTATATATTACGAACATTAGCTTATGTATTATTGATGCTATAAGTGATAATATGTAAACTATACAATTTATAGAAAAGATCAAATACAAATAGATAGGTTTTTGCAATGAATGTTTGATTACCTTTTATCTCTTGCAACACACGGGTATATTTGCTAATTTATCTAATGTGTGTAGTAGCAATGATCAAGGGGTGTCAGTATAACATGTCAGCAAGCAAGACGTACTCTTAAGACCATCTCAACTTATTATGATGTAGTAATTCACGAGAAACAATGGGCCTTATCACAATATCATCGCCACCTCTAAAAGATAATTTCGTAGTCGACTGTAGCTCCCCAAGCTACGGCTGCATAGGCAAGGAAAAGGAGGGCCTGGTTTTCCAAAAGCGTCACATGTGAGAGAGATGAACTGTCACGCTGCTACGCATCTCATCATGGCAAGTGAAAGATCAGCATCTGCGAGCTTTTTTTCATCAGCATCTGACTGCTGCGCGCGTCTATACCATATGATATGATGAGCACCCTTTCCAACAGTAAACAACTGTCAAGGCTGCAGCTGCATCAGACGACCATGGGGGCTAGCTCATGCTCATGATCCATCTCCATCTCCTGTGCGCTGCCTTGCAGAGAGGGGTTTCCGGTTTTGTTCTCTTCAGCACCCGGCCAGTGAACATGCAGGCCACCAAAGGTTGATCCATCTCGTGGAGACACAAGTGTACGAGTTGGGGTCCGATAACCTTAACCTGTGGTTGCCCTTCGCTTTATTCCTTGCTTGTACAAGCAGCACAGGGCACCCCATTGCAGTAGCTTGTTCTTCTCTGATCCACGGCCTTTGTTTTTTCCTTTTTCCATGAAAGCAGCAGAGTCAAGCAAAAAAATATTGCGCCCTTTGTTTGTTGCCCAGTCATTGTTAACACCCTTTGAGTTGGCCACGGTTGCTGATTCCTCCTTTTCCAAAGCCCTCGCTAGCTAGATCTTGACTAACTGACAGATTGTTATTATGCGCTAGCTTGTAGGAACATCTGCGATCATTAGGCTGAGATCCATACGTTTCTAAACCACCTTTGAAATCAGAGGATGGTCAAGCAAGCTAGCTACCACATGCATCATTATGGATGCTTATCAACTGTACTAATTACCTATGCTACGTATAGTATGATAAGCATTGTTAAGCTTTATTAGCAGAGCATATATGTATTTTGCTTTTGCCGCAAAAGCATCAATATATTCATTTAACCTTCTTTTTCTCATGTGCAGTATTTCGTCGCATTTGTGTGTATGGCCACACAACATGATGAGGTTGTGATAGCAACTTTGCAACCAGCAATACGGGTTCAAAGATTTGCTTTGGTTCCCCTCTCGCTTTTGCTTTAATTGCATTCATGAGGTGCTTTTGTGGGACTGATGCTCTGCAATTTCCTGCTAATCCCCATATGAAATGCAGGTTCATGTCACTTCATCATGTGCTATTATCTCGTGGAAAAAGGAAAATTGGGAGCAGGTCAGCGTCTCACAAAAAGACGAAATCAACGTGCAGTACCACCATCGATCACCATGGACTGCATATAAATTAAACAACACACTGTGGATGTTACCTCTGTACCCTGCAGTTTGTTGGTTCTGGCATAATAAGCCCCAGACAGACCAACAAAGATATGTCTGTTCTGTTAAATAATTGTTCTTGTTAGGTAAGCGCGTTCTTTGGACAAAAATCACTGATTGGGGTTTGCTGTCCTTCCTTGAGAGAAGAGGGGAGGCACAAGTTGATCTGAATAACCGATTCATCAAGTTTGTTGTACTAGCAAGCAGATGTCTTGATCTGAATATTTCTTACTCCTATCCTATATGATAGTGTAGATGGTGTAAGAGGTAACCCAGCTCCAGCTGTAAGACATTCTGATTCTGAAAGCAAAAGGAAAATTCTGACTGACAGCATTATTGAACATGCATGGCTCACGCAGTAAATTTCGATGCAAGCAAGTCAAAATCAACATCTGGTTAGTTCACAACTCAACTCAAGACGCTACTCGTTAGCAATCACACATCGAATCATATGGGTACATATCGACCATGTGTTCGTAGAAAAATCTGGCTTACAGAAGAGGCCTCCATTCAAGAGAAAAATGTATATACCAAATGCAGTAAATTTCACGCAAAGTCGGAATGAAGTACAGCTGGTTAGTTTACACCGGAACCGCAAAATCATTGTGCTCGGCAGAAACACTGTTTTCACGTCAACCTGTTGCCACGCATTGCAGACTCTAAAGCTAGCTAGCTACGTACGATATATGCAGCTGTGCAAGAACCGTCCCCGTTGAAATATGCCTCACAACAAGAGAACATGAGTCGTCTCGTCATGATGGATGCATCCATCCATCTCCTCACCATCAACATGTGACAGACAAGTTTATTTGTCACCGCAGTTGTTACCATCCTGGGCTGAATCACGTACCGATCGATCGCTCTCAGTGAAGTTCGCGGCAGGCACGGAACGGGGACGCTGAATCCAACGGAACAGAGACTTGTCAGAGGTAACGGCGATCTCTCACCGGCCGCGACAGTAATAAATCGATCGATCGCTTAGGTAAACCTTTGTTTTCCCCTGTTTTCACCCACCGTCGAAACACATGCATTCTCTCTGGAATCCAGGTGCCGCAGAGAAATCACGAAAAAACTGTTAGCGTCTCCTTATACAGAGAAGAAGTTTACTTCTTTACCCATAAGCAAGGTTTGCTTACTCCTAAGAAAAACCATGGCACCCAAATGCGCCTGTTCCATTGCCAGTACAGTACTACGTACATCAATCGAAGATACTGTATTTAGATGCGCATCCTCCCTCGTTAAGTCGTTGAATGCTGCCCAATTAATGGCACAGCAGGGGTGTAGGGTGACAACTGTGTCCAGATGGACCGCGATCCACGTCTCGAAAACGACCGCGTGACAGGTACGAGTACCAGGTACGCACGTACGTATACCACAAACCCGCACGTATTGTATTCGTCTACGCCACCGCGTCCGTCCAGGCCTGCGCCGGCCGTATACATCCAAGTATTCACTCTGAAAACTGAGCTGGTGGAGGAGCAGCCACACTGCGGTGCGGTGCGCTGCAGCTAGCTGATCACCAGCTCAGCCACCCTGCTGCCGACGTGGCCTCGCCCCATCTCCACCGTGGCATGACCAGCCTGTCAGGCACGCTCGGCCGGGGCCCGGGGTGCCAGGCCCCGTTTGCCTTGTCGGGATGGGCAGCGCCCTGTTCCAGCGAAAGGGAAGGGCAGGGCGAGCCCAGACGACCATGGTAACTGCGGTGAGAGCGAGCATCAGCTTTCCGCGCTGCAAATGATGTCCGCGCTTAAAAATAAGTCACGCTCCCTGTAGCAAGGCATGGCACGAGCATCGGCGTGGGCATCAGCATCAGCATCTCCGGGAAGCAAATTAAAAGGAGCCTTCCAAAGCTGCCGCCGAGAGAAACTGTAGATGGAAGGCGAAGATGCTGCTGCAGCTAGCCACATGAGGAATGCAACACTTTGTCACCACTTGATCATGGCCCCTCTTGCTGCTGGAGCTCAACAATAAGTTAACTTGTACACTTGATGATAGAAAAATGGCAGGGAAATGGAATATATATGCTGGACTTGGACTGGCCAGCCAGCTCTGGTTAACGGTATGTAACGGGTTACCTGCACATGCAGTTGTAAACCCATAGACAATTGCCCCATTGGCTGTGAGGTTAAGACATTTCGTGGTCAGCAGTGAGGTTTCCATTTCATCTCAGGTCCCTTTTGTCCCTTCACTGGGGGATTTGGTAGTACAACACACATGGGAAGCACAAGCAACTACTACTAAAATCTAGCAAGGTCAACTACTGCTCGAATTCACACACTGGGTCACATTAGTACTAGTATATGTAATAATTAATATTAACTGATAGGTACTTACTCGTCTTACACTTATAAGTACACAGCTTATGTATTCCTCATTTATATATGTTTATTATACTTATTTAACCCAATTAAAAAGAAGAAGAAGAAGAATAAGAAAATAACTAGCTGCTTTTCCAAAGTAAATAAAAAAAAAAAAAGAAACGAGAGAGAAGGAAGACAAAGAAATGGGATACCACTGCACTGCTACTATTGTTTTGTTTAGACCTTGTAACGCAAGCAACAGCTAGCATCTCTGACTGCTACTCCCAAAGCAGCGGCTCCTCGAGGCGCAGCTCCGCATTGACCTCCTCCACATCTGTCAGCGGCGCCCACATCGGCGGGAAGCACCCGAACCCGTCCCGGATGTCCAGGAGCAGGTCCGGCAAGTCGAACAGCTGCCGCTCGTCCGCCAAGCCGCTCGACGACGACGGCGTCCCTGGCTGACAGTCAGAGACCGGCGCTGGTACTGGTACTGGTACCGGTGCCTCCAGCTCGGGCACGGCGCCGTTCTCGGCCTCGCCGGCGGGCTCTTCGTCGCGTGCGTTGCATGGCGCAGCCGGGGCGCCGGCGCCGTCGGGCCCGATGACGGCGGCGACGTGACGAACGCAGCGGCCAATGCGGCGGCGGCCTGCACGTCCTTGGCGCCGCGGACGCGGCGCGCGGAGCACGCCCGGCGAGGTCCGGGAAGTTGAGGTGCGCGGCGCGGCCCTTGATGGCGAGCGCGGCGACGTCGTGGGCGCGCGCCGCCATCTCGGCGGTGGGGAACGTGCCCAGCCATATGCGCGACTTCTTGCGCGGCTCGCGGATCTCCGACACCCACTTGCCCCACGCCCGCATCCGCACGCCGCGGTACGTCGGGTGCTTCCCCTCGCTGCTCCGCTTCCGCTTCTTCGCCGGCGCCGCCCTCTTGCCAGCACAATCATCGTCTTCTTCCTCCAACTCTTCCTCTTCCTCCCTGACCGCCTCGGCCTCCGTCCGTGGCGGGGGCGCGGCATTACCCGCCGCCGGTGACGGCGGAGAAGAAGACGAGTCCGTGACAGTGGACGAGCAGCAGGAGGTGGTACACGATGAGGTGGTGGTGGCAGAGGAAGAGGACGTTTCTTGGAGCTCTTGAGCCATGGCTAGATAGCTTAGCTCGGTGCACGGATGCGCAGTGGTGGTGTGCTGGAGGATGAAGTGATGAAGAAGAGTATGGTTGGCTTGCTTGGAGGACTTGTGTGCCGCCTGCCTCTGTTTGTATGTGGTGCGAGGGCCCTTTTTATCATGCGTGTGAGAGTGCTAAATGAGGGTGGGGATGCAAGGAAAAGTTACTTGCGGCTGGCTTGCGGGAAATCAAGAGCATGTGTTGGTATATATGCTAAGCGGCCCCTTGTACTGTCCCACAGTTTTTTTTTCCTTTTTCTTTTTAATGTTTGCTTTTGGTCCTATTTGTTTTAGATTTCAGCAGACAACTCACAAATTGCAGCCATCCACATGCTGGATTCTTACAGCCAAAAAATCTGCTTGTCCCAAGTTTGCAAATTGTAATCCATATTGGTCAAGCTGCAGAAGCTTTTTTTTTCCCCTTAAAGTGCACTAGCTAGTTTGTATATGTGGTTTTTGGGTTGCTTGTACCGCTTAAACCGTATAATTTAAGTGCTTTACTTCTTGTGCACGGGCCACTGTACACCCATGTTGTCATGTGGGTGCTGCAAGCTGCATGCCAGGATAACATATTAGTGATGGTGTGTTTATTACTTGTTATTTTTTGTTTGGTGCTCATTACTTGTTTTAATTGTTTGTCTAACCGTGTCATGTCAATTTTGTTGCAAGAGATTGAGTGATTGACCTTTTAAGAACACGATATCAATATAAAATTTCATTAAGGTCTAAACAAGTATTATCTGTTACTTTAACTTATGGATATTTTTTCATAGCATATGTTTTATAGATGCGGGACCGGCAGCCAGAGGCCACCCTCTCGGGCAATGCCTTGATGACCCCTGTGGCACAACACCAGCACAACGCACCACAAGACGATGGCGGGGCCACCTCCATCATCGACCACAACCCGCCCAGTTCGGTGGACGAGGTGCTAGCTTCAGTGGACGACGCCCACGACGCTGTGCGTGAGGTGACTCCCGAGGTGGCGCTTTTAGGGGACGACGCCCACGCCAATAACACGAGTTCGGGTTTGGGAGATGCTTGAAGCCGAAGTTGTGCATCCCATTGCAGACGCCTCTTGTCAAGGAAGGACCGAGACTACGCCGATCCAAAACGCATGTAACTGTTTGCTCACTACGCAAGAGCGGACGTGTCGCGACAAAGCCGCGGCACCCAATGTGACCATCCAGCGCATAAGGTGCTCCTTTGCAAGCTCAGCATCGAGGTGACGAGGATGACGGTGATGCGATCATTGAGAGCAAGGTCATATCGGCGTTCCGGGAACATGATGGAGCGGAAGCAGCTTCCTCTACACGTGCTTCGATGGCAACTTTGATGTTCGCCCTTGACCTCGACGCCACGCACTGGGAAGTGACTTGACTCCGCTGAGTCGCTTAGCTTCATCTTCGTAGCAAAGTTTGTTAGCCATGTAACCGCAAATTTGTGATCCGTGTTGGGGTGTGTGTGTCGGGCGCCATGGTAGCCGCTATTACGTGGGCCGTTGTGTATCAAAATTCTCTCTGCTTAATGAAAAACACGCCGTCGGCATGGTCGCAAAAAAAATCATGGGACTTATTAAGTCAAAAAGTGAAATAAGTGACTTATTTTGCCAAATAGTAGAGACTTATTAAGTTATAAGACTTATAAGTTATAAGTTGGTACCACCCCTACTTAAAACTTAAGTCACTCATTTGTCCGTGACTTATAAGTCACTTGCAACCAAACAGCATGACTTAGAAGTCACTCACTTTTAGTCACCCGACTTAATAAGTCTCATGACTTATGGAAATCAAACAACCCCTAAATATAGCTAAAGGCTTGAGAGTATATGTGCCTTATTATTAGCTTCCAAAAGACCAAAACTAGCCGGTGGTGGTCGTCGTTTCCGCCGGGGTCGTGTTTTCCGGTCGTGGTGAGGGTGCCGATCGGGATCGTGGAATGGCTGCCGGCCGTGGTGCTGGTGGTCAAGGGGCGGCGGCCGGTGGTGTGGAAGGTCGTGGGGTGGCAGCTGGACATGGAGATGCTGGTCGAAGGGCCGGCGAGGATGCCCATGGTCATGCTACGGTGGATCGTGGACGTGGCGCGCTGGGTCGAAGGGCGGGTGATGGCGACTATGCCGCTGGGGATCGCGGTGGTCGCGGATCGGCTGCTAGAGGACGCGGGGCCGCTGGTCGTGGCAACGTGGCCGATCGGGGTCGCGGGGCTGCTGAAGATCTCTAGATTGGTTTTGGCTAATTGATGACATCCTTAGGACTAATCTCTCTATGCTAAGTGTTGATTTAGTTGGACATTGGTCAAGCCGAGGATTGTGCATGGTGGTCATGGTGGATGGGTCGAGATGATCCAAATGTTGATCAAGTGCATGACATGGCGTGTTTCGAGGATCAAAATGGGCTCAAGGCAAAGGTATATCATAGGGCCATTTTGATTTTACACTCAAGACACCATAGAGGGTGTGAGTGATTATAGGATCGATAAGCCGTACTATAAAGAGGGAAAACTATCGCATATATCGATCCTCATGTGCCTCTAGGTTCAAAATCATTTGCATGCATTCTAACCTAGAGAGCTAACTCCGTACTTGATGGAAAATGTTTTCAAAATGCTAATACATGGTGTTGGGGTGTTCTTCGACGTGTCGGCAACAAGAATCAAGTGACGGAAGTTGATTTGGAGCAAAGGCGAAGGAACGACAACGAAACGACGGAATTTCGCAGCTCGCATAAAGACCGGACTCATCGACGGAAGCCGGAAAATCCGACCCGGACGCACTGTCGCGGGTCCGGTCAGAATTCCAGAGAGCATGTTTCTCGCCTCGGTGGTCGACGGTTGATCGGACGCACCGACGGAAGCATCCGGCCGCGACCGGAAGCCGGACCGGCCGCCGACGGGACGCACTCGCGGGCTCGGTTTGTCGGTCAGGTGGGGTTTATCGGGTTGTGGACGGACCCACCGACCGGACTCACCGTGAGTCCGGGCCGCCAAGGCCCCGGTCAGCCGATTTGTGTGGGTTTGCACCCCAACGGCCACATTTCATGGTGGGGGGTATTTATACCCCCTTTGGCCGGGCTTGTAGAGGTCTCTTGGTCATTTTGAATCAATCCTAACACCTCTAGAGTCGAGCACTCATCCTCCCCTCCTCCTTTGCTTGAGAGCATCCATTCTAGTGAGTTGAGGTGATTCAAGTGCACTTGCTTTGATCTTTGCATCTAGTGGCACTTGTGGATCGTTGTGAGTCGGTGGGTTTTCTTGTTGCTTTGAGAGCACCACTCCTAGCCGGCTTGGTGATTGGTGGAGACGTTGGCAAGAGAAGGTGAATGTTCTTGGCCACCTCCGGTGATTTGTGAGAGGGTCACACACTCCTCGTCGGAAGACAAAGTGTGAGTAATCTATTGCTCGTGGTCTTGAGAGTACCTCTCA
This sequence comes from Hyparrhenia diplandra, assembly GCA_015847255.1. Lineage (NCBI taxonomy): Eukaryota > Viridiplantae > Streptophyta > Magnoliopsida > Poales > Poaceae > Hyparrhenia > Hyparrhenia diplandra. Next base: position 296,860 of record JADLZK010012176.1, on the reverse strand, counting down.
TTTGCATTGGGTGCGAGAAGCCTAAAGGCATTTGGCTTGGAGTGAGCTCCACCTCGACCCACACGTGAGAAGGTCCAAGCACAACGGAGATTAGCTTGAGGGTGCTCAAGTGAACTTCGGGTTAAATCTTGTGTCTCCACTTGTCTCTTGGTGATTGGCTTCAATTAGGTTATCACATTGATTCATTCTTGGTGATTGGATTGACTAGCCTCGACATTGTGGTATATCACCTTTACACTCTTGCATTACTTTCATATATCTTGTGCTAGTGTAGCTTGAGTAGACTTGCTTAGTTGCTAGAGTAATTAGCTTGTTCACCTAGTGTTAAAGTAGTGACTTAGCCCTTGTGTGTGAATTAGAGACTATAGCAACTAGAATTGTCAATAGGAGGCTTGCCGACAAGTAGAGCTAGAGCAAACGCATTTACGCTTTGTTATTTACTAACAAGTTGCTCTAGTGATTTTGTAGAAATTTTATTAGGCTATTCACCCCCCCCTCTAGCCATTTAGGACCTTTCAAGTGGTATCAGAGCAGTGGTCACCATTTTAGTAAGGAGTAACACCCTTCGGTGCAAGATATGGCTACTATAGTGTTCAACCATGTTGGGGAAAGCCGCCTCACTTTGATGGTGAGAGTTCTTTTGATCATTGGAAGAGAAAGATGACCATGTACCTTGGATCGATACATGAGAGAGTATTGAGGTGACAGAGAATGATTATGTCATTCTTGATCCCACCAAGCTCACCGATGAGGATAGAGCAAACCGCACTTTGTGAATCGAATGGCACTCAACACAATATACAATGCCATCGATGTAAAGATATTTGAGGGCATCAAGGACTTGGACCGTGCAAGTGAAGTATGGACAAGATTGAGTGAAACATATGAGGGCACCAAGGTTGTCAAGAGTGCCAAGCTATATGGCCTCAAGAGTGAGTTTGAGACCTTCAAGATGAAGGATGGTGAAACAATTCTTGAGATGTTTCACCGGCTACAAGTGATTGTCAATGATCTCAAGACCTTGGGCTACAAGACACAAGATCAAGACTTTTGTCACAAATTCTTAATTAGCCTACCTTCAAGGTTCAAGATGTTGATCCTCATGCTACAAAGAGATGGGCTTGATTCAAAGAAGCCAAATGACCTACTTGGAGAGGTGTTGACATTTGACAAGTATGATCATGATGTTGATGCCAAGGAGAAGAAAGGAGACAAGAAGGTTGAGGAGAAGAAGGCCGTTGCATTCAAGGCATCCTCTACCTCAAACAAAGGCAAGGCAAAGGCACAAAAAGAAGAATATGATGTATCCGGCCTAGAAGAGGTTGATGAAGCTCTTGCCTTGGTAGTGAGGAAATTTGGCACCATGCTCAAGTACAAGAGGAGATTTGGGAACTACAAGAAGAAGGACACTTCCAAGGGCAATGAAGACAATAGGCTATGTTGAAAGTGTGATAGTCCCGATCATCTCTTTGAGGAATGTCCTCATAGGAAGGACAAGAAGAACAACAAGGACCGTAGAAGGGGCAAGAACAAGGCCACCTTCAAGCAAGGCAAAGATGGTGCTTTTGTTGTGACATGGGATTGTGATGAGTCCGAAGAGGAAGAAGAGGGCAAGGCTATGATGGCTCTAGTTGATCAAGACAAGCCTTCTCTATTTGACTCATCCTCCGGTTCATGCTTCATGGCTAAGGCCACTAAGATATATGATGAACCATCCTCTAATGAAGTAAAATATGATAGTGAGGAAGAATATGATGAATCAAATGAACCCACTAAAGATAAGATGTTTGAGGCGATGGAGCAAGCTAACATTATTCTCATAGCTAAGGCAAAGGAATGTATGGCCTTGGAAAAGAGAGTTGCCTCTCTTGAAAAGAGCCTTAGGGAGCAAGAAGCATCCTATGAGTGTCTAAAGGAAGACTATGAGGAGCTTCAACTTGCTCATACAAAGCTTGAAAAAGCTCATTCCTTGCTAGTAGCTAAGAGTGACAAGGTTGTCTTAGTTTCCAAGAGGAATGTTGGTTCAACATGTGACATTATAGATGAACCATTCGTGGTTGATGTTGAAGAACCAAACATACCCTCCACATCCACACCAACCAACTCTACCTCTACTAGTAGTGATGAAAAGGTTTTAGATTCATCATTATTAGTTGAGAATGAGACTCTCAAGAGAGAGGTGGATGAGCTCACCCACGCCTTGGGTAAGGCATATGGTGGGGATGCCAAGTTGCTAAAGTGCTTGGGTAGCCAAAGATTTTCCCTTAACAAGGAAGGTCTAGGGTATATCCCCAAGAAGGGCAAGAAGGCCTTTGTGACTTCAAAGCCTAGCTTTGTGAAGAGCAACGGTTCCTATTGCCAAAGATGCAAGCAAGTTGGGTATCTAGAGCAAAAATGCACTAAAATAAACAATAACAAGAAAGCAAACAAAGTGCATTCAATTTGTTTTGATTCATGTTATTTGCTTACCAAGAGGGAGAATGGTGTGAAGGCAAAGTTCATAGGTACACCAATTGTGGGACCAAAGAAGAAGTCCATTTGGGTGCCAAAGGCTTTGGTGACTAACCTCCAAGGACCCAAGCAAGGATGGGTACCTAAATCTCATTGATTTATCTTGTAGGTGGATTACAAGTCCGGTGGGAGGCATTGGATTCTTGATAGTGGGTGCACTCAACACATGACCGGTGATGCTAGAATGTTCAACTCTTTTGATACAAGTTCAAGTGGTGGTAGTATCACATTTGGTGATAATGGTAGAGGCAAGATCAAGGGTCATGGCAAGATTGAGATCACAAGTGACTTGAGCATATCCAATGTGGCACATGTTGACAAGGTGAACTTCAACTTGCTCTCGGTAGCACAACTATGTGACCTTGGTTTCAAGTACATATTTGGGGTTCATGACATTGAGGTTGTTAGCATGAAAGACTCAAAGTTGATATTCAAAGGCTTTAGGCATGACAATCTCTATCTAGTTGATTTTGGCACAAGTGAAGCAAAATTGAGTACATGCTTGCTCTCCAAATCAAGCATGGGTTGGCTATGGCATAGAAGGCTAGGACATGTTGGTATGAAGCAATTGAACAAGCTTGTGAAGCACGACTTGGTGAGAGGCTTGGATGGAGTTGAGTTTGAGAAGGACAAGCTATGTGGTGCATGTCAAGCCGGCAAGCAAGTGGGCAACACTCATCCTAAGAAGAACTTCATGAGCACTTGCAAGCCATTTGAGTTGATGCACATGGATTTGTTTGGTCCAACCACATACACTAGCATTGGAGGCAATAAGTATGGATTTGTGATTGTGGATGACTTCACTAGATATACATGGGTATTCTTTTCTCAATGACAAGAGTGACACATATTCTATATTCAAGACATTTCTCAAGCAAGTGTGCAATGAATATGATGTTACCATCAAGAAAGTGAGAAGTGACAATGGTAGTGAGTTCAAGAATACAAGAATTGAAGAGCTATGCAATGACTATGGCATTAAGCATGAGTTCTCACCTACCTACACACCACAATCCAATGGCCTAGTTGAGAGGAAGAATAGGACTCTCATGGATATGGCAAGGTCAATGCTTAGTGAATATGATGTGAGTCAATCATTTTGGACCGAAGCAATCAACACCGCATGCTACTACATCAACCGATTGTATTGTCATCCAATGATGGGCATGACACCCTATGAGCTCTTGAATGAAAGAAAGCCAAGCATTGCTTACTTTAGAGTCTTCGGTTGCAAATGCTACATATTGAAGAAAGGCACTAGATTGGGCAAGTTTGACAAGAAATGTGATGAGGGATTCTTGCTTGGTTATTCCACTACAAGCAAAGCATATAGAGTGTGGAATAGCTCTAGTGGTCAACTTGAGGAAGTGCATGATGTTGAGTTTGATGAAACCAATGGGTCTCAAGATGAAGAAGAAAATCACAATGATGTTGGTAGAACTCAATTGGTAGATGCAATGAAGAACATGGACATTGGGCACATCAAGCCAACTCAAGTGATTGATGTTGATGATGACAAAGATCAAGTGCTCTCATCTCCAATGGGTCAAACTAGTGGTTCTCAAGGGCAAGATCAACAAGCTAGTACATCTTCTCAAGTGCAAGGCACATCAAGTGATCAACCAAGTTTAAGCAATCAACTACCAATACTCTAAAATACAAGTGTTGCTAGAGATCACCCAATTGATCAAATTGTTGGTGACATTGCAAGTGGAGTACAAACAAGAGAAAGACTTGCGGCATTTTGTGAGCACTTTGTATTTGTGTCACAAGAAGAGCCGGAGAAGATTGATGATGCCATGAAAGATAAAGAATGGGTATTGGCAATGTAAGAGGAGCTAAACAACTTTGAAAGAAATGAAGTATAGGAGTTGGTGGAAAGGCCAACCAACTATAATGTCATTGGAACCAAGTGAGTGTTCAAAAATAAGCAAGATCAAGATGGCATTGTGGTTAGAAACAAAGCAAGACTAGTTGCACAAGGCTACACTCAAGTTGAGGGTCTTGACTTTGGTGAAACATATGCTCCCATGGCAAGATTAGAGGCAATTAGAATTTACTAGCCTATGCATGTGCCCATGACATCAAGCTATACCAAATGGATGTGAAGAGTGCATTTCTCAATGGCTTTATCAATGAACTCGTATATGTTGAGCAACCTCCCGGCTTTGAAGATTATCACAAGCCTAATCATGTGTACAAGTTGAAGAAGGCATTGTATGGCTTGAAGCAAGCACCTAGAGCATGGTATGAGAGGTTGAGAGACTTCTTACTCAAGAAAGGCTTTAAGATGGGGAAGGCCGACACTACTCTCTTCACCAAGAAGATTGGCAAGGATTTGCTCATCTTGCAAATATATGTGGATGATATCATCTTTTGGGTCAACAAATCAAGCATATTGTGAAGAGTTTGCTAAAATGATGGCCAAAGAATTTGAAATGTCTATGCTTGGAGAGCTCACCTATTTCCTTGGACTTCAAATCAAGCAACTCAAGAATGGTACATTCATTAGCCAAGGCAAATACATAAGAGACATGCTCAAGAAGTTTGATATGCAAGATGCAAAGGGTATAACTACACCAATGGGTACAACTGGCACCTTAGATCAAGATCTCAAAGGCAACATGGTTGATCAAAAGCTATTTCGGTCATTGATTGGTATTCTACTCTATGTGACCGCATCAAGACCGGATGTCATGTTTAGTGTGTGCTTGTGTGCAAGATTCCAATCTTCACCAAGAGAGAGCCATTACAAGGCCGCAAAGAGAATATTGAGGTACTTGAAGCATACACAAGATGTTGGCTTATGGTATCCTAAGGGGTCTAGCTTTGAGCTTGTTGGATACTCTGACTCCGACTATGGTGGTTGCAAGATCAATAGAAGAAGCACTGGTGGGACTTGTCAATTCCTTTGGAAGATCTCTTGTGTCATGGTCCTCTAAGAAGCAAACAAGTGTAACACTCTCTACCGGAAGCCGAATATGTTAGTGCGGGGGAGTTGTTGTTGTCAACTACTTTGGATGAGGTCCACATTGAAGGATTATGGTTTTGACTTCAACAAAGTACCCTTGTATTGTGATAATGAGAGTGCTTGCAAGATGACTCAAAATCCGTGCAACATACAAGAACCAAGCACATTGATATAAGGCACCATTTCATTAGAGAGCATCAACAACAAGGAGATATTATAATCCATCCAATTGGTACCGAAGATCAACTTGCCGATATTTTTACCAAGCCACTTGATGAGAAGAGATTTTGCAATCTTAGAAATGAATTGAACATTCTTGGCTTCTCCAATATGAGTTGAATGCACCCCACATATGTGACATGCCTCTCTACCAAGCTAAAGCAAAGGTGAAATTGTTTGACATGTCATCATAATATCTAAGGACTTGCTAGATCATCTAGACATACAACTTGTTCTTTAAGTTGCATTCATGAAAAAGCAATGAATTTCAGTGTATTTGTGCCATCACTATTGTCTTATATGCTTGATTGATCTAGTGATGACATATGACATGCTTGTGGGCTTGCAATCTCAAGTGTTGAATTTGGATATATTGTCAAATATGTGATTCAACATGGACATGATAACCCTAACTAGAGGTGTGAAGAAGCTTGTCTTTGGTTCAAACCGAATTACATGTATGGCAAGCTATCCAAATTTGGCCGAATTTGAAAACTAATCTTTTCAATATCAAAAGAACCCGATCAATCCTTTTATGTCAATTGTTGATAAAGGGGGAGAGATTAGTGCATAAAGATTAGAAGGGGATCAAAATTTTGAAAGCACACAAGTAGGGGGAGCAAGCTCATAAGCCATTTGTTGCATTTGTTTGTGCACTAACATATGACTTGCTCTTGCACATGTATTTAAATTTCATATATACATGCTTGTGTGGTGTATGCTAGTGGTAACTTGATTGATGATTGATCAACTAGCATGCTTAGGTGGTATCTAGATATTTTGATTTCCGCTCTAAATTCAAGTACCTTTGCTCATAATATGATCTCACGGGGTACTTTGAGTTTTTGATGAAATATCTAGTTATCCATGATGCTTGTATGGTGAGAAAGGCGCTACTCAATTGGTATCACGCTTCAAAGGTCCATTCTCATCACCTTAAGCATCATTTTGGTAACATGGCTCACTCCCCGATTTCAATATTCATACATGTATGCAAAGCCTATACCAAACTCTAGGCATACATGTAGGGGAGCTCATGCTACCAAAACCGAATTTATTATGTTTGTCCAACCCTATGATTGTAAGCAAAATGCTTGGACAACCATGATAGGTTCAAAAACCCTTAATCATAAAATCTTTATAGCGGGTTGTCACCAATTACCAAAAAAAAAGGGAGATTGAAGATCTCTAGATTGGTTTTGGCTAATTGATGACATCCTTAGGACTAATCTCTATGCTAAGTGTTGATTTAGTTGGACATTGGTCAAGCCGAGGATTGTGCATGGTGGTCATGGTGGATGGGTCGAGATGATCCAAATGTTGATCAAGTGCATGATATGGCGTGTTTCGAGGATCAAAATGGGCTCAAGGCAAAGGTATATCATAGGGCCATTTTGATTTTACACTCAAGACACCATAGATGGTGTGAGTGATTATAGGATCGATAAGCCGCACTATAAAGAGGGGAAAACTATCGCATATATCGATCCTCATGTGCCTCTAGGTTCAAAATCATTTGCATGCATTCTAACCTAGAGAGCTAACTCCGCACTTGATGGAAAATGTTTTCAAAACGCTAACACATGGTGTCGGGGTGTTCTTCGACGTGTCGGCAACAAGAAATCAAGTGACGGAAGTTGATTTGGAGCAAAGGCGGCGGAACGACGACGAAAACGACGGAATTTCGCAGCGCTGCATAAAGGACCGGACTCAATCGACCGAAAGTCGGAAAATCCGGCCGACGACGCACCGCTGCACGGTCCTGGCCAGAATTCTAGAGAGCATGTTTCTCGGTCGGTGGTCGACGGTTGGCCGGACGCGACCGACCGAAGCATCCGGTCGCGACCGAAGCTGGACCGCCGCCGGACGGACCCACTCGCGGCTCGGTTTGTTTGTCGTGGGGGGTTGTCGGTTGTGACCGGACCCACCGGCCGGACTTCCATCGGGTGAGTCCTGGCCGCGAAGGCCCTGGCCAGGCGATTTGTGCGTGGTTTGCACCCCCAACGGCCACATTTCATGGTGAGGGGTATTTAGACCCCTTTTGGCCAGCTTGTAGAGGTCTCTTGGTCATTTTGAATCAATCCTAACACCTCTAGAGCTGAGCACTCATCCTCCTCCTCACTCCTTTGCTTGAGAGCATCCATTCTAGTGAGTTGAGGTGATTCAAGTGCACTTGCTTTGATCTTTGCATCTAGTGGTACTTGTGGATCGTTGTGAGCCGGTGGTTTTCTTGTTGTTCTTGGAGAGCACCACTCCTAAATTGGCTTGGTGATTGGTGGAGGCGTTGGCAAGAGAAGGTGAATGTTCTTGGCCACCTCCTGTGATTTGTGAGAGGGTCACACACTCCTCGTCGGGAAGACAAGGTGTGAGTAATCTATTGCTCGTGTCTTGAGTACCTCTCATTTGCATTGGGTGCGAGAAGCCTAAAGGCATTTGGCTTGGAGTGAGCTCCACCTCGACCCACACGTGAGAAGGTCGGCACAACGGAGATTAGCTTGAGGGTGCTCAAGTGAACTTCGGGTTAAATCTTGTGTCTCCACTTGTCTCTTGGTGATTGGCTTCAATTGGGTTATCACATTGATTCATTCTTGGTGATTGGATTGACTAGCCTCGACATTGTGGTATATCACCTCTACACTCTTGCATTACTTTCATATATCTTGTGCTAGTGTAGCTTGAGTAGACTTGCTTAGTTGCTAGAGTAATTAGCTTGTTCACCTAGTGTTAAAGTAGTGACTTAGCCCTTGTGTGTGAATTAGAGACTATAGCAACTAGAATTGTCAATAGGAGGCTTGCCGACAAGTAGAGCTAGAGCAAACACATTTACGCTTTGTTATTTACTAACAAGTTGCTCTAGTGATTTTGTAGAAATTTTATTAGGCTATTCACCCCCCCCTCTAGCCATTTAGGACCTTTTCACCGCGTAGATCGGGGCCACGCGCTGCGCCGCTGATCATGGTCGCTGGGCATGGAGTTGCAGCCTAGTCGCCCGACGTGTTGGAGATCGCATCGCGGGCCGCCGCTCCCGGTTCCGTGTTGGAGATGCCGTCCCCCGGAAAATCTGGGGGCAAACTCGTGATGGGGGCAACCCTCGTGTCCGGTAAGCCGCCATGGGTGCTCCAGGAGATGCTGCCATGGAAGAGCAAAGAAAGAGAAGGCGTCCGGGGAATATGGAGTGTGTTATTTGCTTGCTTGACCACTACACTAATCGGTGCCCGCCGTTACGCAACCAAACCCATTGCCTCTATCGCGGTGCTGCGGAAGATGGTACGGGTTTCTTTCAAATTCAAGCCGCAAATTTCAATGATATTGTTTCTCCCACTGTAATTCGGTAGCGGCCCTAATTTCAAATTCAATCTGGGGATGTGCCTATTCGGTTGATGTTGTCCGAACTTGCACGGATTATTCCTGTGCGTTGGCAATGGGAAGTGCAGGAGGTGAGAGGCCAGGCCTACATTATTCCTTTTCCTAGCAAGGAGGAATTAGACCGTATGGTGGCTATTGAAACAAATCACCACAAAGAATAAAGAGGGTGTCCTTTTGATCAAAGAGTTTGTCGACGAAAGTCAAGCCTTATTAATGTTGGAGAAGGTTTGGATGACAGTTTCTAATGTACCACATCCACTCCGTTCTTTCCTTCAGTTGTGGGCTGTTGGCACGTTGATTGGTGCAACCCAAAAGGTGGACATGTGTCACCTTCGACGGACAGGGGAGATCCGTATTTTGGTGGCTGTTTTTGATGTTAAAAAAATCCCACCATTTGCTGATGTTTGTGTCAAGGGAAGCATCTTCCGCATTTACTTCAAGCCCGATGAAGAAGATCCTCGATTTTTCCGATGATGATGACCTTCCCGGGAAATGATGATAAGGATACTGATGGTGATAGGGAGATGGAGGATGCGGACGATGTTGGTGCTCCTCAATTTCCTGAGAAAGGTGCATCTTCTTCAGTTGCTGGCAGTTCTCTACCCTCGAGTTCGGGTGGGACATCCAATAAGAGGGCTACCATGGATAGTGACTCTTTCTTTGAAGAAGTAAGTAAATTCTTGGCAAACATGGAGATGGGTCTGGACAAAAGTTTTTCTCCTTTCTCAGAGAAGGAGTTGGCTATATACAATGCCTTGCTAGCACCTCCAGTCCAATATTTTCTGAGGCCGGGAAGTGATGCCTCAGTCTCTCCGGTGTTGGGTGGTCCTCCTATGCTTTCTTACAATCTTTCGCCAGTTAACTCTGCTCATGCCAGCGGTGAGCTACCTAGCATGTTTGGGGATGCAATCGCCGTTGGATCGCATGACCGCTAGTGAGTTGCAAACGGGGGTTGATGTTGCCGCAGAAGTCAAGGTGCCCATTGCATTGGCCGTGGCCCGATGACGCTTAGGTGGTCGCCGTGGGCGATGTCATTGATGGGCATGTGGTTCATGCCTTGGGCACTATCGCTGGTGTCAACGAAAGCGCCAGCGTGCATGGATGATTCGTGGATTCACGGATGGTCGGTGTCACACCGAGTCACCAACTCTGCCGACTCGCCGTTGCCGGGCGAGCTAACTTTGGCAATTCCAGCCATCGTGCCCACTTCTTTTCTCGATGCGGGGTTTGACGGATCTGCAGGCCGCTCTCTTCTTTGCTAGCGCATCGATGCATCAACCGACTCACGCCTTGGCATTTGTCGCCGGCCGTGGGCGTGGAACCTCGCCGGAGGGGGTCAAGTCGACGCGGTACAAGCCGGGATGTCCTAGACGTTGTACCGTGAGGGTGATGTTGTTGGTGTCGAGGGCTGCCACCCCCCTGGCCACGCAAATGATGGTGCACGGAACAAGGCATGTTGGCGGAGCCGCCGCCGGTCAGCACGGGGACAGCCGCGCCGCCAGCGAAGCTCCGCTGCCGCCCCCTCCCCTCTTGGCTACGCAGGCATCCCGACCGCGTTTCGGTGGGACGTGAAGAAGGCGAGGTGGGCGCCGCTGCGGGCGCAATGGAGAGCCGGGTGAACTCCACGCCCTCCCCGACAATCGCCGGGCGGGTGGCAGCCACCGCGCGCTTGATGCCGAGAGGTGTGATCCCGCAAGAGAACCACCCCGCGGCCGCCATCTTTTTCTCGGGGCCATGGAGGATTTGAAGGCTTCCACACCACATCTCCAGACGGAGCCAAGAAACGCTGTGAAGGCGGACGAGCATACCCTATGCAAAAACTGAAAGGATGGCGATGAAAAAGAACCTTGAGACTCAGGTAATTCTTTTGCTAGTTTTTCGATTCTGCTATTTCTTCAAAACTTGGTAGGGTAGGCATCAATTTTTCTTCTTCCGATATTATTGCTATTAAAAATCTAGAGGTTGATAGATTGGTTCTTGCTTCGCTAATTCAAAGAAATCATAGCCTAGAATTAATAACTTTAATAGCGATGAGGAAAAAAGAAGAACGCTTGGACGCAGCTCTCTCGACCACTTTTGTGGAATTTTAAGGAGAGCTTGCTAGCGGAAAATGATCATATTATAGATCTTTCCCCTGTCAGGTGTAAGAAGAAAAATTTTAATAAGACTAAGTCTCCTAAAAAGCCAAAGACTCCTTCTAAAATAAGTTTAAAATGAAAGGGGTATTCTGGAATAGCAGAGGTCTTGCTGACTTGGCTAAACACAGATTTCTGGCGGAATTAGTTAGAGAGGAGCAGATAAATTTTATTGCCCCTCTCGAGACTGGTCGATGATTTCCCGGATCATGTCCTCAAAAATCTTTGTGGAGGGCGTGACTTTCTTTGGCATGCTATGGCTCCCCATGGTAGGTCCGGGGGTATTTTACTCGGTGCCGACTTGTCAATTTTTGACATTGGAGCCATTGACGAAGGGGATTTCTATATGAAATTCACTTTGCGATATAAAACAAATGACTTCAAATTTGTCCTCTATTTTATTTATGGACCAGCACAATATCAAAACAAGAGTGCTTTTCTAGCTGAAATTGGCTAATACATGCTCCAAAGAAACTCTCCCTTATATTATAGGTGGGGATTTTAATATTATGCGAAGCCCTGACGATAAAAGCAGCGGGGATTTTGACCCTAAGTGGCCGAACCTATTTAATGCGGTCATTGAATCTCTGGATCTCAGAGAAATTGCTATGTCAGGCCGCCAATTTACCTGGGCCGGACCCGGGGATGACCCAACTTTTGAAAAGCTTGATCGAGTCTTAGTTAGTACGGATTGGGAGATTCAATTTCCTCTTACCGTTGTGGAACCGAGAGATCGAAATATCTCCGATCACACTCCCCTGGTTATTAGCTCGGGTGCTTCTACCCACCAGACCAGGATTAGACCCTTCAGATTTGAAAGGGGATGGCTAATAAGGGAAGGGTTTTATGATATGGTTGCAAATGTGTGGCAATCTGAAACTTCTGGATCCAACCCTTTAGAGCGTTGGCAAGCTAAAATCTAAAAACTAAGACAAAAGATCTTAGAGGGTGGGCTGCAAATACCGCAGAACCTATAAGAAGGAAAAGAAGACCCTTTTAGAACTCTTACACGTTTTAGATAAAAAAAGCCGAGACCGATTGTCTATCCGACCAAGAGATCAATCTCAAGCAATACTTAAAAGGGCGTTTAGTTTCCCTTTTGAGAGAAGAGGAACTAAAATGGTATGAGAGAGTCAAAGTGAAATCCTTCTTAGAAGGGGATGCAAACACCAGGTTCTTTCACTTAGTGGCCAATGGAAAAACACCGAAAGCAACATATTTTTAGAGTTGAAGATAATCAAGGTGTTGTTATTGGTGATAACCGTCTCAAAAGCCACATTACAAACTATTATAAAAATCTATTCGGTGCACCGAAAGAAACCGAATAACCTTGATGGAAGATCATATTATAGATATTCCACAGTGTCCCAAGAGGAGAATGATATTCTTATTGCCGACTTCACCGAATCGAAGTGAGGGAAGCCATTTTCCAAATGGAACACAACAAAGCTCCAGGACCTGATGGTTTTCCCCGCCGAATTCTATCGGGTTTTTGGGAGGTGATTAAGGGCGATCTTTTGTCCATCTTTCGTGAATTCCATAAGGAGAGTCTTGATCTTTTTAGTCTCAACTTTGGAATAATCTCCCTATTCCCTAAAACCCAAAACGCTACTACTATTCAGCAATATCGACCAATTTGTGTCCTTAATGTTAGTTTCAAAATATTCACAAAAAGTTGGAACTAATGCATCGAATAAAGTAGCTAAGACCGTGGTAAAGTCCGACCAGCACGGCTTTCATGCCGGGGAGAAATATCATGGAAGGAGTAGTTATTCTACACCTAAACTATCCATGAATTACATACTAAGAAAAGGAATGTCATCATTCTCAAAATTGATTTTGAAAAGGCTTATGATAAGGTCAAATGGTCCTTCCTACAACAATCTCTACGCATGAAAGGGTTCTCCCCAAATGGTGTAGATGGGTTCGTAATATGGTCACGGGAGGTAGTGTAGGGGTTAAGTCAATGATGACATAGGCCCCTACTTCCAGCACCAAACGTGGCCTTAGACAAGGAGATCCTATGTCACCTATTTTGTTTAACATCGTCGATATGCTAGCTCTTCTCATCAATAGAGCAAAAGCCGATGGACAAATAGGGGGATTATCCCACACCTAATTGATGATGGTTTATCCATTTTACAATATGCTGATGATACCATTATCTTTTTAGACCATGACCCTGAGCAAGCAAAAAATCTAAAACTCTTGCTCAGCGTCTTTTGAACAATTATCCTGGTCTAAAGATTAATTTTCACAAAAGTGAAATCTTTTGTTATGGTGCTTTAAAAGAGATGGAACATTATTATACAACACTCTTTGGTTGTAATACAGGGGTTTATCCTTTTAGATATTTAGGAATCCCTATGCACCATAGACAACTCCTAAATTCTGAATGGAGAAAAGTAGAAGAACGTTTTGAACAAAAACTTTCTTGTTGGAAAGCAAGATACCTATCCTATGGGGGACGACTTGTTTTGTTAAACTCGTCTTGAGTAGTCTCCCTATGTTCATGATGTCCTTCTTTGAGATCCCAAAAGGAGTCCTCAAGAATCTTGATAAATTCAGATCAAGGTTCTTCTGGCAAGGGTCAACAGGGAAACATAAATATAGACTCACTAAGTGGGACATCCTTTGTCGCCCTAAGGATCAAGGTGGTCTTGGAATTATAGATTTATATCTACAAAACAAATGTTTACTAGCCAAATGGATTGTCAATCTTATAAACACTGATGGTACATGGCAATCCTTACTAAGGAATAAATATTTAAATTCCAAGACCCTAACCCAAGTATCAGCCAAACCCAATGACTCTCATTTCTGGAGAGGCCTCATGCATATTAAAGATGAGGTGCTTGATAAAGGTTGTTTCCTAATTAAATATGGAACCAATACAAGGTTCCGGGAAGATACTTGGTTAGGTGATAAGCCGCTCAAACTTAGATACCCGGGCTTATTTAATATAGCAAGGGATCGACATGCAACGATTTCGAAAGTTTTATCCTCTAACCCTCCAAATATTTCATTTAGAAGATCTTTAATGGATCATAATCTTTTCGAAAGTGGCTAATCCCGGTAGCACGGATCTCTAATGTGGTACTTGGTGGATGGCAAAGATTATTTTAAATGGCCTTTATCCAGTGTCCGAATTTTTTTCCGTCCGGTCTATGTATCTAAATGCTATAGATACCTAATCCACCGTTCCAACATAAGAGAATCTAGAAATGGAAAATACCTCTAAAAATTAAAATTTTTCTCCGGTTTTGTCCAAAGAGGTGTCATTTTGACAAAGGATAACCTTGCTAGGAAAATTGGAAAGGGAGTCAGAAATGCGAGTGTTGTAATTTGAATGAAACTATCCAACACCTCTTTTTTTGATTGCCCTTTTTGCTAAAATGATTTGGATTATTATTTTCTATGCTACTAACCTTACCCAACCTGTTTCTATTAACCATATGTTTGGTACCGGCTTCATAATCAATATAAAATGCACTAAGCCACCGATTTGGGTTGGCGTGGCAGCTTTTATTCTGCCATCCGGAGATGTCGTAATGACATGGTTTTTAAAAAAATGAAATCTAATTCTATTATGCGAGGTTATCTTCAGGGGAGCTTATTGGATGCGCTTCTAGGCCCGATTGCGGCGTCTTTGAGCAAGCAAAGGACGCCCTCGTTACATTGAGTAAACAATTGGAGATAATTGCTCTAGAAATCTCCAATAGAGGGTGGAAGCATATTTTCCGTTTGCTTTAGTTCTATTGTCTTTTCACGGACACTTGGCTTGCACTTGTGTTTCTTTTTTTCAAACTCTGTAATAATTGGCTGTGTACATCCATGGATGTAGAGGCCGGATTTTATTATCCATTATCTAAAAAAAAATTATTTGTTAAGATCTTCCTTTGGTGACTGTCTTAACTTCTTGTTCTGTTTGTTAAGATTTAATAACCGTGTGTTGTCAATTTCCCAGCAATAGAGACTATAGCTTATAGCTAGCCTAGTCATAAGTTCGTACCTTCCAGTCCGTCATCTCATATGCATTTATATTCGTCTTATTTGCATCGCTGAACTTTGCATGCGACATCTACTCCCTCTGTCCCTTTTTACTCGTCGTTTTTTGATGTGCGTGCCACAAGTTCGAGTTGAATTGTAGAAAATGCGTGCAACTTTTTTATTTTCAAATAAATTTGTTAAAAAACTAGATTCAAAGATCTTTCTAATCGTACTAATTATATACTATAATTATAAATACATTTTAATATAGATTTAATTTAAGTTGTTTCTTGGGAAACGCAAACGACAAAGTATTTAGGGACGGAGGGAGTATGTGTACTCATTAGCTTGCTTTAGAGGCTATTATTCACCATATTTGTGCTGGTGGATTGTTAACGCAGCTATATTGCTATTTGCTACAGCCCTACAGTGTATATATATGAATGTATACCAGACTCGGGCAGGCTCCAAAAACTTCCAAAGCAATGCAAAGAAACCAAGTTGGAACCCGAAATCGTGCACTCCAAAAACACAGCGGAACCTAAAACCACGTACTCCGTACACTTGGTATCATAGTCATAGGACATCATTGCTAGTAAGTGCTGTGTGAAAACGTGTTAAGCTCTGTTGCCCACTTCGTGGTACAACCACCCATTGGAGGGGCATCTAGCTATCATCAGCAGGATAGCACTCATTTCGTATCTGTGGTAGAATGCTAATCTAGCTACAATGTGACGCCATGGGTCCATGCAAAGAAAAGGAGACGAATACAAGCAGTGCAACAACACATCTCGGCCGGTGCCAAACGCCTTTCAAGCTTCTTTTATTTTTCAAGCTTCTTTTATTTTATTTCTCTGTGGTCTGGAGAAGAAATAAATCGAAACGCTCTGACCCATGAGATGAGCCCCTCTGGCCTCATCTCTCAACTCTCATCTTCCGGTGGAAAAGAAAAGCCTCCGGCAGACACATGGGTCCATCCGTCCATGTCCAATGGCAGAAATGGAGCCATGGACAGGTGGAGGGCTCTCCCAATGCCAATGCCACTCTCCGTTGCTTTCAGTTGCGTCTTGCTGGTGACACAACCCGGCCGGGGCTGGGACCCGGGAGCCCCCAAAGCACGCCGCGGCTGAATGCCTTGCCGCGAAGGTGTATCGATGCGACCGCGACTTAGAAGAGGATGTGGAAATGGGCAACCATGCATCTGGTTAATGACGTTATTATCAGGATTGTGGCACATGGATTTGCCCTTCATCTGCATGATGGATGACCGGAGGACCCATCCTCTGCTTTTCACAACGCCCTGCTGTCTGTCTCTATGGAAAACCATGCCATGCGGTAGCAGCCATGGCAGTGTTGCGTTGTGTGCCCCTTCCTTCTCCGGCTTCCTTGGCTGTTTGCGGCAAGTGAGCCGGCCGGCCGGCGAGCCCTCCATTATTGGGATGGGTCTCCTTGGATTCCAGAAAGGATATATGTTATGCGCGCAGCTGGACTCCGGTCGCGGTTGGCACGGTGTCGCCACATGCAGCGGAGATCCTGCTCTGCTCCGTTGCGGGAACGAGTTACCAGGTTGATCCGCACCCAGGCCTGTACGCTTGTCCTCGCATGTCGTATCGGGTAATTCTGTTTCCTGCTCTGTGCTCTGCCTGCGGTTCTGCCACTGGTCCATGGTTCCGACAACGCAACGTCGTGCTGTGCGTGATGCGTGCGCGCAGGGAACGGAAGAAAATATCATCGTGCCCTTCCTGTTCCTGCGGCGCGGGAAGACCCTGTGCGAAACCGAAACGGGTCGCCATCAACCACGGGGACCGGCGGCCGGCAAGCTGGGTCCCCGCAGAAATGTCGTGGCGAAACGCGGTGAACGACGGACGGCCCGGCGCCGGTGCGGAAAACAGGTGCGTCGTCAGGGTGTGGGTGCTGGATGCTGGATATGGACGGCGGCAAGCAAGCAACATGGGCATGTGCCGGTTGACCATCCCTATAGCTCTCGGCCTCTCGCCACGGCTCCGCTCCGGCGCACGCGCTCCCCCATGTGCGCCGGCGCCGCGCCCGACATGTTCCGTGTCTGCCACGCCCACACCGCGCGCCCGCACCAGTGCACCACCACCCCAGGCCACAGGCCCGGGTAAACGAAACGAACCGTCACGAACAAGCCGTGGCCGGCAGTGCGTGGCCGGCAGTGCACGGCCCCGCGCTCTGCCCTGCAGACCCCGGCCCCGCGCTTCGTGCTCGTGGTATGCTTGGCCCACGGCGGTTTCGGTCCAATCGTCTTGCGACATGACATGAACGCTCCTGGTTTGCTGGAAGCAGGCGAGTGATGATCCATCTGTTTGTTGCCCTTCTCGCTGTGTCGCATACTCGCATAGACATCGACCCACGTCTGCGTCGGCTTTGCCGTCGCTCTGATTGCTTGCCATTGCTGCCTTGCGCTACTGGATTTGCCGCGCGCTAGCTGTTACCCATCCCATTGCACTTCTATTACCTTTGTCGTACTTCTTCCTCTACTGGACTATTTCCATTTTCACGTAATGTGTTCGCTTTCGACTGACGAATTAGATCTTGTCCCAGCACTCTACTAACGGTTGAAAGATACAGATGGCACCTTCTTGCACAAATTCAAACCAGCGTCCAATTCACATGTGCGCGCAGCACTATCTTTTCTGATGTCAAATTTGGGATGCCACTTCTTGTTCTTGCCTGGCCACTAAAGCGTGACATTTTGATTTTTATGTGGGAATTGCACAACTGCAGAAGGATATTGTGATTTTACATTGCTCGTTTCTATGATAGCTACGAATACATTACATTTTAATTTTAGGCTGGATCTCGGTGATAACTAGTACTGTTAGGGCATGTTTGGATCTTTGAAATTTAATTCATTGTGATATATGCTTAATTTGACATGGTGATAGTGCAAAGTGCAAGTGCATGCAAAGTGCAAGTGCAAAGTGCAATTACAAACATGGAATTCAATTCCTATCTCCCACCCTATGAATTTGAGATAGGCTTATTTGTGAACTTTGAAAAGTTAGGAATCTCAAATTCCAAACTAAATAGCTTAATTTATTAAGTAGATTCCAATTCCCCAAATTCAAGGGATCCAAACGGGCCCTTAGGGATGAAAAAACGTCGAAACGATCGGAAGGAGGTAAAATCACTTTCACTTCCATTTTCTTTTTATTGAAAACGAAATCGATACGATATTGTCGAAAAACGAATATGGCGCTGGTATTTCGAATTTCGAAAATGATATAGTCGATCGAAATCTATGATAATGGTATCCTCAAAACGACAAACACACCAAACTGTAGGAAATGAGAAGAGTCATATAACTTCGCAATATCACCACATTTCTTGACAATGACACAAATAAACGACCAAGTTCTAAGTTGACTTGACATAGCATAGTGATAAAAACATGAATTATTAGAGTTCCTTCTTAAGTAGTAGAGATTATTCCTATATGTATACAATCCTAATCCTTGCCGTATAGTTAGTTTCCAAAAAAAAAATATTTGCTTTATGTGCAAGTTGGTTGTGTGTGTCTTTGATTCGGTAATTTCCAACGGTAAATTACCGCTTAAATATATGGGAATCTTTGAAAACGATCGGAAGAGGGCAAAATTATTTCCGCTTTCGTTTTCATTTATTTTTACCATTATCATTTTCATTTTTTCGGTTACCACTTCCATTTCCATTTAGGCATTAAAATCGGAAAAAAAACTCGAAAATGACTTCGAAAAAATCGGAAACTATCATTTCCTGCAGAGAAAATCTCACCATCTCCTTTCCTGGCAATTAGAACAAGCACTAGCTGCACAAAGCACAACACATGGGCACTGGATTTTAATATTTGAGGAACTGATTATCGCCACTACTTGAGGAAATGAAATGTTGGAGTATCAGCATTGCGCAACTTCATGGCTGCAATTCTACGGAAAGAAAACATATAGCAATTCTCTCCTACAACAAGGATGACAGTACGTCACGCACATCGGTCATCTCATCGGTGTTACTTATCGCCGTAATCGGCCGTCCCTTTTTACAAGAGATCTCGTCACAGAACGTACGGCACTAGCTGTTTCCTGTTCTTCCACTGTTTTTCGTGTACATGCCTTCGTTTCGCCATTAAGTCGTCACAGAAGAACGTAGCACGGCTGGTTGTTGCGTGTTTTACTGCCGGCGTACACACAGTACCGCTCCGATCCTGGCATTCCTGCACACCTTTTATTTCACTGGCCTTTTCTTGATTATGAACACTGGGACGTGGCGCCACCATCTCTCGTCCAGCGGTGCACGACGTACGTAGTGAGGGTGCCAAAAAGGAACGCGACAAGGGAGGGAAAAGAGGCCGTCCGTTGCTTTGCAGTTTTCGCACGGAACGCATTCACTCCCGTCAGGCATCCGCAGTAGCAAAGGGCACGCCAGTGTAGAATTTCTTCGCGTGTTATTAATTAGTGTAACAGTGTTATAGCTCATTAGCTCTTACCGTACTGATGATGTTTAGCCTCATTCATCATACTAATCCAGATTGGAAACCGTACTGCCTTTAATCTGGCCGTACTGATCCAAATTATAAGTAAAACCGGTTGGTTTTGAGTAGTACGTATCTGTTGATATATAAAAAGCCAGCACCACCTCAAATAGTTTCCAGCACATAGTCTGTCGCTTTGATTTAGAAACACTGTTGCTTTTTATATACCGGGATGGTGATTTTCCACTGAAGCACTATTTGTAAGAACAATACTATCACTTGCAAATATTGTAAGAACAATACAATCACTTGCAAAATATTGTAAACTTTCATATTTTTACCATCTGGTAATAAGGTTTTTCAATTCTCGTTAATTTTACCAACATGGCGAGACACGCTAGCCTACTCCCCCCTACTCTGCCAGCTTCCTGAACAACAAGAACGGGGACCTCCACATTGATCTCTTAGGGCACTCAGAATGCAAAACTTAGTGTTAGATCTCTTAGGGCACCCAATAAAGATTTTATTGATATAAATGTTTTACAACCATAGCCTAGTGGTTAGAGCGCTCGAGTAGCACCCAACAAACACAGGTTCGACTCCACAGTGGGCAATTTAAACAGATTTGTATTATTAAAAAAATTAAAAAAATAGGCCGGGGTTTCCCTTGCGACTTCGGTCAAAAAACCAGTCCCCCTTATTGAACACCCCTCAATAAAAAATTACACATACATCCTTTGTAGAAGCATCCAACACCCATCGCCGCCGTCGATCATCGTTACCGCAACCTGGAACTTTCTCCACCTCCCGTAGTGAAGAAAGTAATCCAGAACAAAGCTAACGAAGAGTCTTTTCATGGCCATCAGTAGCATGAGCATGCCCCAGGCAAAGCTCATGTTCACTGGGATCAGACGTTAGTCGCTCTGCCGGCCAAACCCAGTCAACATGCTACGAACCTTCAAGGGGAATTGAAGAACACCAGCTTGTAACAAGCAGGTGGATCACAAAACCTCACAAGGCTACCATAGCAATCAACAGATCCAACACCTTGGAGGAGCAAAATACCCTTCACCCTCCAGTGGCCATGTCGTTGGCATCCAGGCTAACAAGGCTGCTCAAGGCACAAGAACAATCGGAGAAAAGAAACCACAGAAGAATCGAGCAACAACGCATAAGAAACGAACAATGATAACCTAGTGCTAGATCCTCCGATTGTAACATGAAGCCACGCACTCCACACCCATCAACCACCGTAGACACCAAACACCCTCAACATCAAAGCCACCAGAGAAACCCTGAGGGAAGCAAAAGAAAACCAACGATTTCCTCATTGGGATGAAATCCAACCCTAAACCAACAAAAACTAACCTAATAGGAAGGGAAATAGTCACCAGATGCCGGATCCGCACTTTTGCCCGCACATCGGCGTCCCAAAGGACACCAACGACGAGGAGAAACCGGCGAACCCGGGCGCCGGGATGGAGTCGCCACAAAGTCGCCAGCGATCTATTGTAGCGTGGGGAAAGAACACTCGAGAATGGTATGCCCCAAATCAATAGTTTTTTTTTTTTTTTTGAGAACGCCCCAAGTCAAAGTTTTTTTAAGCAAACCCAAGTCAATATTTTTTTTTATAAATCGACACTAGTCTATTGGGCAATATATGGGCCGTCTCATTTGGTGCTTACGGAACTCAAAGTTTGGTCTATAAATCATGGGCCTTCCTTATTCTATGACGCGTGCAGCATCTATATGGGCTTTCACAGCCCGTAAAATTCTTATCTCATGGCCTCATGCCCAACACATGCTGCGTGTCCCGTTGGCGGCCGTTCTAGTCTGGGTGAGCGAGCCAACCACCTAGCCGCGCAAGTTGACGCCGCCGCGCCCATCGCTTAACTTCTGCGCCCACGGGCACGCTACCCCAGGTCCTCAACTCTGCCCAAGCGACTCCCAGTACGTGTCAAGATTGCTCTCCTCTCAGCGTGCGCGCTCCGCCGCCGCCGCCCACCCGCGCCGCATGTTCGACGAAATGGGGCAGTGGGACGCTCTGGTGGATGCGGCGCTCGCGACGCTGGAGGCCAGGAGGCAGCTACGCGCGACGCGGCCCATCGCGCTCGCGCCGGCCCCCGCAACCCCACAGACCTTCGACGGCCCGGGGCCCTGGGACCGTGCCGCCGTCGAAATCCGGCTCGACCGCGACACCCTGCAACAATGGCTGGCCGAAGGTCAGCGCCAGTCAAATCTCTCGCCCCCTCTGTGGCACATGCCAGACTCGTAGTCACTGTGTTCTGTAAGATTTGGTTAGGTGGTGAGGCGAGTGGACATGAAGAGGAGTTGGATGGAAATCTCATCCTTTTCTCAGGGAATGACTATATGGGCCTCAGCTCGCATCCTGCAGTCCGTGAGGCTTTAGTGCAGGTGTGCCAATTCTCTTCACTGCTGCTTGATATATCTACTATTTTGATTGAATTAATGACCTGAGATCACTGGAGTTCTAAAATAATAGCGAACATATATTTTCTTCTTCCTCACATCTGAAACACAAGTATTACAGCAGGTAGCCATGCATTTTTGGAAAAGTACAGAAGTATATTGTAGAAGAAAGGTTAATCAAACTGTTGCAGGCAGCACACATTTTAATGTATCCGTTGATAAATATTGGGCTAGTAAAAGGAGCGTCTAGGCAAAATAAACTTCAATCCCCAGATTGCAAGAAACCAATAAAACAACTTGAGTAAATAAAATGTTATCTCACTGAATTAGTTAGGAACATGTGCAATCAAGCTGAAGCACACTGCTATGAATCTTGCTCAGTGAATTAACAACAATACCGATGTCCAGCCTTATCCTACCAAGACTATTTATTTATTTCACAGTATTGACCACTTCCTTATTTTAACGCAAATGACCACTAAAATTTAATTGGGTGCAAGTGATTTTACAAAACGTTGGTGCTTGCTAGGCAGCTCGAGATTATGGCATGGGGCCAAGAGGCTCGGCGTTGATCTGTGGGTATACTAGCTATCACAAGTTGGTGGAGGAATCATTGGCAGAGTTGAAGAAAAAAAGAGGTACCAATTAATGTTTTCTAATTGATTTTTTTGCATATGCACCATCATTTCTTCAGCCTTGGATCCTTTACTGTGTGGTGGTTCTACAGGATTGCCTTCTTTGCCCTACTGGTTTTTCTGCCAACATGGCTGTAATGACTGCCCTGGGGAGTATTAGCTCTCTTTTATCCCGTGGGAGGAAACCAGCAGAGTATGAAAGAATTGCAATCTTCTCAGATGCGCTGAACCATGCTTCAATTATCGATGGGATTCGCCTTTTGGAGCGGCAGCAAGAAGCTTTAGTGTTTGTCTACAAGCACTGTGACATGTTCCATCTTGATTTCCTGCTGTATGTTTCTTCTTCACTTTGCAGTAATATTCAGGGTATTCACTCTACTTGAATTAGCTGTAACTATATTTTTGTAATCTCTGCAGGTCCAATTGCTCAATGGAAAAGAAAGTTGTTGTCACAGATAGGCAAGTCATCAGTCTTGATGTTTCTGTTAATGTTGATGACTAGATATTGCTTGTATATGCATGTTGTTACTTCATTAGGCTAATAATATGTGAACCTCGTTGCATTTATAATAAAGTGCAGCCTGTTCAGCATGGATGGTGATTTCGCTCCATTTTCTGAACTTGTCAAATTACGCAGAAAGTATGGGTTTCTATTGGTCATCGATGATGTTAGTATTTTATCTCCTCTCAAATAAGTTTTTACAGATCTTTGTATTGATTTAGTTCTGTTCGCATTTTCTTTTGTCAAGGCTCATGGGACATTTGTTTGTGGTGAGAATGGTGGTGGTGCAGCTGAGTTGTTTCAATGTGAAAAAGACATTGACATAGGTGTCGGCACCTTAAGCAAGGCTGCTGGGTGCCAGGGTGGTTTTATAACATGCAGGTAATATACTCTTTGAAACAATCATATTTCCTTTCTAGTGAAATCTGTTTATGAATCATGATGAATAATATTAAACAACGTATCTGTCTAAAAAGTAGGATATACAAAAATATGAGATATGTGAGACATGTTTTTTATGGAACAGGAAGGGCTAGTGCCTTTACTGGATTGTGAGACATGTTTGATTGCATATATATTAATGGGATAACATGCTCATCAGAGATGAGTTTGAGAATTAGGCTTGCATGTTTCTGCAAACTCTGAGTTAATGTAGTGCCCAGTGCTGACTCATTGAACATTCAACATGTTTCCATTCTGAGAACTTGCTGATGTTGGCTAACCGGAGGAATTTTTAGTGCTCAGCTTCTCAGTTGGTTATCAAAACTTTCAACCATGGACTCTCATGCAGTCATGCTTATGATTTATTTATTTATTAAGAAACTTTTCCGTTTGTTATCAGTAATCACAAGTTGACTATACGAATAAGAATATCAGTAGACAACGCTTCCAGATTCTGAGATTCATCACTAAAAGCTGCAATCTGTTGTGCAGCACTAGATGGAAGAGGCTTATTCAGTCGCGAGGTCGCTCCTTCATATTTTCAACTGCTTTGCCGGTACCAGTTGTTGCTTCTGTGCATGGTAATATTCATGACTTAACAACTCATGTGCCAGTTCTTAATATTCATGACTTAACAACTCCTGTGCCAGTTCTTGTAGAAATGCATATTTATTTGAACAATATATTGAGCTGACAAGTGACATCCAATATCCATTAATTAACATTATCTCCAGTTACATAAAAGGAAAAAATGTGCATGCTGTTTTTGCTTTCAAATTAGCCTGTGTGAATGTATAGCAGGGGGTGTTTTCTAAATAGAGTTATTGATTTCAGCGGCACTCTATGTCTCAAGTAAGGAGAGATGGCGGAGATCAGTGATCTGGAGGCATGTGCAGTATTTTGCTGCTTTGACCAATCTCGAGATAACTAGTCCCATAATTTCCATTGTGGTTGGAAGTGAAGCTGCAGCGCTCAGGGCTGGCAGGTGCCCTCTCTCCCTGTTTCCTTAGTTTGGTTTGTTGATAGCCTCGTCGCTTCACGTTTCTGATATTTCTAATACTTCAGGCATTTGCTAAGATCTGGATTTCATGTTACACCAATCCGGCCACCCACGGTGCCACCCAACTCATGCAGGTTCCAGCTCATCTCCCCACTTACCATTATTCCATTATTCAGTCCTTCATGAACTTGTATACAGAGTTCCTGCTAGAACTTGATGTACATAAAAGTCTCTTCTTCGATTTTCCAATACTGTGCGCGAAGATAAATTTATCTTGGACCTCTTGGCAGGCTGAGAATCACTCTTAGCGCCTCCCATTCCTCGGAGGACATCAAAAGGCTGGTGGATGCACTCACACCCTGGCTCCCTGTCAAACATGGTGAGGCGAGCTGCGCTGCAGCGTCAAAACTCTAAGCAGTAACCCGTGTGTGAGTTAGAAATTGGCACTAGGCACTAGCTGAAATCCTGCTAGATTATATGGGAAAGGCGTCAAGCTGGTCTGGTTGACGCGATTAATGTACGCATTCATTTTGTGTTATCACGCTGATTTTTGGTGGTTACGTCCTTCACCGTTTATATACAGTACTCTCTCGGTAGACAGATATCGTCGTTGAAATAGGCGTTGTTCTAGCTCCACAATGGGAACTAGAAGCTGTTCAAAATACCCAGGCCCTGTTGATTTGGCCGTGCCAAGGTACATATATAGCGTTTTCATCGAGGCAAGCATAGCTCTGACACTTGATGAAACTCCCAACTTCTTATTACTAGGACGGCACTGTTACGACATCAAAAACATTTACTGGACACAGGGTTCACAGGGAGCATATAACTGGTACATGACGAGTATATAACGGGTACACGGGCGAATTCCGGATTCTGGAACGCAAAGACACGTACGTACACACATGGACATAAACCTTAACACTCCGATAAAGAACTTATTCGACTGACGACACAGTTCAGCAAAGCATCCGTAAGTATACGTAACATCAGTATATAAGCTCCAGCTCTGCTCTTACCCCGGCCGGCATCTGATTGTAGATGGCTGGAATCAGGCGTAGGAGAGCTTGGAGCTGGGGACGTAGATCCTGGCCCAGAGGTGCCTGCCTTTGATGAGGAACTTGGCCGTCTGCCGCCCATTCAGCACAACTGGGATCATCGCCGCACTGCGCAGCACCATGCGACCGTACACCGGCAGCTGCCCTGGCGCCACCTTCTCTATCATCACCGTCTCCACGCACGGTCCGTACACCCTGCAACGCACCATCGATCCATGCACAACATTATCTAGCGCTATGTGTAGATTTATATGATCCTGCACGGCCATATGATGCTTCAACACACAAAAAAAAATCAAATTAATTGGGCTAGTAATTGGAATCATAATTTCTTTGTTTCGCAAAAAAAAAAAAAAATCTTAATTTATTTTGCAGAGAGCAAATTTTGTCCAGTGACCGCAACCACTTTGTTGAAAGCTTAAATCAGAGCCCAAAGATCTTGGATTCATTTAAAAATTTTCTTAAAACTTTGAGAGGTTTTGTAAGTTCCTTTAGATCGGTATATATTTTGGAGTTTTACAAAAATCTTAAAGCTAAATAACTATTGCTGGCTACTCCAAGATCTTTGAGGTGGACGAACAGTGAAGTTGTGGAAACATCTAAAAAATGTAAAATCTGGATATTTTTCTGGTCTTATCAGAACCCAACTTGACCTGGTATTTGATCAAGTCTGCCTATCCCGCCTGCAATAACATCCGCAAAATATTATCACACCCAATCCTTGGCACAAACCTGCGAGTGCAAGTTTGCACCCACGTCCGCGCCCATGGGTTTTGGGCACCCATCGAGTGCGTTAATTTCACAAGTAATATATCATCATGATCACATTAATAACTATTGAAAGTTGAAATAGCAAAGTTTTGTCATCAATATATAGCAAAATCTAGTCATCTACCACATATGTATCATATAATCATACAAGTTTCTAAAATAGACTAAATTTAATACTTAGGTGCCAAGCATATGTTCTTACAACTAGACATGGATACTTAATTAATTACTTCACCCATTCCGAATTATAAGACGTTTGTCTTTTCTTGATTCCTAGCTTTTGCTACGCACTTAGACATACATTATGTCTAGATACATTATAAAAGTAATGTAGTATCTTAAAAAGGCAAATTGTCTTATAATTCAGAACAGAAGTCCACGGAGTACTTCTTACATTTTGGACCTCGGCAAGCACCCTACAGGTACGATTTGACCCTCGCACCCAACCTTACCTTCATTCATTTCGGGACCGATCCGATGAGACCCGTGGGTATGACTTGGCATCCACGTGCGCACCCTAGTGGGGGCGGCATCCGCAAACCGTATGCGCAGATTCAACTGCCATCCCTACCCTTGACTACGCACAAGCAAGGGAGTACTAGGGGTACGAATGAAGGTATCCACACACACACGATTTACATACAACGAGAAAAGAAGAGGACTTACGAGTTGAAGAACTCCACGATGTCGTCCCTGTTAATGGGGTAGCCTCTGGAGAAGGTGATAAATAGGGAGCGGTAGTCGTCTGGTGGGGGGCTCCGCTGCAAAGGGATCCACGGTGATGCCATGGGGTTTAGTGGAAAGGATCCCACCACCGTCGGGGCGGTCAGCACGGGGGAGCCGACCATCGGCGGTGCAGTAAGCACACTGCTTGTGTTAGTGGGCACACAACTGGTGATTTTGCTGCTGACATCACAAACGGCGAGGCATACGCTCCTGTACTGGTAGGTGACGCCATCCAAGACCTCGCGGTTCCCTTCGAAGTAGCCCACGTCGTCTATGCGCTTGGTCAAGAGCGCGTTCGTGCAGGGTAGGCACCTCGATCACGGCCGGCGCCGTTGCCGCCGCCCAGCCCGCGGGCCCCGCGGGCCAGCGGCGGAGGCACGCCGATGGCCGTCGACAAACCGCAGCACAACGGGTCCCCGCGTAGCGAGACGCGGGGCGATGAAGTCGTGGTGGCCGCCGGACTCGAGCGAGCCGAGCGCGATCACCCACCGCGACGGCAGACCGGATCCCGGGCCAGTCATGCACTAGACGGTGGAACAGTCGCTCTCAAGCTTGTGGAAGAGGATCAACTTCTCCATGGCGGTCATGCCGGCCATGGCGATTGTCTGACAGAGCTCCCCGGCCGCTCTGCAAACACCAACGCCACGGCGAGGGACCACCTCGATCTATAGACAAGTCACTAGACAAAGGGGAAGGGCATGCAGCCTAGGTGATCCGTAAAACATAAGAGACACTAGCCACGGAGAGAAAAGCAAGCGTGAATCCATGGGGGTTGTTGCTTGATGGCGGCTACAAGACAAAAAGAGTGCACACGAGGGACGGAGGGAGCATGCATGGCACTGTGGAAACACGTCACTATATCTAGCCACATCTTACCTCACATGGAAAGCCTTCACGCTACTGACCATCTCGCATTTTATGGAGGCATTTGTGCAACAGTTTCTCTTTTCTTTTGGCAATACTTGGCTTAGGTGCGTATATATATTAAGTTTATTTTCACCATCAAGTTTCTTTTTATCTTTTTATTTGGAATATGTGAGTTGGGTACAGATAACTCACTTTGGCTCCTTGCAAAAAGAACTTTTATAGGATGTTCACGTTGTTGGTGATGAAGAGACTATGCATGCATATCCTTGTAAGGATCACCCCATCCAATAAACCATCCATAACGAGTCACGTGAAATGATATGATCGTAATATTATTCCACCGCACCTCTATCACGCTTGTTTTCGGTTCTTGCATGGTTTTTGAACGTTCCTCCATCACGTAGTAGTGGTGCCTTTTAGCGATGATGATCTTTTGTCTTGTTTGTCGACGCATTTATGTTTACCACTGTGAATTGTCAAAGGCAATCTTTCCAAAAATGCAGTCTTTCTCTCGCGCTCTCAGTCTAGGTGATCTCCAACAGATCCAAGGTCGTTCGAGTGTGGGAAGTCCTTTACACGCTAACATGACTGCCCGCAAGGCGGTAAAGGCACATCCGATCAAGCGCACGCGATGGGGTGGTCATTGCAGAAATTTTGAACCCTGGCCAAGAATGTGATCTACCTCATCCTATGGCCAGAGATGATCCATTATGGGTGTAAAGGCCCTCAATGACGTGGTGATCATAGCTTACTTTACAACCCACCTATCGGTCTACTTATATATCAGTTGACTTAATTATGACTTATTCATTTCTCATAATGTTCTAGGTTCTTATTTTTTTCTCTCTTCGTATTATAGCTAGACTTAGTATCGCTGGTCATGACTGGTTTTAACTTGTATGTGAGCATATAGGATATGATGGGCGTGAGGGCAGTTTGGAAGGTAAAAAAAAAGGGACGAAAAACTGGGTTGGAAGAAACGCTTCACTCTTTAATATTATATTATAGGTCGAGATGTAGATAGAGACAGAGATAGAGATCGATAGAGATAGAGAAGAGAGTAGAGATGTAGCTAAATATAGATACAAATAGGGATAGAGATAGGCGGGGATAGGGATAAAGATACAGATAGAGATAGAGATATAGGGACAAAGATAGAGAAGAGATTAATTAGAAGATATTGAATTAGCAATACAGAGATATAGCTGTGATCTGGGACATCGTTGCAACGATCGTATTGAACGATAACCTGAATGTGATGTTGTGCTAGTTTGAAGACAATGATTTGATCCCCTGATCTGGTGCCATCTCTCAGAGCTGATGGTGCTAGGGAGGTAAGCGGGTTAGCCCGCAAAAACCGATCATGGAAAATCAATTTCATACCAAACCGATCATCGTAGCTGTATTGTTGTATCTGACGGTCACTAATCAATTGGGTAGCAACGTCATCGTGTTTGGAATCATAATTTCTAGTTCATCTGGAGATGTGCAAGCTAGAAATTCAAAAGTTTGCTTTTGTTCGGTTTCTTGGTTATTGAAAACATTTGTTGGCCATCATCTTGTTTCTGCAAAGACCTGAGCGAGTCGTGGTCGTGTGTAATAAGAGCTAGAATCGGTTTCTTGTATGCACCATCTTAATTTTCACTAAACCGCCCTCAATAATGTCAAGACCCAACATTTCTATGTGGTATATGTAGCTTAAGCAATTGGATTACGCCAATATTGACAGAGAAGTCAGGATTGTACGTGTAGCCAAAGAAACAACCATTTAATTGCGGTCACACACTGTCCATGGTAGGCCCCTCATGTAGTAACTGCAGAGTATTTGTGCACGACGTGACTAACTCTACGGGCAACAAATCACTAGACAGGGATCGAAGAAGAGCATGCAATTTAATTAGATGTGAAAAATAATACAAAAAACATTTCCCCCATTGAGAGCAAAGCAAGTATGCATGCATCCAAGGAGGTTGTTGTTTGCTGGTGACCACATGATAAGCGAGTGCACACGTGGGAGCATGTATGATACTATGGACATAGGTTAGTCCACATCGTGCCTCTGATGATAAGTTTCAATACTACTCCACTTCAGCGGCTTTTGGAGCTTTGTGCTATAGTTTTTGTCTTATTTCGAAATACTTGGATTAAGGTGCGTATATATTCACATGGTTTTACCTTCATGGTTCCTTATATTTTTGTTTGGACATATATGAGTTAGTTACATATACTTCTAACTTTGGCTCCAAGAGAAGGAACTTTTGTAGGAGGTTCACGTTGCTCAATGAAGAGACCATCCTTGTAACTTGTAAGGATCATCCGATGCAATAACCATGGTGAGGGCACGTGGATTGATCTATAGGCTGATGAGATGTAAGAGAGAAAAAAAAAATGGGCCTAATAAAACTAGCTAGCACCATGTAGGTCATGGCAAATTATACTACTTCCAACACATGTACTTTGAATATGCTTTATGCATGCCTAGATCTTGTGAATAACTAGTATAATTTTAGAATAACTACATGCATGAATATATACTATTTTTTTCATATATATTTAAAATAAGGTGACAACAGAAGTTTGCAACTACCTTGCACAGTGAATACGACAAAAGTTATCGGTACAGTGACTGTACACATTACTGACATTTTTGTGGATATATTGTCTTTGTCAACGGAAAATACAAATGCATTGACACGGAAAATACAAATGCATTGACACGCAAGTCAAAGAACATTGCCAAAGCCACCGACACAAGATAGAGAAAACTTTTCAACAATGAATTGAAATTGAGTGGAGCTTTAATTGCAAACACCAAACATTAGACACTTCATTCTAAACAATTCATGACAATAGTTATTTGTCAAATAGTGATGATGTGAATAAGTATCTGCGGTCCATAACGGTAAGTTCAAAGTGAAGCAATTTTAATATACCATTTGCTGAGAATTTGGAAGATAGTAACACCATCACAAAAATCTAATTGCCTTACGTGATGTTCCTGCTAACCTCTCAGCCTCTCTCTCTCTCTCTCTCTCTCTCTCTCTCTCTCTCTCTCTCTCTCTACACCCAACCTGTCGACTTATTAGCTTTGTTTGGCAATGCTCACTGATTCACGCACCATTGTAACCTTTCTTTATATGTGGACAACCTAGATGAAAAATAATAGAAAAACCCTTCACCTATTGAGAGCAAAGCGAGCATCCTCCAAGGAGTTTGTTTTGCTAGTGACCACATATATGTGACAAGAAAGTGCACACGACAGATTGAGGGATCATGTATGAAACTATGGACATGCGTCAATGTACCTAGCCACGTCTTGCCTCAAATGATGAGTCTTAATACTACTAACCAACTCAACCTCTTTTGGAGCTAGTGCTAAAGTTCCTCTGTTAATTTGGAAACACTTGGGTTAGTGCATATTCACATGTTTTTACCTTCAAGTTTTTTTTGTTTGGATGTATATGAGTTAGGTACATATAATTCTAACTATGCTCCTCGTGAAAGAACTTTATAAGATGTTCATGTTGTTGGATGAAGAGACTAACATCGTAACTCATAAGGATCATCCGATGAAATAACCATATGGTGAGGCATGTGGGGTGATCTATTGGCTAATGAGATGTAAGAGAGCAATAACACGGACCTAACGAAACTAGCACCATGTAGGTCATGTCAAATCCTTTATACTTGTTTATTTGATCTTGTCAACAACTAGTATGATGTTATAGTGTTAGAGTAATTAGATGCATGAATACTATTTTTTGCTAATATAATTAAAAGAAGGCGACAACATACGACAAAAGTTATCGGTATGGTGATTGTACACATTACTCGTATTTTTGTGGATAAATTGCCTTTGTCAACACATAACAAAAATACAAATGCACTGATAGACAAATCAAGAACATCACCAAAACCACCACCACAAGATGGAAGAATGTTTTCAACCATGAATTGAAATCGAGCATAGTTTTCACGACAACTGTTATTTGTCACATAGTGATTACATGAATAAGGATCTGGGGTCCATAATGATAAGCTCAAAGTGAAGCAATTTACTATTCCATTTGTTGAGAGTTTGGAAGGTAGTAACACCAATACAAAAATCTAACTGCCTTGTGTGATGTTCCTACTAACTCTCTCTCTTTCTCTCTCTCTCTCTCTCTCTCTCTCTCTCTCTGTCTACCCCAACCTGTCGATTATAGCTTTGTTTGCCAACCCTCGTCGATTCACGCGCCGTTGTAACCTTTCTATATATGTGTACAACCTATATGAAAAATAATAGAAAACCCCCTTCTCCTATTGAAAGCAAAGAAAGCATCATCCAAGGAGTTTGTTGTTTGCTAGTAACCACGTATATATGACAAAAAAGTGCACACATGGGACTGAGAGAGCATGTATGACACTATGGACATGCGTCAGTGTACCTAGCCACGTCTTGCCTCAGATGATGAGTCTTAATACTACTAACCAACTCAACCTCTTTTGGAGCTAGTGCTACAATTTTTCTGTTATTTTGGAAATACTTGGGGTAGGTGCATATTCACAAGTTTTTACGTTCAAGTTTTTTGTTTGGACATATATGAGTTAGGTACATATAATTCTAACTATGCTCCTCGTGAAAGAAATTTATAAGATGCTCATGTTGTTGGATGAAGAGACTAACCTTGTAACTCATAAGGATCATCCGATGCAATAACCTTATGGTGAGACATGTGGGGCGATCTATTGGCCAATGAGATGTTCAAATCCTTTATTACTTGCTTAGATCTTGTGAACAACTAGTATGCACGATCTTATAGTTTTAGAATAATTAGATGCATGAATACTTTTTTTTTTTTTTTATATACAATTAAAAGGAGACGACAACATACGACAAAAGTTATCGGTACGGTGACCGTACACATTACCGGTATTTTTGTGGATAAATTGCCTATTTCAGCACGTAACGGCAAATTAGTTGCGTTGATAGACAAACCAAGAACATTGCTAAAACCCCCGCACAAGATGGATGAAAGTTTTCAACCATGAATTGAAATCGAGCAGAGTTTTCACTGCAACATTTTATTTGTCACACTAGTGATGATGTGAATAATATAGGGATCTACGGTCCACAATGATAAGCTCAAAGTGAAGCAATTTCACTATACCACTTGCTGTGATTTGGGAAGGTATTAATAACACCAGTACAAAAAAATGTAACTGCCTAGCGTGATGTTCCTACTCACCTATCTCTCTCTCACAGATCAACCCCAAGTTGTCAACTTATTAGCTAATTTTGTTTGCTAATGCTCGCTGATTCACTCATGGCTGTAACCTTTCTATATATGTGGACAATCCCAGCAGCCTCCTCTCCCACACCAAGCATAACATCCTTCTCTAACCTCTCTCTCTCTATCATCCGTCACTCTCATATCTCCCTAGATCTCTTAGCCATCAGTACCATGGTTTTTCTAGTGTGGGAAGTCCTTGAAGCTAACAAGACTACTCGCAGGGCATACCTGCGTGTTCTTTTTGAGTCGAATAGGCGTGATGTTGCCAAGAAGGTGATCTGCATCCTCCTCTGGCTAGAGATGACCATGGGGTTCCAGGTTCTTGGCAACGTGGCCATGACGCCGGACGACATGTCGCTCATGCAGGTCATCTTAGAAGCGTGCGCCGTGTACAACTACGTTCTCCATGGCGGCTACGAGCTGCCGGCACCCCTCGTGGACATCCCAGCCGTCGTGGCCCTCTGCGGCGTTCGTGGGGGTAGGCTTGTCGACTCGAGGTTCTTCATGTTCCACAAGGACATCGTTGCGCGTGGTGTTGCCTTCATCCGGGACAACTTTGCGGCACTCATATTCGATGACTATCTACATGCGATGCTATACCGGTTCCAGGATGATTCCAACTCATTCGTGATCCCCACACTGCCCGCTCCAGAACTGATGGCGCCGTTCTTCATCCACACAAGGTTGCCGCCCGAAGACTACCGAACAGCGTTCGTTGCCATCCCTGAGTACGACCCTCTAAGCTCACAAGATATCCTGGAGTACTTTGAGAGGTAAGCGTGAATCTAGTTAGAAATTAGAAAATTTCCATGATGAGATTCTCTTGATGCCAACATATATGTATGTGTGTAATTTGCGCATACCTAGAACGGTGAACATACTTGAACTCTCTGCATTTTGATTCCTGAACTGCTAGGATTAATTTCATATACATGTTTTGTGCAGGCGTCTTATGTTAGGGCCCTGCATAGAGCGCATCGACACAGAGCAGCCAGCTGCGGGGCAGGGGCCAAAGCACGGTGTCATTGTGTTCAGGAGCGCCCAGCAGAGGAACGAGGCAATGTTCCAGGAGAACGCGGCGTTCTTTAGGTTCAACAATGGCGATATGTGGGTGCAGCGCTACATGCCTCCTGTGTGTGCCTGATCACTCTGCCATGCTAAGTCTGATCACTCTACTGTATGTATGTTTGTGCCGCCGTATGTTGGCTGATCGGTGGTGCTACATACCAATAAAAATTGATTTCTTAGTCGCCGTTGTTGGTAAATCGATCCGGTGAGTGATCAGGTGTGTCGTTGCCAAGTTTGTAATAATGGAGTGCCAATTTCTAGACGTTTGAAGCTACTGATGAAACAAAATTTGTAGCTGTTCGATCCTTGATTAAAAGTAGTATTTGTCGATAATCACCTTTTTGTTGGGTCCTCATCGCCTCATTGCCATGGTGAAAAATCAACAAGGTTACTACAGTCTGCAGGGCAGCAGTGTGGTTTGAATAAGTGCCCAACCAATTTTAATTAGTTCATGAGGAATTGCTAATTATTAACTCCAACCAGCTTATACACAGGAATCAAGAAGTTCTGAGAGGCAGAGAAGTGGGTTGTGTCTCGTATCTCCAAAGACGCTCGATAGGTTTACGAGTTTGGAGAGGGGAAAAGCATAGACCAGTGTGATGGAGGGGCAACGCAGTGTGATTGTTCCAACGTTTCTATAAAAACAGCATGTCTTACTACTATTCCAGTTTCTCCTACCCAGTTTTGTACATAATCGGTACTAATTTTTTTTTTTTTTGAGGGAACATAATCGGTACTAATTATGAGTACAGTTTAGTAAGAAATGCTTCTTTAAGATGGGCCTGCCTTTTTCTGCCTGTCCTATTTCCACTTGGTAATGAATTGCATGGCCTTATGAGTAACATAATCTACACTTTCATATTGGGCTCAGTTTGTAGCAGCCCAAGACATTTTTTTTGAAATTAGCCCAAGAAAAGCTCGTGACACAGAAGCTACTTACCTATTGTTTGGTTGGGGGAAGTAATCAACCCGGACAAGCAGATTTCCAGGCCATTTATATATGGGAGAAACTGTTGCAAAACTCATAATCTGAGAGTAAGCTTTTCTTGAGGAGAAAGAAGATGAGCCCCAAATATAAGACCATTTATCAGGACCTGTCTGAAAATGTAGCCCCTGAAGGATAATTAGAAGTTCTTGAAACTGATCAAATGCCTCTGTAGATAGAGGTAGGTTGAAATGATTTGTAGGGTCTTGGTCTACCATAAAACACTGAACTGAAATATGCTCATTTTTGGTGAAAGAAAAAAGCTGTGGCATGTTCAGGCTGAGCAGTCTACCATTCCAAATATCATTCCAAAAGAAACAAGAAGCACCATCTGAAATTAAGGCAGAGGCCATACCATATGCTGATATGAATATCTTTCTTAATATCCTTTCTCCCATAGAACTGTACTAATATCATACTATGCGAATTACATTTGCAGTCAATCGCATTGTACCTTTCAGAAATGGCGCCACCCTGATACCGTGGGGCAATCAACAATGGCTTTGAGCTTTGCGTCAACCTTGGCCTTCTCTTTGCAAACATTCTCAACTATTGTCATAAAAATTACAGCAGGATGGCGATGGAGGATATCCCTGTCCATGGCCGCACTGCCTATCCTAACCATTGGTGTAATCTTCCTCCCTGAGACACCAAGCTTCATAATCCAATGTGATGGCAACACGAACAAGGCACGGGTCCTGCTCCAGAAGCTGCGCGGAACAACCTCAGTCCAGAAAGAGCTTGATGACTTGGTCTGT
The DNA here is from genome assembly GCA_015847255.1 of Hyparrhenia diplandra. Taxonomy (NCBI): domain Eukaryota; kingdom Viridiplantae; phylum Streptophyta; class Magnoliopsida; order Poales; family Poaceae; genus Hyparrhenia; species Hyparrhenia diplandra. The sequence goes on along the minus strand of JADLZK010012176.1, from coordinate 260,683 downwards.
GCTGTGCTAGCAACCTCTCAAGAGCAGCCGGCGTACTGCTGATCCCTTTCTTCAATCAACTTACTGGGATCAACGTGATGAACTTCTATGCACCGGTCATGTTCAGGACAATCGGTCTCAAGGAGAGCGCATCCCTCTTGTCCTCGGTGGTGACACGCCTATGTGCAACATTTGCCAACATCATAGCAATGATTGTAGTTGACCGGTTTGGGCGTAGGCGGTGTGCAGATGATACTTTCGATTGCTTTGTCAAGCTTGTTGTCCTTTTCTGAGTTGGGTGTGTGTATTTGATCAAAACTGCAAAGAAAACATAGTGTACGATTGCGACAAGCTTATGTAAATATACATTTGCATGTAAATCAAGTAATTTATCAGTGTGCCGTTGTTGTCAGTTCCTACAACTGGCCGTTCCAAATGGTAAAAGAGTACAGAAGCATTGATATAAAAAGAATGTTGAAACAGCGCTGCTGGTTCTTCTATCATGTTCAGTTAGAAAATGAAATTTACCTAACGCGTTGATGATGCTGAGAACACACACTACTGAAAAGAAAAGAAAAAGAAAAAGAAAAGCATTGTTGAAGGATCAAACCTGCAAGGGAAACATAGGATTGTGATTAGCTGATGTAAGTACAGAAATACAGAATTGTATGTAATATGCAATTAACTTATCTGTTGTCATTGTCAATAGTTACAGCTGGCCATTCCAAAGGTAGGAATCAACAAACTTCATCCAATCAATAACCAAGCATGTCCACCAACCCTTACTTCCTCCACAACAATATGGCCTAGTGAAGCCACGGAAGGAAAAGAAGAGGCCGAGCAAGCCATCCGGGCGCAGTGCGAATCAAGCAGCCATTGCTTGGCCCCGTGGTGACGCGCAGAGCAAAGCAAGGCAAGTGCTCATGAAGCGGCTAGGAGTCACACAGGAAAGGCGAAACTATGGAGATGGCCAACCTCTTCAAAGCAGGTCCACTGTCTGACCTTGTCATGGAGGAGCTGGTGGCACTCGGTGGCCTCTACGGACCAGCCATGTCGGGCAGATCATCATGGAATGCTTCCTTGCACCGTCTGCGCTACTCGGGGACTCGTTCAAGCAAGAGCTCCTGCCATTACTTTCAAAAAAAAAAAAAAAAAAAAAGTAGGAATCAAGAAATGATATAGTATATGACAATGTAGAAACAGCCGTGCCATTTATTTTTTTTATGTTCATCAGCTGTCAAAAGCAAATCAGTCAACCTAACAAATTTATGATCCTAAAATCTCTATTCAAAGTATTATAGGAATTGTCTGATGCATGTTTTCGTTTTCAGTACACCTTTCTTATTTAATGTTCGAATTCTTCTCTCCCTTCTTTTTTATCTAATGATGGGCACTCATAGCTTATTTTCAAAAAGATAATATCACTGGTCACCAGCGAAAAGGGGATAATAAATTGCGGAAGAAACAGATGTTGCTGGTGATACAATCTTCGATGATTCTTGAAACTTTTGCAGCCACCAACGCGAAGCGAAAGACTTTTACTAAAGATGCAAAAGTGATATTGTGTCCTGTGTTTGGATAGTTGGATAACAAAAGATAAGCTGAAAGGGACTTGTCACTTGTCAGTACTGTCACCAACCACATGTAAACACTTGGTCAGAATGGAAATGAAAACACCAGGATTGAAAGATGAGGTCCTACTCAAGAGAATTCAAAAGAATATTCCACAAGCATGTTGCACGAGTGGAATCAAACAGTTTGTGCAATTGTACTGGGCACGTTTACAACAACAAAAACAAACTGCTTACTGCAGATTTTTAGGCTGTGGCTGCACAAAAAATGAATTGCTATCTACTGTATCAAACAGCCGCAACCAAAGAAGCTGCAGCGAGTAGACTGTAAAGCGATAAAGTGAAACCATGTACAGTAAAACATGCAGCACAAACGCACTAAAGCACAGTATAGAACAGATTCAAATACATGATGCAACGAAATCCCCAAGTATCGCAATCTAGCTTCGTCACGAGCGTCGTACTTCTTCATTAAAAAGAAAGAAAAAAGAGATGCATGGCCAGCGGTTAACCAGCATCATCTTCAGCAATTAAACAGCAGGTAGAGAACTGAGTGCACTTGAAAAGAACTCTGCTAATACTTTTTTTTCTTAGAAGAAGTTTACAATATTACAACCATAAAGATCAGCACTAACATCAATGACTTTGTTAACATAAGAGTGTCATATCATGCGTGCCAGACAAACAACAGGTACATTCATACGTATCATAACTTACAGCACATGATACAAGCTACAGAGCACGGTTAATCTTAAATATATAGAGAGAGAAAAAAAAGGCAAAGCTTATTTTGCCCGGATTCCATCTAAATGCAGTTTCTGTGCTGATGGCTGATCAGGCTTGAGCTCTCGTTTGAGGATTTGCATGGAAAGCCGACTGCCTATTTTGACCCCCTAGCAGATTTAGCGACAGAGAAGTAGACACTGTCTCCTGACCAGGCTCCCCTATGCTTAGCTTTGACATGCCCACAAGTTCATCAACATTAATTGGATTCTTGGAATGAACTGCAACAGGCTTGACAATCTCGTGTGTTTCTTGGGGCAGATCACCTCCATCTTCCTGATTTGGCCAGAACGGAACTGAGAATTGCAAGAACGGTGAGAAATAAGCTGGAACGATCATGGGATAAGTAGGCTGTAAACTCTCAGGCATTAGAGCATCAGCCGCAGAACTCTCTGCAACAGCAGAAGTATCTGACTCCATCGATTCCACCTCCTCCTCCACAGGAGGAGGCAGTGGTGGTTGATTTAACACAGAGGTCTCTGGTTCTTGACTTCCTGGAAGGGGTGGAAGGTCCATGGACTGTAAAACAGAGCACAGTTCAGTTCAAATTATATGCAAAGCACAAGTAAGCCCTCCCAGCCCCAGATTTGCTCCTAGACGGCAAAACGGCTAAAAAAAACCCTCCCCACAGCTCAATGTTTAATCCCCACCAGAATCACTCCACTTCTCGCCTATCCCCTCACCAAAATCACTCCATCAGAGAATCAGGGAGCTAGAGCAAAGAATCAAGAAGTCGAGCTCTATCAAACATGCCCTAAGAACTACCTAATGAGATTAATAGGGCACTGTGCATAACTGTCAGTGTTATCCAAAACACTAAACGGTAATTCAGTAAGCAGTCAGCCATCCTTTGTTTACCATTAGGCTGTTTAGAGGGTGTTTGATCTGAGTAAACAATCTAAACGGTTTTGTGTAGTACCACTAAAATATTCATATTTATGTATGTAAAAGTCAAATAAACTAGAAAGTATACACATTTATGTATGTTAAAAAGGTGTATCCTAGCAAATAATTCTTCTTTTGGGAAGGAAATTAAATCCCACTCCACCACTACAGTGTTAATTTGTGACGGTTGTAATCCTCCTATTGACTAAATGATGAGTTAAATGACAATTCAGCCCATTTAATTATGTTTAACTATTCTGTTTAAGCCGGTTAGACCATTTTTAATGGTTTTAAACGGTACCAGTTAATAGAACTTTTAGGGCCCAAGTGATGCAGTAGACCTTTTACCATTTACATGTTGTTTAAACAGCAAACAGTGACTATCAGTAAAATATACAAACTACAGAACTAGATCCAAAAAGTTGCACTAGTAGTATATATTACCACAAAAACAAGCAACTGTGTAGTCCCTAAAAGGAAAGTATGAGTACAAAACAAAAGCATAGCAAGCAATATTGGTGTAGAAATCAAGGCTAAGATCAAGCAAGTTACCTCATCAGGCACCATGTCAAAAAGGCTAGACCTTCTCTTCCTTCTGCTCATATTTGATTGGCGTATAAAATATTTTTGAGCATGACTTGCTACTTGAGTAGGTGTTCTTGAGACCACGAAATTACGAGAAATTCCTCGCCAATCACCTTTCCCAAGCTTTTGTAATCCCAGCAAAAACCTCCGGTGTTCTTCTTCAGTCCAAGGTACACCTGTCAGAGAAACCTTAATCAGCAACATAACAAAGTCCAAATTGCAGACATGCAGGCAGTCAGCAATATGTGAAGCTACAAGAAGCCAGTGAACTGAAATGAGTGAACAGAGGCTTATTAACAGAGTATGGTAAAAGTTAGCACCACCACTTCGCTATTAAACAAATCATATAGGAAGGGTACCATCGACAAACAGAGAACTAGCCAAACAGTACGAAATCAGAACAGAACTAAAAAATCGGCATAATCTGAAGAAAGGTGCCTGACTTACATTAAAACACCTAGCACCCACCAAGTGAACCAAGAACTAGCTATCAAATTTCGTTCAAGATCTCACAAGAATCAGGAGCAATAATTAATCAAGCATTTGATTTTTCCCATAACACATAGAAAAACTTGTTTCCTTATCAAGTATGGACAACTGGAACTTGGCACCGTGTAACAGTGATTGCATCCCCATGTATGGCATACATAAGACTACGCATTAGCAGTTGGCACAGCAGTTTCTACTGCTCAGCATATCCTTCCTGATTATGCAACCTTATACCAGAGTCATTCAGCACCACCAATCAGTGAGAAATTTCATCAAAATCAACTGACACCACTGCTTGGAACAATCCTTAACGTTTGTTCTCAAAAAATTGTATAGCTGAGCTTCTTAAAGCATCCCCATGACCCAGTCAAACAGTACAGTGCCTGCAGAGGTGGTCCTTGTACCATTTAGGGGTTGAATTCGACTACCACATGTGTATCAACTCAATTAGTACAATATTATCCATACATACAATAGTAGGAGTACTCGCAGTGTGGTAGTAGTACCATTAATGATTTTCTCTCAGCATCAGGTGGAGCAGTACCCGTTTCCCAAAATTAGAGGCACTTAATCAGTGAGCACCAGGTGCCCGCATCTAAAGACAAAGTAAGCCGAGTAGGCAGGAGACAAACGAATGGAAAAGCTGGAAGGATCTATTGCTTAGGGGTTTCTGCATCGGGCGGCAGCGGAGGCGGCGGGTGGATGATCGATTAGAGGGGGAAGGGGGTGGAGATCGGGCGGTAGCTGACCTTTCTTGCGCTCGCGGCTGGCGGAGGACGAGCCCTGTACGAAGTCGTCGGAGGCGTACCCGCCGCCGCCGTCGGCGAGGTCGGGCCCGTCGGCGGGGACGCGCCGCCGCTTGTGGATCCCGCGGAGAGGAGGGAGAGGTTCCCCATGCTGGCGCTCTTGCGGATGGCCGAGCCATCGGTGAGGCGCACCCCGAAGATCTTGACCCCGCGGTTGGGGCACGTCCGCGAGTTGTGCCCGTTGTGGCTGCAGTGCGAGCACCGCCGCGTCATCCCGCCGCTGCCGCCTGCCGCCGCCAGCTAGGGTACGGGCGGTTTGCGCGTGCCGTGAGGCGAGAGGAATGGTGGTGGTGGTGGTGGATGACTGGAGGTGGGAGGGAGGGAGGAAAGCCGTGTGGTGTGAGGAGGAGGAGGAGGAGGTGAAGAAGGGAAGGGAGGTTAAAAACTCACTCAACTGTTGAGTGGTGATTGGTTAAGGTGGTCGGCGAGCGTGGGCCGTCCACGTGGCGGATATTCTCGCGGGGATATACGTGTGCGTGGGGGACTCGTGCAGCGGCAGCGGCTTGTGGGGCACGCCTCCGTTTCCTCTCCTCACCCCCGTCGTCTATTCCCGTGGACACGGTTGCCTTGGCCTCCTCTCGTTTCGTTTTCAGTCGCTCGCCGGGGTCCTCGGACCATTTCATCCACATTTCCTGCCCGTTTCGTCATGTGTGGTGTGGTGAGTTGGTGACTGAAGCAATGGCCGAGCCACTCGTCGATCCATCTTGTTCGTTTCCCATCTGTTTTCAGGACCTGGACCTCCTCCCTCCAGGGAGGGTATATTTCTTTTCTTCTTGAACAAGTGTTCCTAGCGCATCATATCTATCGCTCGGTGGGGATTCTCGTGCACCAGCAAGCAGAACAACATGTTCTTGGCTAGCTCTGATTACTCACTCACTCTTCCGTGGGCAGATGCTTAATTCTAGCAACCACAAACAATCTGAATGGGTCGAGGGGGAAGAAACCGCCTGCTTGGAGACAGCGGCCGCCACCCTCCTAGTTTCCCATTTCCTACTGCTATTGCAGCAGCCTTAATTTTGCAGGATAGGTTGTTGTACTTGTGAATAGACATAATTTTATAGATTATTCGTATTATTAGTAAACATTAAGTCTATTTGCAAGTTCACGGATAACTTGTATCACATCCTATAAGGAAGAAGGACATCTTGTTTATGACACTTCTTTGAACTTAGTTTGTTTAGGTTTAGTCTAAATAAATGTTCTAAAAAGGTTTAGTCTAAATAAATTTATCGATGAAATTAGAAGATTTTTGGCTAGGAATTTTGTTACATGTGATAACCTCGGTGGTGATCATCATGAGGTTGCCGATACTGGCGTCAATTTCATTGTCAGGAGGTTTCGTGGTCATTATTGGTAAGGAGATGTGTGCTCCTACATACTCCGTACGCCCTAGTCCATATGACCACCCATGGTAGTCATGTAAGGTAACAAAAAAATTAGTTGGTGTATAAGAAAGAGGTTGTTTCTCAACTTGCCAAGCCACGAATCACGACACTATACATTGTTGGTTGAGAATACAATTTAGGCACCCACAGGTGTTGTAGAGCTTTTACTCTTTATAATATCGCCATGTTCTATGGTAGGAAATTCCTACGACACACTATGTGGCGAGCCATAGTCCGCCGCATGTGTGGCGTGGCTACTGATGCCCGACATCCAAACATCCTCTAAAAAGCAATAGTACTACAAATGTTATAAAATAAAGCCACCTAGCTGCATTATGCAAGGTTCTATTCTAAAATAAATGTATATCATACTTTTTTAGGAAGTCAAAGTTGTAAGTTTAGCCAAATATATAAGAAAACCTAATAATATTATGTAACAACTATAGATTAATTGCAGTATAATTTTATATAATAAATTTATTTAATGCATAAATATTAATGTTATTTTCTGTAAATTTAGTTGAACTTATTCATCAATCATAAAGAGAATGCATTTTTCTCTTTTATTTTTTGTTAGGAGTATATGGTTTGAAGTTTATAGTTATATAAAAAATAAGTACCACTAAACTAATTATGAGACATATTTTCATAGTAATCTAATTAAAATTTTGGTATTATTTATTACTCCCTCCGTTCTAAATTATAAGTCGTTTTGACTTTTTTTTGGTACGTCCATTTTGCTATGCATCTAGATACAATAATATATCTAGATACATATATAACAAAATGAACGAACACAAAAAAATATACTTGGAAAAGGGTGTGGCGGTCCTACAATACGCCGATGATACAATCATTTGTCTTAAGCATGATATAATTGGAGCAAGGAATCTCAAAATGCTATTGTATTTGTATGAGCTTATGTCTAGTTTAAAGATAAATTTCAATAAAAGTGAGATCATCACCATTAATGATGAAGGGGATTTGGATTCTATGTATGCTTTGACATTTTTTTAATCTGTCAAATTGGAACCTTTCCCATTAAATACTTGGGAGTCCCCCTGTAAGCCCTAGTAGGCTCCATGTTGCCGATTGGCTTCCCCGTGAAAAAAAAAGTAGCAAAAGGCTAGATAATTGGAAAGGAGGGACAATGTCCATTGCTGGGAGGAAAATCTTAACCGACACCGGTCCCGAGTAGTGCCCCTATATATCATATGTCTACCTATTTGTTGCCTAAAACTATTGTATCCAAAATGGATAAAAATTAGAAGGACTTTCTTTTGGTAAGGAGGTAGCAATAAGAAAAAAAATACCACCTTGTAAAGTGAATTAAAATATGCGGGATGAAGAAGAAGGAGGTCTAGGAATAAATGATATCGGAAAAATGAATCTAAGCCTGTTATGTAAGTGGTTGTGGAAGCTAGACAAAGAAAATGGGCTATGGCAAGAGATTATCAAGTTCAAATACTTAAGAAAAGAATCCATTTATAATGTGAAACAAAGGCAATCTGATTCACCAATGTGGAAATGTTTGCTAAAAATTAGAGATATATACTTATTTGGAAGGAAAATTATAATTGGTAATGGTAAAAAACTCTATTTTGAAAAGATAGGTGGCTTTATACCCACCCTTGCTCATATGTTTCCTTGATATATTTAAGATGACTCTTCAACCAAATATAACTGTAGAAGCAGTGTTAAATAATACTCCCTTTGTTACCTTCTCTAGATGGTTGGTTGACATTTGGGGACAACAATGGAATCAAATCCTATCTGAAATTAGCACAATTCAGCCTAATGATACTGAAGATACAATATTATGGAGATTTGGATCTAAAAATAGTTTCTCTGTTAAGTCTATTTATGAAATATTAATTGCAAACGATAATGAATTTTATCATAAAAAGATTTGGAAAGGTTATATTCCTGCTAAAATCAAAATCTTTCTATGGCTAATGTTGAATAATGCAATTTTAACAAAAGATGTTATGCTGCAAAGAAAGTGACAAGGAGACACTAGCTGTTACTTCTCTGATGAAAGCTTGCAACACCTGTTTTTTTGACTGTAATGTGGCTAGAGTAGTTTGAGCTACCTTTGCAACTTGTCTAGGAGCTAATGATATCCCAACTTCTTTTTAATCATTGCTGAATCTGGTATGACAAATGGCTCAATTATAATCAGAAGCATCACACATAATAAATTTATTTTGAGACATAATTTCTAATACTTTTTACTATAAATTTAGTTAAAATTAAAAAAATTTGACTGGTACGCTTTCGTGGTGTTAGGAACGGAGGGAGTACATCTGGGCGGATGGGCGTGGCGGACTCGCGGGCACACCGGATATCATGTCGGGTATCAAATCATTAACGTGGCACGTGTCGACAAAAATCTGGACGACGAGGAGACTAGTCAACCGGATGAGGTTGCTTTCAGAGCTTGCAAGTTGCAAGCATGAAGCATCCAGTAGCGCGTGATCGCCTGCGGCGAGCATCCGTGTAGGCTTGTATACGGGGAAGACTTGATCGATGATAAACAAGGCGCGCCGGTTACTGATGTGAAAACAGTTGGGTAGAGATGAACCAGTCTGAACTCTGGGGTAGTAACCTGCAAGTCAAAAGGCATCAACCCATGAGAGGTCAGCAAAGATTTCATAATTACTGAAACCGACACTGCAGTCACGCTAAACAGAGCGTACTATCATGTTATCAAATTATTATCAGCGAGAAGCAAGGACAGCTTATCTAAATCCAAAATGTTATCTGCTCAGAAGAGGTAGTATTATTAAAATAGCATACCAACAAGATAGCTTAAGAAAAGGTTAACAAGTTGTGTGTCCTCCACCCAGTCGGCGTGAACCTTTTACCTTTGCTACACGGTGAAAACAGATTAAGAACTGGAGATTTAGTAAGCAAAACAAATATACTACTAAATTAATTAAACATTTGGACCAGAAAACAATCTTAAAAATCTGTGAGTATCACGATTGAGTGACGCGTAATTATCCTCATCCTGTCATCTAGTGCAGTGAGGATGGAGGTTGCACACATGTATAGAGCAAGCTGCTTACCAACCTCCAGATCGTCATGGCATTATATTGGTGACACAGTTGGATAAAGGATCTCTTACAAGATGTCTGGATATGTTCGCCTTATCTGCAAGATCATATCATCCGATCTGGCTCAAGCCTATCTGCTATTAGAGTATGTTCCCATAATTTGTTCCTCAAACTATAGTATTTGCCAACTTCTAAAATAAGTATGGGAAGAGAAAATGAGGCCATCTCCACGAGTTTACAATATTTTTATCCTAAAAGTGTTTTCTCCGGCATTTTTTTTTTTTTTTTTTTTTTTTTTTTGCTACGACCCGGCCTCATGTTTTGCATGCATGAGGAACCCCAAATTTGTTTTTTTGTACCCGTTTAAGCCTTCCCACTATATCTTTCTCTGTTGCACTTTTCTCGTTCGAAACCAGGTTAGATACTATAATAAAGCAACGTTGATAATTTTAAAAATTATTTATTTTATTTAAAAAGGTTAAAAAAAAGAAGAAGAAGGAAGCAAAAGCGAAAAGAAGTACGCCTGGGCCGCGTGGTTAGTATTAGTCACGTATCTTCGATGCAGCCCAACAGCAGTTTGGGCCCTCCCCATAGTCGGAATCGGCGGATGACTCGCGTGCTGCAACTTCTCGCTTCGTAGGGGTAGCTAACTCCGCTCAAGGTGCTAAACGTATCCCGTTCTCTTCCATGGTCCGCTAGATTTTAATCAAACGACTGCCGAGAAAAGCATGGAGAAGGAAAACTACAATCATATACTACAATTGTTCTGTTAATTACATAAGTCCGCGTCATAGGGCCACGAGCCAATAAGAATCCTGGGTTTGCCCAGACCGATCCGCAGCACAACCTAATCACAGCCGTCCGATCACGCAGGAACCGACCTAAGTCTCGTACGTGCCTATATAAATAGCGGCCCCTCCTCCCACGGCAAACTACATCACGGTCACGGCTGAAGAGCGACCTACGGACTACAACTACAAGGCAAGGCATCATCAGTGTAGCAGTTGCTAGCACACACGAGATCTCTGAGAGGTAATCAAATAGACCCACCTCTCCTTCATCTTTAGCTACTCTTTCTTTATTACTACCTTGATTCGTTTGTCATCCACATATATATATCTAGCTACATATGTTTGTTTGTTTTTGTGGAAACTAGCTACATATGTTGGCCATTGCCATGCTTTGTTGTTTGTATAGTTCAACTGGCCGTGTAAACCTTGGACAGTTCAAATGATTCATCACCAGTCCTATTCTCTCGACCTTATATCTCTATATATATGCATGCTTCTGTGTACTGTTATGCTAGACACTGTAACAGAGAGCAAAGGGCAACTCAATAGTAATTAGTGTTTCTCTAGTATACAGGTGATGAATCAGGTTTATTCAGCTCTGAAATAGTACTGTACCATCAAATATTGCTTGAAACATGATGAAGACCCTGCTGATTGGCCTTCAGTTTGCACTCTGTCTAGTTCCCACATCTCAATTCTTATATCTGCATACATGTTCTCAATTTATTTTCTTACTATTGCATTACATGATTAAATAGGCATATGTTACGTGTGTATGCGTGACAGTAGTAATTAATATAATTAGATGCAGATATACTGTTAAATATAACAATACATGCTTATTTCTGTTCCTCAAAAGCACTTCATTTCAATTACAATATACTCAAGATTTACTTTGTGCATGATCAGTTTACTGTTTCGTTTGCAAGATGGCTCGTACCAAGTGTACTGCTCGTAAGTCGACCGGAGGAAAGGCACCCAGGAAGCAACTCGTTCACAAGATACACGTATGTATATGTGAAATTTGCATATTAGTATCATCAAATACTTGTTTGTTGAAATTAGGTTTTGACATTGGTAATGGCTTGGTGACCATTAATAGATTGCTGCTCGCAAGAGAGTGCCATCTTGCGGAGGAGTGAAGAAGCCTCACCGTTACCGCCCCGGAACCGTAGCCCTTCGGTATGTGCATTCATCAAGTGCAACACAGCTAATTTCATTTCATTGGTTCCAGTTCTTCTGTGTTTTTTCATGCAAGTAACAGCCGTATCACTACTGAATCTGAACCTCTTCACATTTATTTTCTTCCAGTGAAATCCGCAAGTATCAGAAGGGCACCGAGCTACTCATTAAGAAGATGCCCTTCCAGAGGGTCGTCAGGGAGATTGCCCAGCTTCACAAGGTACAACATTTGCTAATTTGTTCACTACATATATGCATGATCTGCATCTGTTTTCCTTCAATTCATATATGGATCTATGTATATGCACGTGCAGAGTGACCTGCGTTTCCAGAGCCATGCGATCCTTGCTCTACAGGAGGCGGCAGAGGCGTATCTCGTGGGTCTCTTCGAGGACACCAACCTGTGTGCTATCCATGCCAAGCGGGTGACCATCATGCCTAAAGATGTTCATCTGGCTACCAGGATCCGTGGCGAGAGGCACTGATTGTATTGCGTCGTCAATGGAGAGCTACCGACAACGTGCTGGCTGCTGTTTAGTTTATTTCTAGTCTTATATTTTGTAAAAGAAGTGTTACCTTAAGTTTGTGTCAAATATTCTATACGTCGAATAACTAGCTAGCTAGTTAATGGTGAATTTCTTTTGGGTGGTGTAAGATATGAAGCTTTACTTAACTGCAGTTATATCAGTCACACTATCTGCTTGTTTAACTGGCTGTTCAATTTTCTTTTACGTGAGTTCTGCTAGCTTCCCTGGCTGCTGAATTATTTTTTGACGAAGTCGTCATACAAGAAACAATGCATAATTAAGCGCGTCAGTTTCTGGATTCAGAAAGTAAAATAAAGGCGAAAGAAAATGGTGTCAGCTTGTGGTAACTAGCCAAATTGCGTACAACAAAGTTTTGTGTAGCCAAATTTCAAGAGAACTGAAGCACAGCACAATCGTGCTCCTTTGGTTTTACATGGGCCTCTGCAAGCCCAACCCAGTAGCAACAAACCAAAGCAACGGGCTAGCTAGGGACTAGGGAGGGATAGGGAAAGCAGCGAGCGGCGCCGGGAACGCCCTCGCCGTCGCACTAAACCTTCTTCAGACGCACTCGCTCGTGCCACCACGTCTCCGCCAGTGTGGCCCCGAACACATCTCCTGCTGCCAGATAACACAGGGACTGCTCGTGTCCCTTCCCGTTTTCCACGGGCGTCTCGTATGCAGACACCCAATCTATTTTAAAACAACGAGACACAACATTTGTAACATGCTTCTAAGGACACATGAAACACTGGAAAGCATGCTTATGAAATTCTTGCAAAAGCACATGAAAAACAATTAAAATAACATTGCACAACATCATAAGATAAAACACACTTGCAACATATGTCGGAAAAAACAGACAAAATATAATAAGGAACAAAAGCCTGTAACTTACATATACAACTAATACAACATATGCAACATTTCGATTTGATTTTGTAACATCCACATGCAACAATTGCAACATATATATCTAAACGTCTCAAACATTTGAAATGTATATTTGCAACATTCGTTTCACAACCGACCAAGCGAAACATAATAATGTCGAGCACATCACAATCGCCTCTCGAGCCCCACCACATGCCGTGGCATGAGTATTGATCTAGACCCGTGAAGGGGAGGGCTCCCACCACCACCACAAGGTGGCAGAGGGAAGGCGGCTTGCTGCCATTGCCACCATTGAGGAGGAAGGAAGAGAATCGATAGAAGAAAGTACGGCTAGAGGGGAATGGGAGTGTGTTGTTGTCGGTAGAAAAATGGCCACCATGGCCATCGCCGGGAAGGGACAAGGCGCTGGGAGGGGGTGAAGAATGGCAATATTGGGACTAGTGTGGCAAGCTGCGACCCCACGGCCTCGTGTGCGATGGAGAGAACCCTTATCCTTTTGTCTCGGTACTGAAGGCAATAATATAAGGTTAGAGACGTTGTTCGCCATTGGGCTGGTGCCGGGGCCCTAAGAGCATCTCTAATATATAGGACTCCCTACTCCAAAATTAGGTGGCGGAGTCTAAAATCCCAACTTCAATAGGTCCCTACTAGCCCCTTCACATTTGTTGACGTCCTACTTTTCTCTATGCCCTCTACTTTTGTTGATCCCCTACTCTACTCCCCCTACCCTCCTCTCCGCATCGCGATTCTTCCCACAGACGCGACTTGTCCGTGCGTCCTTGCTAGGCATCACGACCAATCCCGGCAGCAGTGCCCTCGTCGTTGCGACCTACAGGTGGTGCGGCCCTGCCCCGGCGAGCTTCCTAGCACCCCTCCTAGTGTCCTGCCCCTACCGACCCTCCCCCGGGGTGGGTGCGGCTACCGGCGGCGCCCCTCCCCTAGCCGGTGGTGCCCTTGCCTTGCTAGCCGAGCCGGTGATGCACCTGTCCTGCTAGCTGGGGATGCCCCTGCCCGTCTCGGTGGTGCCCCTACTCTGCTCCATAGGAAGAAGGTGCTAGAGAATCACATGTGGGTCCGACATGTCATCCTCTATGAGGATGAATTTGGGGATCAACTTTAGGTAGTACTATTGGAGCAAACAATAAAATATAGGTAGTGTGAAAATTGGTAGCTATCTAAATGGAGAACTTATATCAATAGTTATTGTTTTCTGGGACAGAGGGTCAGATGCAATATTAGATAAGATTACGTCACGACCTTATTTTGTTCTTCTGTTCTTGTGCCTTTCAACTAAAGTCAGGTGATGACTCAACATAAGTAAAACGTATACTGCTATAATTGGTCGCATGAAAGTTGACTACAAAATAGTAACTAGAGCAATATGCTCCGTGGCTACGATCAAGTCCATACGATTTATCTCGTGTTTTTTTCGAGGTGAACAGTACGTGCATATGCTGGCTGTCTGGCTATGATCATGTTCATGCGTTTTTTCTTTTTGGCTGCACTAGTGCACTATGTGACCAAGTGGAATACAGTATATATAGTAGTACTAATAAATTATTAAGAGAGAGTTAATGAAAGGGAGACTTCTTCTGTCAAGGGAACATGGTCCCTTGATTGCTGCCTGGAATCATTCCTTCTTGTAGTTTCTACTAGTAGTAGTCACGAAACCGGTACGCCCCTGTTTGGCGAAGACGCGTAGTAGGTACCCCACGTGTTAATTGTTGAAGCCACTTTTTAAACAGCTCCATCTCTTTCAAGACGTGTTTAAATTAGTGCTAACATGGATAACTTAGCTTGAAAGGCAAATAACAAAAGAGCTTAATCTAAATTCACATAAGAAATTGTGGAGGAGATGCCAAGACAGTAGACAGATGAGAGCAAGGAGAGAAAATATCGAAAATTTACATGGAAGAGCAAAATTTGACGGACTTTTTGCGTGTATTTTATCAGGGCTTATGATTTGGAAAGACAACGGCTTTATCATGATGTCATACTGATTGAGTGTCCATCTCTGAAATATACAACGATTGCTTAACTGTGTTGGTACCATCAGGAGTAGGCACGCCATGCCATCGGTCACGCGGCCGGCCCTGCGATCATGCTTGATGCTGATGGGGTGGGTTACGCTAGTGGGGAGTGGGCCCGCCCGCATAGAAGCCAGGAGTGGAGCAGCACGAGTGATTAGCGAAGAGGAGACGGGGGGCACGTGGGGCAGCTTGCGCTCACCGACGGGGCACGCTTCGAACCCAATCATGACCTTGCCGGGCTAGTGTCACTGTCACGAACTCACAAACACCACCCACACCACACCTTGGTACTCTAACTAAGGGCGCCCATTGTGGTAATAGCTAGTGCTAGCTATGTAGTCGGCTAATATGGAAGTAAGAGACAAAAACAAAGACTATTTTATATTGTTGGACCCACGTGCTCTTCTCACGTATTCTTGGATTACGTGAAATAGTTTAACTATTTGCACGTAGCTAGTGATTACGCTTTCTCCTACTTTTTCTTTCTATATCACATCTAGATAACTAAATAGCTAACCATTGGAGACGGCCGAGAGCATCTGCAGACTAAGCGTTAGTAACGGTAATCTACGTAGTCAATTAAGTTGAAGGTGAGAGATAAAAATTAAGACTATTTTATATATTTTAAATTTTTAGATATTATTGAACATACATCCCAGTATTAAGCTACATGAAACTGATCAATTATTTTTTATCGCTAGTGACTACTCTCTTTTCTATTCACTCTGTTCTCAAACCAAACACATGTTAAAAATCATGTCACTGCCGGGTGTTGGCAAAGCAAAAATAGCTACCCCTCTCGCTTTGGAATTTCCTTGGCATCTCAAGATAGCACTGCTCCTAGACCCTTTGACCATGACAGCTAGCTAGTCAGCTAGTACTGGCATGCTTCGAATTAAACGGATGCATGATTGACGGATCAATTAAAACCTCGATCCGGTCGCCACGTACTCCCAGACTCGCGTCAAGAGTGTGTAGTACGTGGTCTGTGTTTCCCACTAGGCCATTAAAAATACTACGCTCCTCTTTGGCTTGTATGGTCGTGGCAACGTCGCCATGCACCAGCAAATAAACGTACTACGTACGTCGCCGATCGATGATTTGCATCGAACTACAGTGTCGAGAGACGATGCCGGAGCTATTAATTTCTACTAGCTACGTGTCTTGCAAGAAATATCCAGTTGAGTAGAGTTACACAGTTTATACACTACACGGGCCGTTAATGTTAATCGACCAGCATATAATTGTAGCGTAAGTACTACTACTACGTAGTCGGCACGAGCAATCCTCTCTGGGCAGTCTGCCTCTGTGCGCGCGCGGCCAGCCAGGCCAGCGTGCCGTGTCCGGCTCGCCGGAGCGCCCACGTCGCCCCCAGCTTAGCTGACGACCGGATCCAGCCAACAGGGTGCATGGCCTCCATCCATCCCGTCGTGTTGCATGTAAAGTCAGCGCGCTAGCGCTGTTGCCTGTTACGCTTGACATCGTGATCGCGCTGCTATTAATTCAACGGTACGGTGACCGATTGAACACTCCGTTCGGCTGGCTGGCTTTACACGCCGTAGCCGGCTGTGGCTGGCCTGGCTGGCTTGCTTGAAGGCTGACTGAAATTGCAACGCAGACCGCCGAACAGATGCTGATTAATTGGCTCCTCGATGGTCTCCGGTCATTTAAGTATTATAATTATTATACCTGTCATGAATCATGATCGATCGATCATGCATGGAAAATGTAGTACGCGTGGCGTCGCGAGGCTCTGCATGCAAGCAGCGACGCGCCACGACCGCGCAACGTGGCGGCTTGCCGTGTTCGCGAATGAAACTTGTAATAATGCGTCAAAGGATGCTTATCTAGAATGCGTTGATTCTCTATCTCGGCTTCTTAATTCTGGTCGCTACCGATCGACCTGTGTGGCATGCATGCATATGGTTGGTGGTCGTTACACATGCTGCATCTGTAGTTTAGTATGTACTCCTTCCGGGATGGTATTAGAAGTTTTTTGGACAAGGTTTGAGTCAAACATCGGGAATATAAATCATCAATAACTTTTAAGTTGTTGAGTTTGTAAATGTAAAAATTATATGAGTAGATTTGTCTTAAAAAATACTTTGATAAAAGTATACATATATCACATCTCCATAAATATTTTTATAATAATAAGAGGTCAAACTTGTGTTTTGGAGACCGTGTCGCTGTCCTAAACGACTTCTAATACCATCCCTGGAGGGAGTATGCTGTATCTTTGACGCCGAGTCTAACCGGTCATAGTCGTATTCGTAGGCTCGTACTAGGTCGAAAACAGCGTAAACTATTTAAAAGAAGATCTTTTAGAGGACGTTTCTATTTTTAAATGTTTTAATTAATCATGACGGTTTTCTAAATTAATCATAGCAGTTATAAAAACCGTCACGGTAAATTAACTGTAAATTAATTAACCATGACGTTTTTTATAAAAACCGTTATAAATAGTAGCCCAAAATAAAAACTAGACGACCCATTTAGGTCCAATAACATCTGCTACTATATATATCGTGGACACTTGAAACCCTAACTCACTCCTCACCTTTCCCTACCACCCTTCAGCCGCACCCCGAACCCAAACCCGACAACGCTCTTGCCTCTCTCCCTCGCTAACTCCACGCGGCACCCCTCCTCTCCATCCCCTCCCCACCGCGGCAGCCACACCTCCTCTCCATCTCCTCCCCATAGCGGCAAATGGGGATCTCGGCGGCGGCCTAGATCCAGCCCACCCGCATCCAGCCCGTTAGGGTTTCATTTTGAACTTTTTTTTTCTTTTTTGGATTAACGGTGGAGGTTTTTGAAAACCGCCACGGTTAATCCGTGATTAACCGCGACCTTAGCTTAATCCAAAATAGTCGCCACCATTGTTCTTTTTTGTAGTAGTCATACTACACCGCACACTTACGCTTGAAGGACCCCGCTTCACACCTCAATTGTTTAAACTTCGTCTTGCTCATGTACACATGTGTTAGTATTTTCTCAAATATTTTTACAAGGGTTAGAAGTTACTCCCTCCGTCCCGGTATATAAGGCGTAACTACCTCAGGTTTAAAGACCAAGAAACGCATTTAATTCTCTCTCTCAGCATTAGTGCTAGTGTATTGATATATGTGTCTCTAGAGAGAGCACGTCTTATATCATGGGACAAGAATAAAAAGTAGTTACACCTTATATCTTGGGACGGAGGGAGTAGCACTCTAGGCCCTAATACATCTACATGAATGACTTCAACTAGTGGCACTTGACAACCGCAATAACCGATAGAGTCGGCTCCCCTCTTAATACATCTACACTGTGATCCTCTTGCTCCATCACTTGGCTAGGACCACCATATCTAATTCAATCACTTAGCATAAGGTTAGTCCTAGGGTTTCATCAGTTAGCTAAAATCAAACAAGTGGCGTTGATGTCCTCGGCGGCTGCAGCTCCCAATGAACTACGTCTAGGTAGGGGGTCATGCAGGTGGTTGGCATCGCTTCCATAAAAATAATTATATCTCACTGTGGTAGGTGATTTTTATGATATTATAAGCTTTTAAACGATGAGGGTGTTTCTAGAAAGCAATATGATTTTCAGACACTGAGTAGGTATCAACCAGTCTATTTCGTATGTTTCATATATATGTACTCTTGTATTTTAGAGGTCCCTTTAGGTTAATTATCACTTGTTTATATTGCTAGTAGTGTTTCTCTCGTGCTCATTGTTGTGCTCTTTCTCAAAGCTCAACTTTTTTTCCTTTTCCTTGTTTCCTATTAGTTTGTAAGCTTTATGGCTTCATTTTGTATCCGAACCTAAAGTTGTGTACTATCTCTCGGATGATATAGCTAGAACTTTGTTTCATTATCTAAAAATATTACTATTACTACTATTTCTCTTATATATGAATATTGTCTACGCGACACTCTTGAGGTATATATTTGTATAGAGAGATTTAATTGTTAGTACTCGCATGATATTTTGGTTTATTGTAAATCAACTAGATTAGTGGTTGTGGTTGTTTCATGTATGTGGTTGTTTCCGTGTTGTGGCCGTCGCCATGTATGTGGTTATTTCGTGTTTTGGCTATCGTTGGCATCGTGGGGGGTCGAAGGGAAGCCCTTGCCGCCATTAGGGTGGAAGCTCGAGCGCCACTTTGCCACCGTTCGGAAGGGGTGGGTGAAAGGTCCTAATGGCGGGAGGGGTGAATAGCCTATTAAAAATTCTACAAACAACACTAAGCAAGGCGGTTAATAAATAAGACGGCGAGCGAAATAAGCAAATGCTTCAAACTAATTACGCAAGCCTCCTAGCAATTCTAGCAATTCTAATGTCTCTAATCACAAGTAATGGCTAGGTTGCTAAGTTACTCCTAGGTGGACAAGATACACTAACTAATTCTACCACTAGGAGCTAACAAGGCTAAGCTAACTAAACAAGCTACACAACACTAAGCACCCTAACAAGATATACTACTTAAAGTAATGCAAGATGTGCTAGCATACAATACCACCTAGGTGTAGTGTCGAGGTTGTAGCCAATCACCGTGATCACCAAGAAATCTCCAACGAGCAAGAACAAGTGACACGATGATTTTTACCGAGGTTCACGTGCTTGCCGGCACGCTAAGTCCTCGTTGTGGCGACACGCTCACTTGACGTGTGCTAAGCTTAATGGCCGGTGCCAAAACCCCTATGGGCGCTCAAGCAAACGATCACAAGAGAGGGTCCAACAAGCCACGAGCAATCCACTAGTGCTCCTTTTCGCGAATCTCCCGCGGGGTAAGGAACGACCCCTCACAATCACCACCGGTGTGGCCTCAAACAAGCTCCACTTGAGCTCAACACCGCCTCTTGCTCCAAGCCGCTAGGGAACCAGGGCAAATTCCCAAGAAAACAAGAATCTCGCGGCTTCTCCAAGGATGAAGTGCTTCTAAATGCAACCGATGCAAGCAATGCACTTCTATCTCTCTCAATCTCACCAAGAATCCGAATTAGTGATGAGGAGATGAGTGGAGAGGAGTCTCACAAGCTCACTAGCAAGTTAGAGTGTTCAAATGTGCAAGAGAGAGACTTTGAAACCGGCCATCCAAGTATATATAGCCTCCTCCAAACAAAAGAGCCGTTGCCTTCAAATTGGGTGCTCTGCTACTGATCGGACCAGCGCCGACCGGACGCACCAATGAAGTCCGGTCGCGGGTCCGGCCGCCACTTCCGGTCACTACCGACAAGCCATCGGCCCCACACCGACAAATCCAACCACGCGTCCGGTCACGGTTCCGTCAGCACCGAAGCGCCCGGGTCCGGGTTCCGATCGCAAAGGTCCGGTGGAAATCGCGCCGCGAGCTCTCTGCCAGACGCACCGACCGGAGCCACCGGTCGATGCGTCCGGTCACCACCGAAGCGTCCGGCCACCGAAACAAATGATTCTTCTTTCTTTTCTTTGCTCTTTGCTTCAAACTTGCTTAAGCCTCTTGCCATAGGTTGCCAACATGTCAAAAATGAACACGTTATCACCAATGTTAGCACGTCGAGATGTTAGGCAAGATCGAAAGTTAGTGCTCTCATTGTCCTAAATGCAATATGCAAGTCAATTGGACCTAGAAGCACTTCATGCAAGGATTGTCGTGGCATCCCCTCTTGATAGTCGGCTATCTATCCTATAATGTGATCACACGCTCTATCGTGTCTTGATCACCGAAAGGAAAACCCTATCAAGTATACCTTTGCCTTGATCTCCCGGGTTCCTCTCAAGCCGATCACCGAGCTTGACGATCCATCATGTCCACCATCATTGTCCATGTTCATGATCATCATGCTCCTTGTCATCAACCTAATCCTATCTCAAGTCATACACTTAGATCAAAGGATTAGTCCACAAGTGTGTCATCAATTTCCAAAACCAAACATGAGATTTCAGTGGGGCGTTGCTAGATTTAGGGCATAGAGGAAGAGGTGCCGCCGGATCTGATTTGATGCGGGGAGGCTCATGACTGCCGACGATGAATAAGGAGCAGCCTATTGGCAATACTTAAACTCATATTTGACCTCATCAATAATGGTATACAAATCACCTAAAACAACATAGATAGGGCTTTAAGCTAACCATTTCTATAGTTTTGGTGGATTCACTTGTTTTGCAGAACGAAAACATACACAAAGTGGGCCGAAAGTGAAGAAAACAACAAAGAAATGACAAAGCTCCATTTGGCCTAAAGCAAAACAAGGAAGAAAAGGGAAGAAGCCCAACTAACTTACATCAATCGGGCGAGTCCACACCCTAGTAGAGGCCCTTGCGCATCCAAAGGCCTACTAGCCAAAGGCGGTTGGCATAGGCGACAACCAGGCGTGGGCTTTGTTCCACAATCGACCCAACCCTCTGCTATATATGGAGGGGCTCTTTCACTCTCATATATCATCAAGCTACACACAAGAAGAGAAGAAGAGCCACTTCCACCTAGCTTCTAGCTACATTTTATTCCTTGTCAAAATCTTACAAATTGGGAGCAACCTATTAATAGGAACCCCCATTTTACTCTAAGTCATTGGAATATTAGATATAGTAGGATGATATGAAACTTATTCTCTCTTGCAATAGAATTGAGATTTATTTTACAAAATCAAAATACTACTAGAAAGACCAAGATGCGGTGTTATCGTCCCCTACTTAGAGGAGGACATGTTAGATTAATCTTATTGGTTTGACATTTAGCAACATGTTTTGTTTAGCTAATAATAGGCTAGTCTATGTGAGTATCGTGTGTGTGCTACATGGCATTTCGTGGCAAATCAAAAGTGAGTATTGAGCTAATTACATGTAGGATCTGATGGAAGACTAGAGGGGGGTGAATAGGCTTACCCCTAAAATCGACCGTTAAAATCCTTCGCTGCTTGTCAAGATAGATAAGCAGACCGCCGCGTGAAACCGACAGCAAATGCGAGAGACAGAGAAGTCACTTCTCGGCGGCCAGGCAGCGCGGCACCGCCGCGCGGCGGTCACGCTTCACTTCACGTAAGAACTCGAGGTGAATCTGTGAGCGCGGTCCAGTGAGATGGTGATTCTCCCTTGTTCCTACACACGTATACCACGTAAAACTAGCCAAAGCTGGCGAGAAACCCAAAGAACCAAGTAGATCGGGTCGAAGCCCTTTCTCACAAGACAAATATGCAACAAAGTAAAGGGAGGACAAGTGAGACAAGGATTTGACCCGTGGTTCGCCACCACACAGCCGGGTTACGCCCACGTTGTTGAGGTTGCCACACAAGGCTTGGCTTGCCCACCGCTTGCCTTTTCCCCTCGTTCACAAGTCTAGGGAGTTAACCCTAGAGATGTGGGGTAATGTATTGTCTTTGTAGAGTGAGGTTACAAACCTCCCAAGGCTGCCACACGAAGGGGGCAAGCTCAAGGGCGACGCCTAGCCGCCTAGGAGCAAGCTCCAAGAGTAAAGAACCCTAGGTTCCGCCAAACGTGAAACCAAATGCTCTTTTGAGTGGGGGAAGTAGTAGATCCGGTCTCCAATCGAAGTTTGCAAACTTGTTTCCCTCAAGAATCCCGGGTGGGAAGTGAGAAATTGAGTGGGAAGCTCAAAGAACTTCAATGGAGGTGAGAGAGAGAGCAAGAGGGAGAGCCGGCTGTTCGTCGCGAGGAAGAAGATGAAGTGAGCCGTGTGACCGTTGTGGGAGGGGTAGAATGGGTATTTATACCCCACGGACCCAACGGTAGGATTTAAGTGTGGCACTTTGCCAAGATCGACACGCCGCATCGCCGCCCGGGCGCCGCATCGCCGCATTCATTGCGCACCATTCATCAACCTTGCCCAACCTCGACAAAGAAAAGGTGAGAAGCAAGTGGAAATGCCGGCCGGTCGGGTTTGGAGCCGAGTGTTGTGTCTAGATTTGATGTTTAGAGCACTTGGTCCACAAAACCCGAGAATCCTAGGATCCCTCTTAATAGTACGGCATTTCCTAAACTCAAGATTCAAAATATGAAATAACTTAAACACCTTGATCCCAAAACACCACCATCTAGCTTATTTGGTGCCTTTGGACCTGTACATCAACTCCACGCTTTTAATCGCCGCATGTCATCTTCAGTAAATCTCATCAGCCCCTAATTCGGTGGTCATCAACGCCAAAACCCACATAGAGCTTGATTGCACTTACAATCTCCCCTTTTTGGTGATTGATGACAACCAAATTAGAGCTTACATAAGATGTAAAGTCAACCTTAGATTTCGAAAACCAAGGATGTAGGAATCTCCCCCTAAATATGTGAGTGAGTTTTTTGAATTCTCAATGTTGACATAAAAGGTCAATTTCACATATTTAGGTGTAGTGAGGCCTCCCCTAAATGTGTGAGCGAGATTTGAATTCTCATTTTGACATAAAAAGTCAAGTCACACATTTAGAAAGTGTGCAAGGCTTCCCCTACATCCATGGTTGCCGTGGGGTGCTCAACGGGTGTCATAAAAATACAACCGTGATGCGTATGACAAATGTAAACCGATCGAGCACAAAAAGGGTGTCTCATCAGATCGATGTGTCGCGATCGCCGCGCCCGAGTGCGAATCGCCGCCCGGTGTGCGGCACTTTGCCAGCGCCTATCGGCCGACGACGCATGCATTTAACATCAACCACAAAGATATATGACAAGATATATACTCTAAACATGCAAAGAGGATAATTAAAACAGAGTTTAAATATCCAACAACCAAATCTGAGGAATAACAAGTCATAGGTGGCATTATTACATAAAATAGAGTGTCTCTCAAACTCACACCTAACAAGCTACTCTCAAAGGATCTAAACTCAAGATCACCGCCGCATCATCCTCGAACCAACTCTAGGCGTCGAAAAAGTTTGACCCCTCTCATTTCTTCTAATTTTTCTCCCCCTTTGGCGCCAAGCACCAAAAAAGATCATAGAAAAGAGAAGAAACAGGCGAGTCACTCCTCACTAGTGTCCTCGCGGCTGGAAGCGTGTCCTCGCCCTCCTCGAGATAGCAAAGACTGGCCTGCGCGAGCTTAATTTGTGTAGAGCGCCAGAAGCCGGGATCTGGCCAGCAAAGGAACCAAGCAGTCCGAAAGGTCCCGATCTGAGCCGGCGGTGGTGGTGAAAAGCTCGGGGAGGTCGCATCGAGGTGGTCTAGGGATAGAAGGAGGAACCGGGAGTCCTTGCTTCTCCCTAACACTCTTGAACGCCTGTCTCACCTCCCCCCAAGCAACTCATAAGTCCTGTTGAGATGCATAAGAGTAATGCCCAAAGATGGCCTTGATCCACTTCTTCACCTTAGATCGAGACTTGCAGTGCGCCTCCCGGGCCTAAAGCTAGAGGGCTCCTCCAACTCCTCTCTACCAACCGAGGTGCCTCCCTGCCGAGGGTCCGCTCTCGCCACCGGTCTTCCCACCATCTAAGCCATGGGTCTTCTCTATATTATAGACTGTGTGGAAGCAGTCCTTGGGATAGATGTTCCCAGAGACCCTCTCAATCAAGAACATGAGGTAGGGAGCATAGGGCAGATTCCTCCTAACATCATCCATGGCATTAGCTAGCTGCCTCCAAATGAACTTTCCCACATTGAAGGTCTCATCATTCCTGAAATGAGCAAGGAGGTTCCTAGCATAGCCATTCACATCAGAGGCTGCCCCATCCTTGGGATCAATGGTGCATCTGCAGAGGTTGTTCATCACATAGAAGAAGTCCTTCAACCCCTTTCTTTTTCCAAGTAGCTTTGGATCAGCCCAGCAATCCTTGATGGCCTTGGCTTCAATGGGGTCAATCTCATGAATGTCTGTGTACTGCCTGTGATCAGCCCCAAAGCCAAGTATCTGACAGAAAGTGACAAAGTCAACCTCAGTAGTGCCTCCCCGCCGGTCATCCGATGAATGGTGTCTGACTGCCTGTCCCAGTGAATAGGTAGCATGAAACGGACGGAGGATCTCTTCATTCCAATCATGCTTGAAGGACATGATGTCGGTCACTCAAACCTCTCACAAGCCTCAATTGCCTCATTGAAGGCATCCTCCTCCTTATCTGCCATCCTCTCAAAGTCAATGTAGTGCATAGTTGTGAATCTTGCTCTTGAGAGAGTGAAAGAGGACAGTCAAGTAGAAGTTTGAGTGGAATGCTACCCAAAACCTCTCATCTATGCCATCACCGCTCATCATCATTGTACACATTGTATGCTCACGAATCTGCTACTTCTCTCGCTTCTTGAAGTAGCTCACCACCGAATGGGTGGATCATTTGCGTGGGGCGCCGTCTCAAAGACACCCTCCACTTTGCCACCATATATGTGTTGTCAAACACGTAAGGGTGCTCGAGTGCCTTGTTCACCAGGGGCACGATGGTGTACCCATACCGCTGTTTCTTCGCTGCTCCTCGTAAGCTCACCCGCTCCACCGCCACCCGCCTGCTCGTGTTCTTCCTTCCTCTCGCCCCTTCTTTCAAATCACCTTGACCCTCTCCTTCCTCTTTCCATGGGGATCACCTCCGGGTCCATCTATGCAAGATTTAGAGTTTGATCAAAAACTGTCAAGAATAGGAGGTGGAATGACCAAATCGATGTAGTAGAAAGGTTAGAAGAATGAATTTTGATGATTTTGAGCAAGCTGTCCGGGTCGAGCACGAGGCTGCTGCTGCATTTGCCCTGCCTTGAGAGGCACGGCACCGCCGCTCCCCCTTGCTCAAATATCATCTAAATTCATTTTAATAAACTTTCTAATGCATCTATTTAGCACAGGTTACTCAACTATCCCAATTTCAGATACAAATTCAGAGCAGGTGCAGAAATTCCATGGATTGACATTTAGTATGAACTAAAGTGAAAACTTCTTTGATATATGGATTTAATGAATTTCCCACTTTGTTTAAGTGGATGATTTGAGGGATATTTATTGATTGAATCGCTTAAGAATCGTCAAAGTTCTATTTAGGGGCGGCGCCGTGCCGTGCCCTCCCCCTAAATCGTCCAAGTAATCAAAACACGAAATCCATCAATTCCATTCAACCAAACCACTTTCCTAGAGTTCATACATCACTAATCAACACATTTCCATGAAAAATTTCCACACATTGCATAGATCGGGCAAGTTCTCCACGCCTAGGGTTAGGTTTACCTTCTTTGTTGACCTCGTGGAGTGAGGGAAGAGAAGAGCGAGGGGCTCGGAGAGAGAGCCCGGCCGGCCGGAGACGCAGCAGAACTCCCGGCGGGGGCGGGGGCGGCACCGCCGAGGCGACGGCGGCAATCCGGGGCGACGGCGGCGGCAGAGAGGAACGACGGCGCTTCGGTCTCACGCGCGCGAGACAAAGAGAGGAGCGCGTGGCGGGCGTCGGGTCCGGGGAGGAGATAGAAAACCGATTGGGCGGGGGGTAGAAAAGGAAAGAAGAAAATTTGGCCCAAAACGGTTCGGACGAGCAGGTCTGAAACCTAGGCGCGGCACCGCGCCAGGCAAGGGACGCCGCATCGCTTGCGTGCCACGCGGCACCGCCGCTCCAAACCGCTGTCCCGCATATATATTGCCACTTTTAACCTATTTCTCCTCGGACTTGATCACAAAGACACCAAAATTTATTGCCGGGGACGGATCATCGATGCGAGAACAATGGCATTGAATTTCGGATTAGAATTTGAAATCCTTTTGAAACACAATATGAAAGTTTTCACAAACTCTTCCTATGTCGAACTAGTGTCTCAAACAGTTGCATGTGTCTTGGAATTCAAACCAAGTTACGAGAATCGAGAATGTTTAGCTCACTACGCAAAGCACAAAACTTTGACTCATCGAGAGGCTTGGTGAAGATATCGGCTAGTTGCTTTTCGGTGCTCACATGGCGAATTGCGATATCTCCTTTTGAGTTCGTGGTCTCTCAAGAAGTGATGACGGATGTCTATGTGTTTTGTTCTAGAGTGTGCTACCGGGTTATTTCTTGAGTTTGATGGCACTCTCGTTGTCACAAACAAGAGGTATCTTTTGTGAAATGACATCCGTAATCTTTTAAGGTTTGCTTCATCCAAAGTAGTTGAGCACAAAGATGCACCGCCGCAACATACTCGGCCTCGGCGGTGGAAAGGGCTACACAATTTTGCTTCTTAGAGCTCCAAGACACTAAGGACCGTCCAAAGGAATTGACATGTCCCCTCGAAGTGCTTTTTCGATCTACTTTGCAACCGGCATAGTCAATCAATAGCCAAGTAGATTGAACTTGGAACCCTTGGGATACCACAAGCCAAGGTTAGGAGTGAGTACTAAATATCTTAAGATTCTCTTAACAGCCCACGTTGTGGCATTCCTTTGGATTGGCTTGAAAACGAGCACACATACACACACTAAAGCATTATGTCCGGCCTAGATGCACAAAGGTAAAGCAAAGATCCAATCATGGAGCGATATACCTTCATGTCCACGGCTGGACCCTCCTCATCAAGATCAAGATGTCCAATGCTTGGCATTGGAGTTTTGATTGGCTTTGCCTTAGCCATATCAAACTTCTTTAGCATGTCGTGGGTGTACTTGGTTTGGCAAATGAATGTCCCTTCCTCCATTTGCTTGACTTGAAACCCGAGGAAGTACTTTAGCTCACCCATCATGGACATCTCAAATCTCTTGATCATTGTCCTACTAAATTGCTCAACATATATATTGTTAGTGCTACCAAATATTATGTCATCGACATATATTTGGCATACAAAGATATCATTGCTAACTTTATGAGTGAAGAGAGAGTAGGATCAGCTTTGCCTATTTCAAAGCCTTGTTTGAGCAAGAATTCCTTAAGGCATTCATGCCATGCTCTAGGTGCTTGCTTAAGCCCATAGAGCGCCTATGGAGCTTGTAGGCGTAGTTGGGAAACTTGGGGTCTTCAAAACCGGGGTGGTTGCTCAACATACACCTCCTCTTGTAGTGGGCCATTGAGGAATGCACTCTTGACATCTATTTGGTACAGCTTGAAGTCATGATGGGCAGCGAAGGCTAGAAGAATGCGAATTGGTTCTAGTCTTGCCACCGGTGCATAGGTTTCATCAAAGTCCAAGCCCTCTATTTGAGTGAAGCCTTGAGCAACCAATCTTGCCTTGTTTCTTATTACCAACCCATCTTCATCTTGCTTGTTGCAGAAGACCCACTTGGTGCCAATGATGTTAGTCTTGGGTCTTTCCACCAACTCCCACACTTCATTTCTTTTGAAGTTGTTGAGCTCTTCTTGCATGGCCAACACCCAATCCGGATCCTTGAGAGCATCATCTACTTTCTTGCGGTTCCAAAGATGAAACAAACGAGAAATGTTGGCGAAAGCGCTAGATGAGATCGAGTAGTAACTCCCTTTCAAGACTCTCAAGGATGTTGTCAACGGGATGATCCCGTTGAATTGTTTGTCGTAAGTCGTGCGATCAACGCCTTCTGCATTTTCTTCTTGATCTTCATCATATTCATCATCCGCTTCAAGAATTGGAGCAAGATCAAGTGGTTGAACAGGTGATGCGGGTGGATCGGGTCCGCTTGAGGTAGGTGGCGCGGCACCGCCGCGCGATGGTGGTGCATCTAGCTTAGCTTTGGATGCTTGCTTCAAGAAGCGCAGGCGCCGCACTTGGTCATTGAGTACGTCGGCGGAATCTTGTGCGGCAACAACTGGTGGATCCTCCTCTTCATTAGCTTGATCCTCTTGAGGCCTTATGTCACCTATCGCCAATTGCTTGATTGCCTCACAAGGTGGATCCTCCTTTCCTACAACACTTTGATCAACTTGCTCTACTTGAGAGCCATTAGATTCATCAAATGTTACATCTATAGTGATTTCAACCCTACCGGTGGTTTTGATTGAAAACACGATAGGCATGCTCATTTGATCCGTAACCAAGAAGAAAACCTTCATCAACTTTAGGTGCAAATTTAGAGGTTCGGGGCCTTTTGTTCGAGAATGAAACACTTGCACCCAAACACCCTAAAGTATGACACCTTAGGTTTGTTACCTAGGTTAAGAGCTCATATGAAGTCTTCTTGAGTTTCTTGTGTAAGTAGAGGCGGTTGATGGCATGACAAGCGGTGTTGATGGCTTCACACCAAAAGATGTCCGAAGTCTTATACTCATCAAGCATTGTCCTTGCCATCTCTATGAGTGTGCGGTTCTTCCTCTCTACTACACCATTTTGTTGAGGGGTATATGCAAAAAAAACTCATGCTTGATGCCCTCTTCATCAAGATACTCTTCTACTTGGGTGTTCTTGAATTTGGTCCCATTGTCACTTCTTATTCTCTTGATAGGTAGATCAAATTCTCTTTGTGCCCTCTTGATGAAGGTTTTCACCTTCTCATGTACCCGACACTTATCAAAGACAAAGAAAACCCAAGTGAAGCGGGAGTAATCATCAACAATAACAAGTCCATATTTGTTACCCCGATGCTAAGGTAGGCCACCTGGTCCAAAGAGATCCATGTGTATCAACTCCAATGGTTGAGTAGTGGTCATCACGCTCTTTGGTGGGTGAGGTGCACCTACTTGCTTTCCCTTGGGCAAGGTCCACATATCCTCGTCCTTGTCAAAATCAACATTTGTTAGTCCAATGATGTGGTTGTCTTTTCTGCGCAGTTTGGCCAAGTTCCTCATGCCAACATGTGCTGAGACGGCGATGCCATAACCAGCCCATGCTAGATTTTGCCATTAGACGGGTATCAAGCTTAGCTTCACTTTTGTTGAAGTCAACTAAGTAAAGCTTGTTCTTGAGTTTGCTGTAAAGACAACAGAGGAATCCTTTTACTGCGAAAGACTTCCACACCAACATCCGTAAAGAGACAATTGTAGCCTTTCTCACACAATTGTGAGACTGACAACAAATTGTATCCCAACGAATCAACATGCAAAATATCTGAAATATTATGCTCGGTTGTGATAGCAACGTTACCAAGACCGATCACACTTCTCACATCATCATTTCCAAACCTTATGTTGTTCCCGCTGTCATTGGTTTGGGAATATGATGAGAACATACTCCTTTCTCCTGGTCCATATGATTTGTACAACATCAAACACCCAACTTGACCCACCTGGAGGAGTATGCCTGCAAAACAAGTTTAGTTCACAAGTTTAGGTCCCCTAAGATTCTTGGGACCTTTTACCTTAGTCACAAGAACTTTGGGAACCCATATAGAGGTGTTGCAATAAAGTTTCTTTTTCTTGCCCAAGTACTTTGCAAACACACGCCCCTTTGCCGTTTGCCTTCACTTCAAAGCAAGGATTTGAGTCTAACTTGCTTGCTTTTGCCTTTGATTGATAGGAGTGGCCCTTAGGAACAGCCCAGACAAGATTTTCTGACTTCTTGACCTTCTTCACAGGCTTTTGGACCATCTTCTTGGGTCTATTCTGAGCCAAGGCAGTGTAGGTGACCTTCCCTTTTCTTGGGGGCGCGGCACTGCCGCCGTCCTCGTAAGCACTTCCCGCGTGTGGCGTCCGGTGCAGCTTCGGGTTGGCTTGTGTCCAAATGTCTGCGGCGGGTCTCTCTGTACCTCCTGTGCCTTTGCTCAAGAATTTGACACATTCAACACCATTGATCATTTTTGACCATTGGTTTTGTTTCCATGCTTGTGTCCAAGTCCATCCTTGATTCTTGGATTTCTCCAATCAATGTAGTTGGGCTTCTTTGGAGCCTCAACTTTATTGCTCAACTTGTTGCCTTTTTGCTGATTTCACCTTCTTTTCTTACCATAGCAGTGAGCCTAGTGATCTCTTTCTCCATTGCTTTCATGTTGGCAAGGTTAGTGGCATAAGCATTCATATCAACATTATAGCATTTTCCACAATCTTGACTAGTGGAGGGAGTAGAGGTATCCTTTGTGGCTAGGAGATGTGAGTTGCTCTCACTAAGAATGCTATGTTCATTTTCAAGCTTTTTTTGTGCTTGTCTTGCAAGTCACAATATTTCCCATTTAGGGTGACCATAGCCTTCTTAGTAAGAGCATGATTTCCTTGCTCATTAGCTAGGCTCTTTTGCAAGGAAGCCACCTCACTTCTCTCAGCTACAAGAGCATCCTTGTTATCAACATAGAGTTTTTCAAGTCTATCAAGTTGACTATCTCTAGTCGCTAACTCCGCTTGGGTACTCTCTAGATCCGCCATTAGTTGAGCAAGAAAGCCTCTAGTTTTGGGATCTAGGTTTTTAGTGAGTCTAACATATTCTTCATCATCACTAGATTCATCTTCACTAGAGCTTTCACTAAGATCACTAGAGTCATCACTAAGAGAAGAAGAAGGTTTGGGTTTGGATTTTACCTTCTCATGCTTGGCCATAAGACAAACATGAGTGGAGTCATTGTCCTCATCCTCATCATCGGTCATGTTGTTGAAGAGCTTGGGTGTAGAGGTCTCTTGCATAGCAAATGTTGCAACATGGACTTCCTCTTCACTTGTCTCTTTTGTTGAGTCCCACTCATGGCCGATGTGAGCTTCACCCATGCTTCTTCCCTTTCTCTTATAGTCTTGCTTCTTGTCCTTGCCATTGTCCTTCTTGTATTTGTTGTTCTTATTCTCATGAGGACAATCGGCAACAAAATGCTTCAGTCTTTGCCACAATTGAAGCATGTTCTCTTTTTTTTGTTTGGGAATCTTCGTTGCACCATCTTGTAGCCATTTGCTTTCATCCCCTTCCCATACTTCTTCATGAATAGGGCCATGTCATCAATCTTCTTGTAATCAGCCCCATCATCTTCATCATCACTAGAGGAAGAGGCTGCATTAATATTTTCTTGCATCTTCTTCATTTCTTTGTCTAGACTTGTTGATGCTTGCTTGCTGCCCTTGACCTTGTTGGAGGAGCTTGGCTTGCTTGTCTTGGTTGCCTTGAGAGCCACTTCCTTGATCTTGACCCCCTCAAGCTTTGCTTGCAACTCTCCAAGCTTTCTTCTTTCATTTGCCTCCTCTCTTTGCATGTCATATGTGAGCAGCCTACCAAGCACATCATTTGGTGTGAAGTGCTCAAACCTCTTCTTGTCACGAATCAAGGTGACCACTATGTCATTTCTAGGTGTGTATGCCTCAAGCATGATCTTGACAACGGTGTGGTCATCTAGATCCTCATCTCCAAACCCTCTAATCTTGCCAACTAGCACCATCAACCGATCAAACATCTCTTGTGCTCCTTCTCCATCAAGGATCACAAATCGGTTGAGCTTAGCCTTCAACAAGTCAATCTTGGCCTTTCTCACTTTGTCAACACCTTCATGTGCAAGTACTAGAGTGTCCCAAATCTTCTTTGCTTCATTGACATTCATCACCCTATTGTACTCATTGCCTTCTAGAGCACTTAGAAGGATGCTTGTGGCTTGACCATTGATGTGGGCAAATGCTAGCTCTTCATTTGTTGGCTCCTTGGGATTCACCGGTGGCTGAAATCCACTGCACACAACCTCCCAAAAGACCGGGGTGAAGAGCGCTAAGATAGGCTCTCATCAAGTGCTTCCACTTGGCATAGTTGGTCCCCATCGAAAGCGGGGCAACTTTCCCGCGGGTACATCGATGAAAGACTTCTTATCGCGGTTAGTCAAATAAGAAGAATAGTTAAAGGATATAGCGGCAAATTTGTTGTTGTTGACGCCGCTGCTCTCATCCTTCTTCTTTTTTCCTTCTTCTTCTTGTTCTTGTTGTTGGAGATGTCATCATCTCCATCTTGAACTACTTGATAGCTCACTTGACTCCTTCCTTTTCTTGCCTTTTCTTTTCCCTTGCTACCCTTCTAGCAGCTCTTGCCTCACGAATCATCTTTCTTTGATCTTTTCTTTGAAGCTTCTCGGCAAGCTTGACACTAGCTTGCTCTTCAAGCTTCTTCTTTTCTCTTTCTTGCCGCCTTGTGTTTTTTTTTTTTTTTTTTTAGTCTTGGCGCTTTTCTCTCGACGTCGGTAGCATCACCCTTGATGGTGCTCTCATTTGGGCTGTACCGAGAGAAAGCTCGGCCGCTTCCGGCCTCCCACATCCTCCACGGGGATGGTAAACTTATCTCCTCTGTTGGATCCCTCCGGTCGTCCCATACTTCACGCGGTGAAGCGTATAATGGTATCTAGCTCGATACCACTTGTAGGATCTGATGGAAGCCTAGAGGGGGGGTGAATAGGCTTACCCCTAAAATCGACTGTTAAAAAACTTCGCCCTGCACACTCAACCGGGTAGCGACGATCGCTGCCAGAAACCCTGAGAAATGGGCGAGAGACAGCAGAAGTCACTTCTCTCGGCAGCAGCGCTGCATCGCCGCGTCTTCATGCGGCACCGCCGCGGGTCACTTCCGCGTAGTGAACTTCGAGGTGAATTGTGAGCTGTGTCCGGTGAGATGGTGATTCTCCCTTGTTCCCGCACCGCGGTATACCACGAGAACTAGCCAAAGCCGGGCGAAAACCCGGCAACCAAGTAGATCGGGTTGAAGCCCTTTCTCACAAGACAAATATGCAACAAAGTAAAGGGAGGACAAGTGAGACAAGGATTTGACCCGTGGTTCGCCAGCGTCACCACAGGCGGGTTACGTCCACGCGTTGTTGAGGTTGCCACACAAGGCTTGGCTTGCCCACCGGCTTGCCTTTTCCCTCGTTCACAAGTCTAGGGAGTTAACCCTAGAGATGTGGGGTAATGTATTGTTGTAGAGTGAGGTTACAAACCTCCCAAGGCTGCCACACACAAAGGGGCAAGCTCAAGGGCGGCGCGCCTAGCCGTCTAGGAGCAAGCTCAAGAGTAAAGAACCCTAGGGTTCCGGCCAAACGTGAACCAAATGCTCTTTTGAGTGGGGAAGTAGTAGATCCGGTCTCCAATCGAAGTTTGCATTTGTTTCCCTCAAGAATCCCGGTGGGAAGTGAGAGATTGAGTGGGGAGCTCAAAAGAACTTCAATGGAGGTGAGAGAGAGAGCAAGAGGGGAGAGCTGGCTGTTACATCGCGAGGAAGAAGATGAAGTGAGCCCGGTGGCCGTTGTGGGAGGGGTAGAATGGGTATTTATACCCCACGGACCCAACGGTAGGATTTAAGTGTGGCACTTGCCGCACCATTCTTGTAACCTTGCCGCGCCAACCCCGACAAAAAAAGGTGAGAAGCAAGTGAAAATCTTTGGCCGGTCGGGTTTTGGAGAGCCGAAAGTGTTGTGTCTGCGGATTTGATGTTTAGAGCACTTGGTCCACGGGTGCCGAGAATCCTAGGATCCCTCTTAATAGTACGGCATTTCCTAAACTCAAGATTCAAAATATGAAATAACTTAAACACCTTGATCCGGAAACACCACCATCTAGCTTATTTGGTGCCTTTGGACCTGTACATCAACTCCACGTTTTAATCGGCATGTCATCTTCGTAAATCTCATTAGTCCCCTAATTCGGTGGTCATCAACGCCAAAACCCACATAAAGCTTGATTGCACTTACAACCTTTGCCAAGAGGTGAGTCCATGAAAATGTTAATGGATCACCATGTAGGGAATTGAGATTGTCCTAGTCATGGCTCACATCTATGAAAATGTTAATGTATCGACCATGTTTACAATCTCTCCTTGCAACCATACTCTTTGTACTCACAATCGGCGTCACAAGCGCCAACACATTTTGCACGACCATGCAACATTTTTTGTTAGCCGCTAAGGAGCTCGCCGCGATTCTTTGCACTTTCAGTAGCAGCGGCGATGCTTGGCGTCCCTCCGTCTTTGGCGCGGCAACGGCTATAGCACGTGAGGTGGTCATTCTTGCACCGCATCCGGTAAGCTGAATTTTAGAGATAGTGATAAACAATGGAGAGTGATAGACCTTAGAGATGGAGAGAGATGGTAGTGCTTACCATGTAAAAAGCGCCTTGTCAAGGTACCCCAAGCACCGATTGCTGCGGAACGGTTGATGTGGCGCACTCAGGTTGGCCATCTTTTTTTAAGGAAACCGGATCTTTGATATAAGACTAGAAGGGAGATGGAAGTATATATGCTGCTTTGTTGTGTGTATGAGGTTATACTTCCATCGGCGATACGTGTATCTATATACAAAGAGAGGCTACACAATCGTTGCTTGCCATAACTCATTAACGCTTTTGGGCGGCATGTTTAATTCCCCTTTTAACATAACTCATCCAAGCACTAAATTTTGCTTATTTTGCTCAAGAGGCTAGTTTTATGGGATATTTACCATCTCCATTTTATGCGTGAGTGCTTCCAAATGTGACGGTTGTCTAGCCCATTGGATTTTTGTATGTCATAAATGAATTCAGCTCTTTATGGTTTAATGTAATGGAATAAATTTGTTCGGAGTCAATCAATTTGGATTGTAATTGAAGAGAACATTAATGATAGATATATTTGTTCACACAGGGGTCACACATGGTTTACTAGTAAGTGAATGTCAATTTAGTTTGGGAGTATAGAATCCATAGATCATTATAGATTCTATTTTTCCTAAACTAAATGAGCTTTGCTTTCAACCGGATTTGAGTGTGTTTTTGTATATTTGGACAAGAGCGACCCTCTGTCCTCTAGCCAACTACTTTTAGAGGATACACAAAGCATGGACACATCCAGAGATTGAGAAGTTATTTCTTGCGACTCTCAGTCGGGTGGTACAAAAAACGTTCTCCATGGGTTGGATGCTACCACACTGAAAGACCCGGAGTGATGTGCCACCCTACAGCTCACTTCGACTAACCTCCTTGGGAATTTTTCTAGCATTTCCAAGATCAAAGCTATGTTGGACAAGTTGGTAACTATTTCTCAACAGCTTGGTGAAGTTAAGAGAGAGTTCTGAGTTAAGAAAAATGATTTCGAGTCACTGCCCAGGGAAATGGCTGCAATTGAAAAGAAGAAGGCTGAGATTTGAGAAGAAGTTGCCAAGCTTAACCTTGCCTTACAGGAACTAGAGAAGAAAGAGAAACAATTACTTGAGATTTGGTCTGCCTAGGATAGGATTTAGAAGTGAAGAAGCAGGAACAGGCACTGCATGATGCCGCTATAAAGGCTAGCACGAAGGCCAATGATGACCTCCACGCAAAGACGATGGCCCACTGTCCAAGAGGCTGAGAAGCTTTTAACTGATTTGGACTAATTCCTCTCCAAAGGCAATTGATGGATCCAATATCAGCTTTGCCAAGTCCCTTGGACTTTGAATGTTTTATTTCCTCAGTAGTTCTGAAAATTTTTTCATTACCCCTTAGTTTGGTGGATATGTGTAGGTGTTAACTTGGGTAATGTAATTATTTTTGTTCTCTTTATGAGCGACTTGTTTAATCTACACATGCATCGAACCTTCATTTATTTCCAAAGCAAAGGAAAAAGCTTGCATGTATATTTTATTAATATACTTTTGACCCCCATCACACGCTACAGCGCTAGGGTCACGCCACCGCCGTGACGTGCCGATGAGGAGAGCGGGCTAGCGCCCCGGCAAGGCCGATGGGTTTCTGGTCGCCCCAATCGGGTCCGCTAGCCATTGCGGGAGTGGGGATAGAGTCCCACCGTTGGGGAGTCGGGATCGGGGAGTCGGGTCGCGGAGAGGAGTGGTGGAGATCCGCGTTGGACGGGGGGAGGGAGTGGCCAACCGTAGGAGCCGCGTGAGGGCGTGTCCACGACGACGGGGGGTTAGGGCCGCAAACAAACAGCGAGGATTGATGAGAGTGTTAGGGTTTATCCTATTGCCTATTGGTATTGGGCTGGGTTGTATGTGTATGCGATCTGTATGTGGGCTTCACATAATTCGGTTAGTTTAGGTCAGTTCAGTTAACTGGGGCCTAGAACCCGAACTAATCGAACAATTTTTGGTTCCTAGGATCTTGGAATCAAGATCGGTTCAGTTAATTCAGTTTTGGTTCCGATTAATTTGGTTCGATTCTCGGTTTTCCATGCCCAGGTTGACTAGCAAGCAATGGATGATCGGTGGAACAAGATGACCATTTTATTTTTGATGTACTCTTATTCTTTAAGGTCACTTTATGTCTTATTATCCATCTTATGTACTTATCTTTGTTTTGTCGATATATTATTTTATGATCCACTCTTTTTGATAGTCTTTATGAAAAAGACACGGACTTTGACTTTTCAAAACATGAAATGCAATTTGGACTTTTCAATGCGTACATGGGATAAATGTGAGAATCCTTTTTTCTTTGGATAACGTACGTAAGCAAAAGGCTGCGGTGCAGAATATTTTGCCTCGGAGAATATCAACTAAGATCATATTCGATGTTCAAGAACGGGCAAACGGAGTAGCTGTGATTTTATTTATCTATATATCTATATAAAATACAAAAGAAAAGGAGATGCTACAAACAGCTCGCTGGGAAATCAAGCTGATCGTAAAGACAACTGTAGAACAGCAAAGAGGAATAAAGAGACAACGGCGCCAAAAAGCTTGTTGGCGTTTGTTAAAGCTAAAAAGAATAAAAAGAGATTCTGCAAGCGCCTGAGAAGATCAATGTAGCTTTTTCCTATGGGAAAGTATTCTAGGGTATCGTATCCATAGGAAAGCTAATGGTAAAAAATTCTAATAGCTCACAATCATATATAAAAATGGTCAATAACTACCTTCGACATTTACCGTTGATGCACACTTGTGTGGTCTTTGTCCTCTAGTCATCCCTTCTCTTCTTACAGCTTTTTTATAGGTCTCGTAGCCTATAATTCAGTGTAGGAAGGTCTGTTGTGCTTTTTTCTAAATCTTGATGTATGCTGCTACTCGGTATTTCGGTTTATAATGGAAATGGAGTTTATCTCGGTTAAAATAAAAGAAAAAGAAATACCCGATGATTTGCAAGTTGTTGGGTCGGACGAGGGCGGATGAGACGAGAATGTCAATGATTGGGGAAGGTGGGCATTGTCGGAGCCGCGCGGGGCAAGGCAGGCGCCGTGGGGGCCGGGGCGCGCGTGGCTCCCCGCCCTTGGTGCGTTTTGACGTGGCGCACGGCGGGGCCGACGAAGGGCGCGTCCACGTGACCTTGGCCCTGGCCTCCCCTCCCACTTTCCCGTCCAGCTCCACGTGACGTTGTCTGCCCCAGCAACCATCCCGGCTCGAGCTCACGCCCGGCTCAGGCTCACCTCTCTCCCATGCGCTCGGACCTCGGAGCCTCCGATTCGTTCGCACTAGCAGTGGCTCGGCTCGTATGACGGTATGAGTACCTCACGGCAGGTGAGCAGGCAGGACCGCAAGATACTGATACTATGGCGCTGCACGCATGGGATGGTTGCTCTTTCCTTTTTTTTTTCTCTATATATGTTGAAGATAAAAGTGAAATACTCCCAATCAATCATCGAGCGTGGGCCGTGCCGAGACCCAATGATGAACTCATTCCGGGTTCATGATTGAGTCGATGATGACGACGACAGCAAACAGGGGTAACAGGCCATCCATCTACGGCGGCCAGTACACTACAGTGTAAAAAAAAAAAAAAAGGACAAAAGCACGGCCAGTCGACGATGCCGGGATGCCTCCGTTGCCCGGTAGAAGCTAGCGGTCCCCTCCGGCTGTCCGGCATCGCATCGCATGATCGCATCAGGCCGCTGCACATCGACGTCGGCCACCGAAACAGCAACAGCACTAGAGGAGCGTGGGTGGGGTGGTGGCGGGTGGGTCAGGGGCAGCTGCACTGCAGCTGCAGCGCCGGGCGGCGCAGACAATCAGGGACGGGTGCTGGTGCCGGTTGCGCGCGAGGGGACAGCGCGATGGCTTCCGAGGCCCGCGGCGTCGGCATGCGTCCGGGGCTCCGGGCAGGGGCACACCTCATAATTGTCCACGGCCCAATCACGTCAATCCGCATTCATGTCACTGCACCCCGCCCAACAGGAGCACAATTCCTCCACTTCCGTGACAGTACCATTCACTGCGGAGCAAAATTCGCCGCTTCTCTTCTTTTTTTTTTTCCCCAAGTTCCATGTAGTAGTGATTATTGGTAAATGTCAGCAGCCTCCACGTAAAATGGACAGAAAATCAAGCACGAGACGGCGGCGCACCAAAGTCTAAAGTTTCCAGATATGCATAAGGTGAGGCCGAGGTCGATGTTGGCTGTAGAGACGACGACGTGTACCCCAGCCGTGTGGGCAGTGCCACTGTGCCAGTATACTCCGCGCTCTCGATCGACGTACGGCGGGCCAGTAGAACAAATTAAGGCCATATTTGGTTATTTGACTGAGTTTTCCTACGATCTTCTTCGAGAAAGAAGAATTCCAGGGAATGTACGGTAGATAATAATATCTTGGACCAGATTTATTTGTTGTCTAATAATAGTACAACTTAACATTTACTAGCATGCAGGAGAGCAACAGTAGCCACAGGCTGCATCGATCGCCCAGTAGCGCCGGGATCCTGGCGGCACCGATCGATGACCCGGTTGCGATGCGACGATGCCCTGCCGCGCACGGTTTCGGAGCCGGGGCCAAGTGCATGCGCGTCGCGTCGTGGGGTCGAAAGGAACACGGATCGCCATCGCGGAGGCATCGCTGATCCATCCATTCCCGAGAGCCCGGGGGACAAGTCAAAAGCGCCACCACACCACTGCCTTGGCTACGTGCCTGCTTGCCGGGACCCCCACGGGCACGGCCAGGCCAGGTTCAGAGCTGATCATTGGGCTGCGCCGGCGAGGGTGACGCGCCTGCCAACACCTCATCATCACTATCTTGACCTTTCCTTCCTTCCTCCTCCCCACAAAGTATCCTATCCCCCGGTGTGCGTCCTCGATCTTTAAAAGCAACACCATCCCCTTCCTCTTCACTGCCACACCACAACGATCATCGATTATATTCATTTATCCTCTCTCTTTATAGAGTCCAGACTGCAACTAGAGAGATCGAAGACGGTTTCGTCGATAAGGAAACCAACTTCAATTATCAATGGAGATGGCGGTTAATGCGAGAGATGAGGAGCGGTACGGGAACGACGACAACAACCATCTCGGGCTTGGGCTAAGCCTCAGCCTCGGCCTCGGCATCGCCACCGCGGCCCCGGTCGAGGTCGACCCACCGCCGCCGCCGCCACGGCAGCAGCAACAGCGAACTATCAGCGCCGCGCCCATCTCCTCCCTCCCCGCGCCGCAGTGGTGGAACGGCCCCGCCGGTCTCTTCTTCTCTCCCTCCTCCGGTGAGTAGATGTAGATCAACACATGCATGTTTTGCAGGGACATCGATCGCCGCCGTACGTTCTTCCTCTCTGGTCCTGACAGAGATACCACGCGCGCGCATGCATGCAGGGATGATGATGATGGATCCATCATCTCTGGAGAGGAAGCCGCATCAGCAGGCGCCGTCGACGTGCCACAGCCAGGAGATGATGCCGTTCCTGCGTGGGATCGACGTGAACCGTGCCCCCACTACCGGCGGCGGCGGGGAGACCGGAGCCGGAGGGGCAGCTGCAGCGAGGACGAGGAGCCCGGCGCGTCGTCGCCCAACAGCACGCTGTCCAGCCTCAGCGGGAAGCGCGCCGCGCCGGCGAGGAGCAGCGGAGAAGTGGATCGAGAGGCCGCCGACCACACCCCGAGCCGGAGGCGCCGGCAGCGACGACGAGGACTACGCCGGCGCCGGCGCTGGGT
The DNA here is from genome assembly GCA_015847255.1 of Hyparrhenia diplandra. Taxonomy (NCBI): domain Eukaryota; kingdom Viridiplantae; phylum Streptophyta; class Magnoliopsida; order Poales; family Poaceae; genus Hyparrhenia; species Hyparrhenia diplandra. The sequence continues at coordinate 220,227 of JADLZK010012176.1, read as the reverse complement.
CCCGCAAGAAGCTCCGCCTCTCCAAGGACCAGGCCGCCGTCCTCGAAGAGAGCTTCAAGGAGCACAACACCCTCAACCCCGTACGTGTATAATCACTCTATTCGACGACGCGTTCGTTCATAGTCAGTTTCAGAATTACTGTACTTAACTTATATAGGAGTATATATATCAAAAACAAACGATCAACTTCATTCTTGAGGAAATCTAATAACCGTTTCTTTTTGTGTGTGATCAGAAGCAGAAGGCGGCGCTGGCGAAGCAGCTGAGCCTGAAGCCACGTCAGGTCGAGGTCTGGTTCCAGAACCGCAGAGCCAGGTAAACAAAACAACAATTATTAATAATTAACCTGGTAACTTGATGTCTTAATTTAATCATCCCCATTCATCAAATCAAATTATTGTTCATCATTCAGGACGAAGCTGAAGCAGACGGAGGTGGACTGCGAGTTCTTGAAGCGTTGCTGCGAAACGCTGACGGAGGAGAACCGGCGGCTGCAGCGGGAGGTGGCGGAGCTGCGCGCGCTCAAGCTCGTGGCGCCGCACCACTACGCGCGCATGCCGCCGCCCACCACGCTCACCATGTGCCCCTCCTGCGAGCGCCTCGCCTCCGCGCCTGCCGACGAGGCGGCGGCTGGGGCTGGCCGTGCCGCGCCGCCCACAGGGCTCTGGGGCCCTCTTCCTGTGCGGCCCGTGTTCGTCGACGGCCCGGCCCGGCCCGGAGGTCATGATCGAGATGGATGCGCTCAGCTACTAATTGCTACTGCTAGCTACTCCGTATGTAGCTAGTGCTAATTAGGGTTGGATCTCTCTTTTTGCCTTTTATTATACCTGCAGCTTAGTTTTAGTTTTATTAGTCTTATATAATCTTTGTTGTTTTTGCACTGTTTTGTTTGATGAAAATAGATAACGATGTCTTATGTCTTGTACTCATAAGTCATAACTCATAAGTGATGCAGTAGTCTTACTAGCTACTTTGCATATATACACGATGCCAGTTGTTTTAGGTCTTCTTTGGTTTTCTTCTTTGAAATTTGGCGGTGATGTCACTCGGCATCACGGTTTTAATCTTTGTATTTGGATTTGGTTTCACTACCTCTTAATGAAAAACGGGTGAATGGCCCGATCGAGAAAACGATGCCAGTTGTTTTGATATTTGTTGCTTGGTCAGAGTGCAGCCACATTGCCTAAACATCATCTTTCAGTCCTAGTACAACCACTTTGAATTCCAGTACGTACTGAATTATTGGATTAGTGCAATCATTATATTGCAGTAATTACTTTTAGAGTCCGAAGTACCATACCAAAGTCTGAAGTTTCTGACGTCGATGTTTGAGTCCGAAGACGAAACCCCCCTGATTTTCCTCCCCGTGTTCTTATCGTTGAAGCATTCTTCACGAAGCAGCGTACTACTACTAGTAGCAGGTCTACGGAAAAAATGGAGGAACCCAACAAGAATGGAGGTGAAAGGTTGGCGTCATGTCATCCACGAGACCAGACCACAAGAACCGAAGAACGTGAGGATCCCTTGGCTGTCTCTGGTCTGGTCACCACGCACGCAGCACGGCAGGGTTCACATGTGCCGCTGAATAAACCGGCAGCCAAGGGGAGTTGCGCCGTCTGAAATGGGCGGGCATGGGCATTCAGGCCAAAGTTTTCTGCAACTTCCGGTCAAATTCCAGCGAGCCGAGGGAGTATATTGCGGCGAAATATCCTGTCAACGGATCTCACTGAAAACAACGTAAAATGAGGTCACTGAATTGAATTCTTAATTTCAACGGCAGGAAAAAAAAAAGGATCCATGGATTTCCCTGCTTTTTTTCGAGTCAACCTGAACCATCTGCCTACTGACAAAACGAACTCGTAGGAATTCATGAACTCCACCAAATTTGCATGATTTCGGAGAAACGAAGCGAGAGCAAGCGATTTTTTTTATCGGGCTCATTACCCGTATTTCAGGAAGCGAAGTTATTAAGCTATAGTATTCACGTGGAATTCCTACGCGCCAAACAAGTCATGATTAATTAATTCCACATGATTATGAGCAAACAGAGATTTGGTTGTTGATTAGTATACCCACGAGTACGTACGTAGCACTAGTTCCAGCATTAGCACAAGCACTGCCATGATTAGAGATTAAACTATAGCTTAGCAGCAGTAGGTGCAGGTGTGCTTGCATGATTTGGTTCCCAGGCACGGGGCGCAGCGCAATCTCTGGTTAGATCCGGGCGTGCGTGCGTGCGTGACTTCTCAGTTCTCACTCACAATTATAGAGACTCTCCACCCCACTCCACTCCAGTAGCCCCTGGTGGCCTAATCCGACACTAATCTAGCCTCTAGTCGCTAACTAACGACCATTTCCCCCCAACACCCCATGTGCGGGGAACACTAAACTAAACGCCCTCTGCACACGCGTATCCAGTCACCAGCCCCCACCATGTCCTGCTGCCGTGCCGTGCCCTAATCTAATCATTTGGCAATGCATCGTTAATTAATCTAATGGGGAGATGAGAGGAGAAGATCGTTGCGTTGTTGACCCGGCGGGGAGGGGGAGGGAGCCCACGCGGACGGCCTCAGCTGAACTCCGGGAGCGAAAGCTGCATGCAAAGCTGACGGCCTCTGGTTTCCGATTAGAAAATGCTTAGCCCTGGGACACCTTGCTGGTTTGCCCCCTCGTTCCCTGCTTTTGCGCTCACTTTGCTCAAACTTTTCCCAAGCTGAAGTGTACGTACTGTGCAATCATGATACCTTACTGATTCAGCTGTACTACTGTGCAAGTCTTTTGTGGTCATTGTGGGGGTTGCCAGCACAAATGCAGTCTCTGATTGAAAAGGGTGCCAGAGTGGTGCTTACGGCTAATCATCGCGCTGCTGCTACGTTCTGGACCGGCTCTGCATTTTAGATCTCTATTCATTTCCCCTCCTTGTCTTTCTCAGACTTCTAGAAGAACAGACAAGTCTGCATACAGGCACTGCAGTTGTTCTGCGGTCAGCGCAATCCAAAATGTGATGGTGCTACTCTGCTGTTGCTGCAGTTGTTGTGCGGTCAGCGCAATCCAAAATCCTGTTGAGCTTACTCCTAGTACACCACTGCAACAGTCATCGTTGGAGACAGGTCTCTCTTGCAGTAGTGTTAACCGACACTTGTAGAGGAAACTGGCAGGCCGCAGGGCTCTTCTTGCGTGTGGTTCCAGTTTCTCGTCAGGGTTCTTCGGTGGTTGGTCACGACGCACGCTTGACCACAACTCACCGTCTCTTCTCCTCCATGCTATTTTGATTCCCGGAAATTTTGGGCTGTTCCTGTTTGTTTGGTTCAACCTCAGACAAATTTGCCTGGTGCGCTGTGCATCTCCATGTGTCCGATCGATTCTGCTCGATCGCCTAGGGTCAGATTGCTGCGTGAGCGGACATGGTCCAAATTTCTAGACTGAGACATTTTCCAGAGCTCTGGAAATCTGTTTTCAGACATGAGAAGTTGAGAAATGCTGACATCTCGATCTCCTGTCACCACAGAGCTTCAGGCCCGAACTAGACGGGTCATCCTTCGCGAAGGCTGGTGAATCGTCTTATCGCCGTCTTCTCCAAAATGCCAGGCACCACTGTTTTCACCAGTTTTCTGGTGCGTGCTCCTTGCATTCGGCGCATCCCCATTCCGTGTTTCTTGAGTCTCCGGAAAAATCTAACAGAAGTCATGCCCTGAACCTTAGCCTGCTCCATATGTGTCCAGATTTGGTCAGACCGTCTCAAATTCTCCATGTAGTCTTGCTACACGTTTCTGCTGTCTGCTATCTTCTGGGAGCACGCGTTTCAGCCTTTGCATCCCTCAGTTCTCATTCTTCTCCAAATTATTGGACTGCATGTCACATCGTCTGTTTTGTTGAAGCGTTTAGTTTGTTAGTGGTAAATATTATTCTACTATGGTCGTGCTAGGCTCAAAAGAATCGTCTCGCAATGTTCATCCAAACTGTGTAATTAGTTTATTTTTTTACCTACATTTCGTACTCCGGACATGTGCCAGCATTTTGATGTGATGGAGAATCTTCTTTTTGCATAGTGGAATTTGGGGGAGGAATTTGGGGCTCTAAACACACCCAGTGTTATTTTCTTGATGGGCAGGCCTGCTACCTCTGCCAAGTTCTTCGAGTGCAGCAGTGATGGACCTTGGACATAAATTGATTGAATGACTGAAGCTATGTTACACGGATACTTCAAAGGGGTGGCGTATCCGTATCCGATACTTCGTCGGATACTTCGGATACACCATTTTAGTGAGCTTTCTTTTAAGAAAGTGTGTATCTCTGCGTATCGTATCGGATACCCGTACCTGTACTCGTGTAACATAGGACTGAAGTAATGAATATTCAGATATGTTCGCCTAGAGCAGTGAATATGTATTTTAGCTTTTGTGTTTATGATTTTTTTCTTGCTTTCATATATTTGTGCAGAATTGGTTGAGAGTTTCTATGTTTGCTTTAAAACCGTTAAATGAAATACTTCTGTTATGGTTTAGGGTTACTATGATTTCCTTTTTTGAATGATGACATAAATGCAAGTATTCAAAGGACCATGCTAGACAATCTTGAATTGTTCTGCTTTTGATGAACCCATACTGATTCTTGTGTATGAGGGCGGGGTATGATCACCTGTTGGAGTCTGTTTGCCACTAGTTTGGTGATGATTTTCATTGAACTATTCAACAGGGATATTGGTCTGAAGTCTGACATTGTGGTAGGGTCTTGTGCCTTTGGAATCGAGTAATGAGAGAGGGTCAAGGGGCTCATGGCTCAATGGTAAAGGCCATTGGTTAGGGGCTCCCACCCGGGTTCAAATCCCGAGTCGCGACACTTTATCTTGGATTTATTTCGAGGGATTTTCCGTGGCCCCGGGCATTAAGTGGTAGGCGGCGTCCCCGTCGATAAAATGAGGCGCTGTGGTGACTTCGGAACTTCAAGATTTTGCCGCTCGATCCTTGAAGGTGCTCATAGGGGTAGGGTTTGCGTCTGCCCGTGTGTTCCGCGAGGGGTGAGTGTGTGTGCGTGTTGGCGTCTGCGTTATCTTGTGTAATCTCAAAAAAAAAAAAAAAAAGAGTAATGAGAGAGGAGTTGATGCTCTGAAGACAGATGCTTGTTTTGAAAACCCCAACATAGACTGTAGAAGTCCTGTTGAATATGATTCCAATATTTCTTGATAAATTCATTGTTGAACCCATCAGGACCAGGGGGATTTGTAATTGGGCAATTTTTTAACCATTTCATTAATTTCTTCCTCTGTAAATCCCTCTTCCAAATGTGTCAGGTCAGTGTTTTTGCTGAATCAGCCCAGACATGTCAAAAATTATATCTGCATTGGTGGTTTGCCCTAACCTGTCCTTGAAAGATTCCCAAATAAGCTTCTCCTTGTCACTATGTGAAGAGACGATGTTGCCATTTGAGTCAGTGAGGGTAGCAATAGAATTTCTCCTGTTTTTGATAGTGGCATTTGCATGGAAGAAATGAGTTCCTGCATCCCCAAGGGTGGCCCACTTAATTGATCCTCTTTGTTTCCAGTAAATTCTTTGCTGTTTCAAGAGGCAGAGCAATTTTTCCTTTTAAAATGGTCCTGAAATTCCATTCCTCAAGACTCAAGTCTCTAAACTCTTCCATGATATCTAGGAATTGAATAGTGATTGAGATATTATTAATTGCCACTTTCAGATTAGATAGATTTTTGCTCTAGATTCTTGAGGCTGCTCTTAGGTTTTTAAATTTACTGGTGAGTTTCTTGGCTCCATCTGTAATGTGATCCGGTGCAAGCCAATTATCCAGTAAGATCAGTTGAAAATCCTCCCTCATCAACCAGTAGTTTTCAAATCTGAAAATATAGGATTTGGGTACAGCAGTGGAGATGGAAATCAATAAAGGGGTGTGATCAGAGATTTCCATTGGGAGGGCACTGCAAATTTTTTCAGGATAGGTTAAAGCCCAATTGTTATTGGTGAATACCCAGTCTAGTTTTTCAGGAGAATACTTCTGTTACGTAGGTGTTTGGTTCAGAATCTGTTCAGGTTCTGCAAGAACGCCAACTAAGCGAGTGACACTTGGTTCAGATTCCCCCCTCCAAGGTCGCCACCGCCGTGAGCATCTGCTTCACTTCACCCCCCTCGCCCATCTCCGCGCGTGTCCTTCTGGTGCCAACCACCTGCACGCACGCACAAAAACGTCATCAGTTCAGTCTGCAGCGTGAACCAGTAACAAATTTGCATCAGACCAAACGGAATGTAAGCAGGCGAGCAGCCGATTCTCAGAAAGGCTGCTATGGGGTGAGGTGAGGGTACATTCCGACGGGCGATGCATGGTGCCGTGGCTCCTGATTCCTGGAAGAAAAAAAAAAAATAAGCGAAGGGAAAATGTGGTGCAGGGCTGAAATGGGAAATGCGCATTTTATCATCTTGTCAGACAATGGGTTTTTTAAGGGAAACCTGTACCGTACATAGGTTGCTCGCTTCCCCTTGGGCTTATATATCCTTCTGAGACGAGCCCAGCCCATCTTTCACCAACCCAGTTTATATTGTGATCATGGTCCACTCCCAATTGAGCCCGCGGGAATTCCGGGCGACAGGCCCACTCTAGGCGCGCTTAGGTCTCAATAACTCATTAATTAAGGCCCAAGTGCAGACTAATACTGAAGACGCGTAACCTCAGCTTTCTCACCAAAAAAACTAACATTTCGCTAAAAGAAAAACAAAAAACTAACATAAATATTCCAAAGTAATAGTCACAAAAAAATATCCAAAGGAATCACGTCTATTAGTATACCGTGGAGTGGCAAACAGAACCTTCGGCTGTTTCTGTTCTTTTAACATTTTTTTTTTAAAAAAAGAAAAGTGATGTGGAGAATAAGGTTGCGGCTCGATTGTCCAGCAGGAAGGTCGGTTGGTGGTCATCTCCTCTTTCTATTTCTGCTTTACCTATAAGGCTTTGATCTTATACAATGGCAGAACCAGGATGATGCATGAGACTTATTCCATATATATAAACAAAATTATGCACTGCAAATTCGTAGTAATATATAGGACTACTATATATATATGAATCCATAGCAAGAATACCCGCTAGCGCCGCCACAAGCCCACAGTTCTTATAAGGTGTGATTGTCTAGAAGAAGTACTATTAGACGGTATGTTAGTTAGTATAGGATGCGTGTACAATTGTGGTACACGGCATCATCATCCGGTTGTTGGAACAACTTGTAACCGAAGTAGATGACTAGATAGACTTGTAGTCCAAGGTTGATTGTAATCTATCTGTTGTAAATCTTGACTTGAGATGTAAGCCACGTAGGGGCGTTTCCCTACCTATATAAACATCCGGCCGAGAGTCCCAAGGGGATAACTCTCGTTCCACCATTTTTACATGGTATTGAGCCAAGTTCCTCACGGAATTACGCCATGGCGCTCCCATCATCTTCCGCGCATCTTTGCCGCTATTTCTCCACTCGCCTACCTGCCGATCACCGACAAGCTAACCCAAGAAGAACTACGCGCGGCGTGGGAGAGGCGATTGCTCCACGCCGCGGGGTGCGCGAGATGGCGAGTTCATCGACCCGGCCCAAGGCGCCGTATCAGTTCCTCCCACCGAAGAGTGATGCCAAGGAGGGTGATCCTCCGGTCGTCAACCCTGAATGGGACAAGTGGATGGCCAAGGATCAGCAGGTTCTCAGCTACCTGCTGAACTCGATCTCTCCGGAGATTGGAGCGCAGATCACCAACGTGTACACGGCGGCGGCGGCGTGGGCTGCGATCCATACACTTCATGCGTCGCGGATCAGCGCCGGGATCGCCGGCACGGGATGGCGCCGCCCGCGCGTCAAAGATTAACCCGATTACTGTTGGCGACTATTTTGTCAAGATGAAATCTCTAGCGGATGAGATGGCGGCGCGACGCGCAAGCTCGAGCGACGAGCTCGTGTAAAGTACATCCTCACGGGCTCGATCACGGATTTTAATCCGATCGTGTCGCAATCCGCGGCTGCCGGGTTGAGCCGATCACCGTGCCGGAGCTGTATGCCCAGCTGACCGCGTTTGAACAACGCATGGAGATCCATGGGGGACATTAGTCCTCCGTGAATATGGCGGCCAAAGGAGGTCGCGGCAACCAGTCCAACAACGGACGTGGTGGTGCCCGGGGTGGTCGCGGCGGCTTCGGCCGTGGCCAGAAGGATGGTCGTGGAGGCGGTCGTGGCAAGGGGACCTTCCGGCTGGGGTCTTACGCGGCTCTGCGACAAGGAAGGACACCCGGCTCTGGCGCGCTTCAAGAGGTTTGATGCCTCGTTCACGGTGCTCAGCTCAGCGCAGAGTGCATCATCGGCGGTCACCAACAAAATGCGGTGTCGACACCAACTGGTATGTTGATTCCGGCGCCACGGACCACATCACGAGGGAGCTCGAGAAGCTGAGCTTCCGGAACAAGTATCATGGTGGCGACAACGTTCGGGCCGCGAGATGGGCGGTATGAAAATTGCTCATGTTGGTCGTTTGCACCGTTAAGTTTCCCCTAGTGGTAACTTTCATCTTCATAATGTCCTTCATGTCCCTCGTGCACGCAAAAGTCTTTGCTCGGTTAAGTCGTTTCACTTTCGGGATAATCATGTCTTTCTTGAATTTCATCCAAACTATTTTTTGGTTAAGGACCCGAGGCGAGGAGAACCCTCCACGAGGCGGATGTGAAGGAGGGCTCTATCCGTTGCACTCTTCCAATCGTCAACCTTTTGCGTCTTCAAATAAACAAGTCTACGGTGCCACCAAGTCGTTAGTCTTCCGTGTGGCACCGTGCGTCTAGGGCATGCATCGTCGGCGTGTCGTTCAAAGACGTCCTAGATCGAGAATAAAATTTCCTTTTCATTAGACTCCAATAAGAATAGGGTTTGTGATGCTTGTCGGCAAGGCAAGAGTCACCGGTTGTCGTTACCCTAAGTCGAAGAGGTGTGTCGGCCGGTCCCTTTGGACCTGATTTTTTTAGATGTATGGGGCCCGGCCCGACCTCGCTTGGGTCACAAAACTATTATGTTAGTTTCATCGATGATTTCGGCAAGTTTACGTGGCTTTATTTGATTCGGCATAAGTCACAAGTATTTGAGTGTTTTCACAAGTTTCAATCTCTTGTTGAGCGTCGGTTTGATCGTAAGATCTTAGCGGTTCAAACCGATTGGGGGGGGTGAGTACCAAGCACTCAACTCATTCTTCCAACGCATTGGCATTGCACACCATGTTTCTTGCCCCCATGCTCATCGGCAAAACGGCTCCTTGAGCGCAAGCATAGGCACATAGTTGAGATGGGTCTCGCGCTTCTTGCTCATGCCTCGGTTCCATTGAAATTTTGGGATGAGGCCTTCTCCACGGCTAGTTTACATCATTAATCGGCTTCCCTCTAGAGTCATCAACAATGAGACACCTTTTGAGCGTCTGTTTAAACAAAAACCGGACTATCACTTCCCTACGCACGTTCGGGCCGTGCCGTTTGGCCCCAATCTTAAGCCCATATAACTCACGCAAACTTGAGTTTAGATCAAACAATGCGTTTTTATTGGGTATAGCACGTTGCATAAGGGATACAAGTGCCTTGATCCAAAAACGGGGCGCGTGTATATCTCGATGTTGTCTTTGATGAAAGTGTGTTCCCCGTTTGCTACGCCGCATCCCAATGCGGTGCTCGCCGAAAAAGATATTGAGCTTCTTCACGATATGCTTCTTCCTCCTTCCACCACTAGCCTCGAACGAGGCGGTCGCATGACTTGCATTTGCATGATTCTCCCTGTCTCTACTAATGCCACCGCCAAGTGGTGGGAGTTCTATGGATGTTTCGGGTTCGGCATGAGCGAAAATCGGTTTAAAACACCTCCGGTTCGGCTCCGCATCGTCGACATTTCATGTGCCCCCGGGGGACAACAGCGCTGTCGAGGTGGATTCACACCGCTGCTCCGACCGCCGTTGGCGCCGCGGATCCCCCTCCGAGTTCCGCGTCCGCCGGCGGTTGGCGTCGCGAGGCGACGGGATCTTCTACACCGGACCACGGCGGGCGCCACCGTCGTCCCGGCATCTGCCTGCCACAAACCGGTCCTCGGTGGGGCTGTCTGACGACGCGGCCTGTTGAGATCTCCCGCCCGGGATCGTGGTCTTTGGGTGCTCCCGAGGCCAGCCCTGCGTCTTCGCCGGCCGCACCTAATGCTTCCTCGTTACTGCCTCCTCCCGAAGGTATTGTGCAACCCAAAATCGGGTGTGATGCGTAGACGTACGGTGCATGCACACACAACATCCCTCTATAGGTGAACCGGCCAACCACTGCAGCTGCACTTGATGATCTGTTGACGGTCACTAACGCCACATTTTTAACGTGAACATTCTACCAATAAGGGGGTGAAACTATACCTTACTACACACATATACATTTATTATTGACATAATTCCACTTGTAGTGGCAAAATAATATTGTGCAGATTTATATGAGAAGCAAGTGGAAAATACACCAAAAGGCGCCTCCCTGGAAAGCGCATTCTTGGAGAATATCAAGCCCAAGGGAGGAATGGACCAAACACGCGAAGCGGGCCGAGCAAACATCGCCACACAACTTTTCAAGCCCAAACACGCCAGACCTACCAAGGCCCGGCCCGAGCCGAAGCCCAGAGCAGTGCGCGCGCACCACCACCCGTGCTTCGCACCATCTGAGCGGTTCGGGCCCGAGGTTTGGCGAGGTTTTGTTACCTTCAAAACGGCCGTCTCGACGTTGGATTGTCGGTTCAAGCGGTTTTGGAAGGTGTTCAAGGATTTTGCTTTTGGCTCTTTCCATGTGGGGAGGGGCGTTTTCCAAAGAGCCCCCTCTCCTCTACCTATAAAAAGGAGGCCCTCTCCCCCCTCATTCAACACACACCACACAATGTAGCCTCTCTCTTCTTCTTCTTCTTCCCCCCTCTCTTCTTCTTCTTCTTCTTCTTCTTCTTCCCCTTTCTTCTTCTTCTTCTTCTTTTTTTCTTCTTCTTCTTAGTTTGTACTTAGGAGGAGTTTGGCAAGGATTAATAAAGGAGAGCAAGACAATTTGGAGCTATTCGGTATGATCAATTTAGAGTTCTTCATCTTGTTCTTGTTCTCTACTTATCAATATAGTCATGTTCTTGAATTAGAGTAAAGTCCTTATGACATAATCTTGATTGATGAACTAGTATATAGTTTCTATATCATGATCTTGTCTTATGGAACATCGTGCTTAATTTATCATTCATACATGTTTAGACCAAGAGCTAGATCAATATGATGAGTTCTACCTAGAGTTAGACTTGGTTGATGTTGGGTTCTGGGGATTGATAGTCGTTCCTTCCTTGGGCGGTGCTTTCTGCGGTAGAAGGACCCCTGGGGACGGGTAAGCCTTGTATACACGCCGGAGTAATAATCACTAGTGTAGACGTGGTGTCTAGACTAAGGGGTTTTCTATCTTTTGTGTGGCGCATCCCACGGTTGAGGGGGTAGGCGGCCGGGTTGTGACGACCTTGTCCGTCCCTTGTAATCCCCCACGTTCGGTGTGGCGCGGTGCTAAATGCCGGTCTCCATCCCATTTGGGCGATTCCCCGGTGTTCAAGTAATTTGACAGAGACCTTGGCTTTCTTGAACTAGAATCTCTAACAATAAAACATGTGTGTATCTGCTATCTTGACATGACTATCTAGGATATGCACACTCCATATTAGATTTATTCTTTTATTCATTCTTTTATATTTATTCTTGAGATTGGCTCGAGTGTGTGTGTCAAGTTATCCTATTACATATCTTATTTTATCCCTTTTATGAACATTGGTCTATTATACATTCGTGTTATCTTGACCATGTCCAATTAGAGACTTTTACACCATGCCTTCCTTTGGGAAAATATAAATAACGATACCACGAATACTTCCGGGTGAAATGCTACAATGATAGATCCGTGCGCTTCTGGATGAATATCTTATTTGGCAAGATCTATCACCGTTGATGTACCTAGTGTTATCACCGACACGGTGGTTCCACTTTCGAGGAATATCAACTTGGCGCATTTCTCGCGCCGTTATTAGAGATGGGTTCTAAACACATTTCTAGTGATTGCGCTTAAGAAATGCGACAAAGCATTTCTCGCGCCATTGGACGGGGAAGGCGTTGGTTAAAGGGATGATCTATTAGGACATGTTCTTGATAATATCCTTGTGTAGTGATCTTTGTTCATCTTAGGTTTATCTAAAAAAAAAAAAAAAAAAAATTTTATAAAAAAAAATCTTAAAACAAAATCTTATAAATAAAAAGCAAGAACATGTTACCAAGTTAGTATGCACCTTCGGGTATTCTTGTCACTAACCATTTCAGGTGAAGACTAAGAAGAACAAAGGGGCACGCGACGCTTGAAAACATGGGGGCTACATCAACAAGAAAACTTTGATGCTCTTGGGCGGAGGAACGACTCAAAAAGGAGACCACGACCTTGCACACTTTCGACTTTTTCACGAAAGTCCAAGTGTGAGAGGGAGGACGGTGATAATATCAAGTTCCACGTACAAGGGGTCATAAAAAAAGCTAAAGAAGTGAAAAAAAAAGAGAGAAAAAAAAAGAGAGATAAATAAGAGATTAGCCTCCCCTTGCTATAAAAGGAAAAGAGAAAAAAAAAGGAGTTGAAAAAGAAGAAGAATTATACAGAAAAAAAAAAAAAAAAATAATAATAAGAGGAGAGAGGAGGCGAAGGGTTAGGCCCACATGATCAAAAAAAAACAATGAAGGCACCTGACTCCACCAGGTATTGCTTCCATGAAGGGATCTTTCTCTCCCAAGACCTTTGTTGCACCTGAGTGAGTTCGGTATGCCTCCCTCTACTCCGGTGTGAGGAAGTCATTACCAAATCAAGATCATCACGCTACCGATGCAGCACTTAAGAACTCTATCCTCAAGCTGCCGGTCAAGTACACTCAGGCATGCAAAGGTCCAAAAAAAAGGAGAATAAAAAAAAAAGAGAGAAGAAGGTAAAGGAAAGGAGGAACATCCTCCTTTACACCTTTGTGACCACTAAGGCCCATGGTCCATATACACTACACCGTGTATCACCTAAGCCTTGTGGTCCGCCCGAGATGGATCATCAAGCTACCACCGCGGGAGTTTCAACATCTTGCCTTCATGCGTGGTTGGTACACATACACTTCAGTGCGCAAAAGGTAATAATTCACCAATTCTTTTTACTCATACTTATCTCCATATATATATATATATAATATTTCATCATGCAGATAAAACAAACGCTAGACTTATTTTGCATCTTTATCTTAGCCTTGTTTGAGTATGAAAAGTTTGGTGAAGCTTTTATGTTCTCCCTTGATAATAAAATCCTAAAATAAAAATCTTTGAAAAAAAAAAAAAAAATTTGCTCTCTTTTGCTCCTTCACGCATATGCTTTGAATTTTGGTAATCACAAAGGATGGTAAATCCACTTTTGAATCTACCATATACTAACCATGTAGGAAAAGCAAAAAAAAAAAAAAAAAAAAAAAAAAAAAAAAGCACCGGGGTAAAACCCCGATCCAATGGGCTTTGAGCCAGCTTGGGGAGGACCAAAACCATGGTAATGTGAACCTTTCACTCTCATCTTTTTTAGTTACCATGCCAAAAAAAAATAAATAAATATATTATATATATATATATATATATATAAATGTGTGTTTTATAAAATATTTTATTAAAATAAACAAAAAAAAAAACTACACAAAAAATCTATAATATTTTCAAAAAAATGGGGTATATTTAAAAAAAAATGGGGTATATTTCAAAAAGAAAAAAAAATGGGGTATATTTAAAAAAAAAAAAATGGGGTATATTTCGAAAAGAAAAAAAAAAGGGGTATATTTAAAAAAAATATATATGTTTTATAAATTATTTTATTATCAAAATTAACAAAAATATTTATTACATAAAATCTATATAAATTTTTTTTTAATCTTTTTGTTCACCTTTCAAAGTCTTCATCTTCATTGGATGAATCTTATTGCTCTCAAATCTATGGACTAACCCCGCAGGATTTTATCAAACATCATGAGGGTAAGTCTAAGAGATGACAATGGAGATCGGTTGTTGTTTGGTGAACCCAAAAAAAAAATTAATAATAATGATAATGATAAAAAAAACCCTTTGAAACCCCAAGAATGATTGTCCCACTCTTCCAAGATCATCACAAGATAAGCTTGGGGGAGTCTCTGGCATGCTCAAAAGACGATGTTAATCAAAGATCTACTCATAGCGTTCACAAGCAAGCAACGTTCATAAACCGAAGGTAAGTCAAAAGCTAGCTTGGGGAGGACTCCCACAAAGGTAACTCGTATCTCACATTCCATTCGGTTATTTCCTTATCTTATATGAATGATGTGGTATGAGAATAAAAATAATAATAATAAAAAAAGGGGAAGAAGAGAGAGAGAGAGGAGACTTATTCCACTCCATATATATGTGTTGTAGAAATGTTTAGTTCTACCCTTGTTGAAATGATGAATAGTTGCTCTGTCTTATGTTTTGCCCGTGCCTAGTTTATAATTCAAATTTCTCTAAAGTTTGGGTTTAGTGGCTAAGTCTAAAAACTTCGTCTGAAAAAACCCGATTCATGTGGGTTGCAAGGCTCTATCTAGTCTAAGTTGTTGCCAAGTATGATATGGTACAAATGGATTTGCTATGAGTTCGTCCAAAAAGAGAAACTTGACATCCTGAATCTAATTTGAAAGAAAAGAGAAATGATATGGGCTATGCAAAAAAAAAAAAAAAAAAGAGATGAAAAATGGACATGTGTCAGAGGGCCCGAGCCAGAGCCCACATCTCCAAAAAAAAAAAAAGGAGAAAAAAAACAAGAGAGGAAATAAAAGACAAAAGTCTAGGGCGAAAGGAGCCCACCTCTCCAAAAAAAAAAAATATTTATATATATAGCAATAAAGCCCATACTTTCTCGAAAAACAAAATATAACTTAAATAAATAAATCCGGATGAGAAAGTTGATCAAAAGGATGAATGAAAAGTATTTTACATTTATAACCGTTCTATCGGCAACCGCCCAAGGCTTTGAGAAAAGCTAAAAAGCCCCGCTTCTGATGAAAGGTAATAAAGGGTGAGCAAAGGCATGCCATTTTATTCAAACTCTAGTAGAAAATCTTAGTATAACCACGGAACTTGAAAAACATAATCGGCATAGTAGCGACTCCTCGATCAACAACCAAGTACTTATCTTTTTTTGCTCGAGGGCCGCGCAAAGGGTAAGCTTTGGGGAGTTTGTTGACGGTCACTAACGCCACATTTTTAACGTCAACATTCTACCAATAAGGGGGTGAAACTATACCTTACTACACACATATACATTTATTATTGACATAATTCCACTTGTAGTGGCAAAATAATATTGTGCAGATTTATATGAGAAGCAAGTGGAAAATACACCAAAAGGCTCCCCCCCGAAAGCGACATCTTGGAGAATATCAAGCCCAAGGGGAGGAATGGACCAAACACGCAGAATCGGGGCGAGCAAACATCGCCACACAAACTTTTCAAGTCCAAACACGCCCCCGACTGCCAAGGCACCGAACCGAAAACCCCAGAGCAGTGCTTGGCGCGCACCACGGTGCGCTTCGCACCCATCCCGAGGCGGTTCGGGGCCTAGGTTTGGCGAGGCGGTTTGTTACCTTCCAAAACCGGTCAGTGCCGGCGTTGGATTGTCGGTTCAAGCAGATTTGGAAGGTGTTCAAGGACGGTTTTGGCTCTTTCCATGTGGGGAGGGACGTTTTCCAAAGAGCCCCCTCTCCTCTACCTATAAAAGGAGGCCCTCTCCCCTCATTCAACACACACCACACAATGTAGCCTCTCTCTTCTTCTTCTTCTTCCCCCTCTCTTCTTCTTCTTCTTCTTCTTCTTCCCCCTTTCTTCTTCTTCTTCTTTCTTCTTCTTCTTTTTCTTCTTCTTCTTAGTTTGTACTTAGGAGGAGTTTGGCAAGGATTAATAAAGGAGAGCAAGACAATTTAGAGCTATTCGGTATGATCAATTTAGAGTTCTTCATCTTGTTCTTGTTCTCTACTTATCAATATAGTCATGTTCTTGAATTAGAGTAAAGTCCTTATGACATAATCTTGATTGATGAACTAGTATATAGTTTCTATATCATGATCTTGTCTTATGGAACATCGTGCTTAATTTATCATTCATACATGTTTAGACCAAGAGCTAGATCAATATGATGAGTTCTACCTAGAGTTAGACTTGGTTGATGTTGGGTTGCGGGATTGATAGTCGTTCCTTGAGGCGGTGCTCTAGTAGAAGGACCCCTCGGGACGGGGTAAGCCTTGTATACACGCCCGGAGTAATAATCACTAGTGTAGACGTGGTGTCTAGACTAAGGGTTTTTCTATCTTTTGTGGCGCATCCCACCACGGTTGAGGGGGTAGGCGGCCGGGTTGTGACAAACCTTGTCCGTCCCTTTGTAATCCCCCACGTTCGGGTGTGGCGCAGATTGCTAAATGCCGGTCTCCATCCCATTTGGGCGATTGCTTAGGTGCCGAAGTAATTTGACAGAGACCTTGGCTTTCTTGAACTAGAATCTCTACGAAGAAAACATGTGTGTATCTCGCTATCTTGACATGACTATCTAGGATATGCCTGCTCCATATTAGATTTATTCTTTTATTCATTCTTTTATATTTATCCTTGAGATTGGCTCGAGTGTGTGTGTCAAGTTATCCTACTACCTATCTTATTTTATCCCTTTTATGAACATTGGTCTATTATACATTAGGTGTTATCTTGACCATGTCCGAATTAGAACTTTTACACCATGCCTTCCTTTGGGAAAATATAAATAACGATACCCGAATACTTCCGGTGAAATGCTACAATGATAGATCCGTGCGCTTGCGGATGAATATCTTATTTGGCAAGATCTATCACCGTTGATGTACCTAGTGTTATCACCGACACGCGGTGGTTCCACTTTCGAGGAATGTCAACGCGGCGCATTTCTCGCGCCAAAGATTAGAGATGGGTTCTAAACTTTGTTTCTAGTGATTAGAAAGTCCAGCTCTATGATGATCGGTCTCGTTCTCACGATGCCGATTGGGCTGGGTGTGTGGATGATCGAAGATCAAGCTGGTGGGTTTCTTTGTGTTTCTCGGCTGCAATCTAACTGTCTTGGATGGCTAGGGAGCGCCCCGGTGTCTCGTTCTAGCACGGAATCCGAGTATAAAGCTCTTGCCAACGCCAGCGCCGAAATGATGTGGGTACAGCAGCTTCTTTGAGCTTCGGAGATTCGTCATCCCCCTGCAGCGAGGCTTTGGTGTGACAACCTAGGTGCCAAATATCTCTCTGCCAATCCTATTTTTCCATGCCCGACCAAGCATATTGAGATCGATTTTCATTTTGTTCAGAACGTGTTGCTCGCAAAGTTACTTGATATTCGGTTTATTAACTCTTGGTGACCAGGTTGCGGATGGCTTCACTAAGCCCGTGTCTGCAGAGAAGCTTCGTCAATTTAGATACAATCTTAACCTTGTTAGTGGCTAAGATTGAGGGGGGAGTATTAGGCGGTATGTTAGTTAGTATAGGATGCGTGTACAATTGTGGTACACGGCATCATCATCCGGTTGTTGGAACAACTTGTAACCCGAAGTAGATGACTAGATAGACTTGTAGTCCAAGGTTGATTGTAATCTATCTGTTGTAAATCTTGACTTGAGATGTAAGCCACGTAGGGGGCGTTTCCCTACCTATATAAACATGCAGCCGAGAGTCCCAAGGGGATAACTCTCGTTCCACCATTTTTTACAAGTACAACATATGTGATTTAGGATTGAGAAAGCGAGAAAAAAAGATTGAGAACAGTTGATATAGATAATCTTCGAGTATGAGAGCAATTTTGTAGAGTAATTTTTTCAACTGTAGAGGTGCCGTCGATTAATTACATATATGGACATATATGTCATTCAACAATTGGATTGGATGCTGTTTAGACAGCTCTCTCGAACAATTCATAGAATCATTTTGGCTTGTGATCTATTGTATTATTTGTAAATTGTAATGTTACTGAAATATAATCATCTCACATACACCCTTAATTTATTCTAATCTAATCCCATTGTTCGCGTTGCTCAGACGCCAAGAGCCCTAACCACCCTACCGTCCGTCCTCTGGCTCCTGCGTAATCACGCCTGCTCTGCTCACTCCGGAACCGCACTGAAACTACTCGTAGTCTACCACTTTTTTTGAGCAAGAAGATAGCTATTCTCTAACGTGTGTTAGTGACGACACGGCCGGACTGATTCTCTGCTTATGGCCATGCATGCTTATAAGTGACTAATTAATCTTCGCAAAAAAAAAGTGACTAATTAATCACCTTGCTCTTTGTTTAATCCGTTGGGATAAGCTTCTGTCGCCGCGGCTCTAATCGTGCCCGGCCGTTTGCTTTGCTTTGTACTACTTGCTTTTGTTAGTTTATTTAGTCCGCCGCATGCATATGCATGCTGCTTACGCTTTTAGAAGACTTCACAATGCGACTCTACCATGTAGCCTAAAACTATTTATTACCTTGGGTAACGTGGACTTGGAGTCCACATAAAACTTTGGAGTCTTGTTTTTCTCCTTCTCTCTTTCATAAATATACTTTCCCGTATCGGCCACACATCAGCAAAGTCTGCAATAAATATGATGATAATAAATATCTTTAGGCTCTACATGGTAGAGTGCGCATTGTAGTGCCCTTAGGGTCGATCGGGATTCGCCGACGAACGTAGGACGGACGTGGCACATCTGATTCCGATGCGATAAGAGAGTGCTCGCTAAAAGTTTGCAGCTTTAAAAGAAAGTACACCGCTACAAACTTTAGGCAAGCAACAAGACTTTGTTTAATTAGCTCAGCTGATGAGTGTGTATTCACAGAGTTCAGCAGTAAACCCGATCTGAATTAGGACAGGAGAAGATGCGATTAACGGATGGCCAAAAGGAGTCGTCGCACTTTTTCAACGACGATCAGTCGTCGACCGGCGCATTTTTGCATGTATGGTGAAGCAAGCACGCTAGAATTTTGGTTCTCTTGCTCGACGCCACAAAACTTAGCGATCACCTATCAGTATATGTATTGGCGCGCGTACGTGAGACTTGGCAAATGAGGAGACGAGACACAGCGATGCTCGTCGATCTAGCCCGGCTGGCGGCTGCCGAGTCAAGTAGTGGCCGGCAAAACGAGGAGAGGGAGCATCCCATTGAACTATTGAAGTAGCGACTCGGCGAGATCAGCGGAGAACAGTGTGGGCGCGCGGGCGAGCAGAGGAGTTTTTCTGGGCGGCGCCATCCACAATCCACCACAACCACACCGTGCAACATGCATGCATGAGCGAAAGCGCTCTCTAGCTAGCGTACGCGACCCAAAAGCCAAAAAAGAGGGGAAACTTTTCTGTTAACCGCATCACGCCGAATCGCATGCATGCCAATATTCTGAATTCTGATGATCTGGAGCCCGTCCTTCTCATGTGTTCTGCGTAAGGAGTAAGGACATCCGCTCATTACCTGAGGACACGCACAACACAAGAACGTTAGGCTCCACGTTAGCAAACAAGAAAGATAAGACTATCCATACATGCATGATCTCTCATGATTCCATCGCCCTCTCATCAAAAAGGGATTGCATGTAGCAGCTTTCGCCACTTCGGCTCTCTCTCTCACACACACATCGACATGGTGCATTGTTGAGAAACCCTCGGTGCCGGCTCAAATAGAGTAACACTCTACTCCGTAAGTAGATATATTTTTTTTGAGGCTAACAATTTTCCAATGCGGGAACTCCTCCCACTTGTGCTCTTTTTTTCTATTCATGTAATTTTTATTCTGATAATCAAAGATGTGCCAATTGCTATACTACAAAGGTATGCGGAAAATCCACCCTCAACATAGCATGACTAAGGTAGTTAGCATCCACATCGATAGTTGAAGTGTTTATTGCGGATTTAGACTTGAGATG
The DNA here is from genome assembly GCA_015847255.1 of Hyparrhenia diplandra. Classification (NCBI taxonomy): domain Eukaryota; kingdom Viridiplantae; phylum Streptophyta; class Magnoliopsida; order Poales; family Poaceae; genus Hyparrhenia; species Hyparrhenia diplandra. Next base: position 200,226 of record JADLZK010012176.1, on the reverse strand, counting down.
AACCATTGGAAACATTCAAGTTCGGGAAACGAAACCCCATTAAATATATGGTTTTGGAATTTAGATAGAACATATACAAGCTTAGGGTTATAGGAACTATTAGCTCAATGGTAATTTGTGCATAGAAATTTACTAAATTGCCCCCGACTTGTCTTGCTTGAGCATTAGATTTTTTTTTCAATGGTAATCAAGCGACCTACCATAATCAAGGTAAAGATTACTTTTACTTGGAAAGAAAACAAGGTAAAGAGTCATGCCCATGCATGCAATACATGAAATAGACGAACATGCGACATGGCAAGGAAAAAGGAAAACAAAACAAAAATGTAAAGGAAAAGAAGTTCATTGGCATAAATTAGGGGTTGATGCTTTAATGTTTGTATTTTGGGTTTTCATAGTTACCATGATTGCAGGATCTAAAAGGAGGTTGACAGGAAGTTATGAGACTGACGGTGGTGGTACACAAAATGGTAAGCAATGTGGCAAAGCATCATTAGCATTGGTCCCTAGGACGGTGAAAAAAGCCGATTTTGGGGGTGGGGGTTGTTAGTTGGAGAGTAACTGAGTAAGGGCAGCTCCAACAGAGTCTTAAGCTAGTTCATACAGGGAGGAACAACCGAATAATGATAAGCTAGCTTCATGAAGAGCTCATATTAAGAGAGTATGCGGACGAAGAAAAGCGATCGAAGTGCAGGCGCAGCAGAACTAACACACATGCTTTGAATTGCGATTGCAATAATGGTAGAAATGGCTTGCCTGAACTTTGCCACTTGATCAGTCAGTCGTCCAAATATACTTTTAAGCTGTGCAAAAGCGTACGTGCGCCGTCAGAGATTCATCATCAACAGGTCATGCATGGAGCAGCTGGTCTTTGGTAGCACTGTTGAGCGATTCCATCTATCGGTTTACCGTCTCTTGCAGACTCAAGCAGTGATTCGTTGGCGTAAAACAAGTCTCAATGGAAGTGGGGGATAGATTCTCGTGGCGTGGCATCTCAATACGACAACATGAGCTTCACCATCACGCTTGACATCCACGCATCGTATCGCATCGCGTCGCATGCATGCAGCTCCATCATTCCTACCTCGACCGGCGCCGGAGTCTATATCTACATGCTGTACGACCTGCTTCAAATTCCTCCCTTCCCCGCTAAGCAATTCTCCTCCCTAGTCGCCGTCTCAAACCGGCCGCGCCACCGGAACGGAACAAGCACAAAAGATACCACGACCACCTCGACGGATCACCCATCCACACGGTGACAGCAGCATCGGTGCTTGGGGAAGGGCGAGGCCGGCCGTGAGAAGAACCAAACCAAAAGCCAGCGGGAGGAATTGATACACCACAAATAAAGCCGAGGCTCCCAAGTTTTATTTGGTACGTGATGAGGGTCTGAGGAGGGAGCAGAGCATCGGCCGCTGCACGCACCCCACCACGACGACGAGCGGAAAGCAGCAGCGATCGGCGGCAAAGCGAAAAGCTTAAAAAGAGGCGGCGCGTCACGTTGGGCGCCTCTCCTTTTCCCCTGTTGATTCATCGATGGCAGCGCAGCAGCAGGCGGCCTCTGTGCTGCAGAGCTTCCCGTTCAGGGCGGCCGTGCTGGCGCTCTGCGTCGCGCTGCTGCCGCTGCTCCCCGCGCAGGCGCCCGACGTCGCGGCCGGGGAGGACCCGGCCAGGCGTTCCTCGCCAAGGCGTGGGAGCTGCTGCACCTGCTGTTCGTTGGCATCGCCGTCTCGTACGGCCTCTTCAGCCGCAAGAACAGCGCCGACGACGATGGACGCGCCGCGGCCGCCGCAGCTGCAGCTGCAGCAGCAGAGAAGGACGCCGCCGCGGGGGTGCCGGAACCTGTTGCCAAGGCGGACGCGAGGTACGCGTGGCGGATGTTCAGGGACTCCATCGCGCCGTTCGATGACGACGACGATGACGACGTGCTGGTGCCGGACAGCCCTCCCGGTGCTGGCGGCGGGGGTGGTGGCAGGGCAAGCTCGTGGAGCGCGCTGCACCGGCCCGTGGACCCTGTCGTCGTCGTGTCCACTGGAGGCGGCGGGGTTCGGATCGGGCAGGCCGCGGACGCGCAGGCGCCGCTGTCGCTGCCCGTCCGGACGCTGAAGCCGCAGCCGGCACAGGGCGACGCCAACGCGGGGGATGTCGAGACGCGCCCGCGTCGGAGCTCTCGGGACACGGCGTCAGGCTGCGCCCGCGACGAGACCGTGCTCCCTTCGCCGATCCCGTGGCGGTCGCGGTCCGGGAGGCTCGACGCGCGCCGACCCGCGTCGCCGAGCCCCTCGCCGTCCCCAAGAGGCTGTCCCCGGCGTCGTCCATGAACACGGAGACGCTGGCCAAGGCCAACGAGGAGTACTACGCCAAGGCTAACGAGGAGGAGGGAGTACTACGCCAAGGTCAGCCAGGAGGAGTACTACGCCAAGACCAAGCGGAGGAGCCCATACAGGTCATCTTCCATCTCCTCCTCCTCACCGCCGGCGCCGCCTCCGCCACCGCCTCCGTTCCTCGTCCACGGTTACCACCGGCCACCGAGCGCCGGTCGGCGGCAGCGAAAAAAGCTTTAAGGAGGAGCTGCAGCACCACAGCATGAGAGGCCGAGGAGAAGATCACTACTCGCCGAGGACGAGCAGCGTCAACATCTCTGCTTACAACAGCAGCAACTCCTCGCCAGCGAAGCCAAGAAGCTCTTTTGACGGCGGCTCCTCGTCGTCGGTTTCGGTTGGCAAGTCAGTGAGAACGTTCAGGGCGAGGGAGCCAGCAGTTTTTCCAGACCAAAGCCAACAACTGCCTGACGACGCCGGTGATGATCGTGACGCGCTAGACGTGCACGGTTCGGAGGAGCCGTACGGCTACAGAGCTTATCAGTCCATTCCCAGGTTCCAGTACGAGAGATCAGGGGCGACCCTATCCTGGGCGGTGTGGCAGTCTCCTCGGATGACACTGAGAGCAGCGACGACGATGACGATGGCGGCGGCGGCGGGGTACTCGACGAGGGAGTCGACGCCGGAGGTGGACGAGAACGAGGTGGACAAGAAGGCGGAGGAATTCATCGCCAGGTTTAGGGGAGCAGATCAGGAGGCAGAGAATCGAGTCCATAAAGAAGTCCGCGGGGCCGCGCGGCGTCAAGCACCACGGCAAGTAGCTTGCCGGCCGGCTGTTATGTTTTACTGTAGTTTTCGAGTAAAATAGTTGGTACCCAAAAGCCAGAGACGCTGCATATTATAGTTGCCACCACTTGTAAAACATTGATGTAGGTGATGAATTGGAGTGTATTTTCATGCAAAATTGTTTTTTTTTTTGCTAAGATAGATCGATCGACTTCAGCGATCAATGTCTTGGTCGTTGGTTCAGCATTTGTTCTGCCTCAATCAACTAGTACTAAGGAATGTTACTCACCATTTACATAATGTTTGGATGCCGCCCTCGCTTGGCTGTGCCTGCCAGGCATGTCATCCTACCCCCAGGCGATCTAAATCCAATGCCTGGGATGGGGATGTTGCCTGACGATGGAGCTGCATGGGAGTAGCATCCAAACAGGCCCATAGTATCTTTGATTAGGATTCAGAAGTATTGTTGTTTCCTTAGAGCATTTCACAATTCAGTCATCATATATATAATGTGGTTGGATCTGAGCAACTCTAGCAATTTCTCAATAATTTATCTTTATTATATCTTTTGTTAATTTCAAAGGAGTTATTGCTTCAGTATGACTGACGATATATCTTCTCCGATACCCATATGGAATTTGAGTCCCATAAGAGTGTAAGGCTAGTCTCAATATGTCACCATTTTCAAGACACTAGTGACAACCAAGCAAGCCCGAAGTGGTGTCCTCTCCTCTCTCCCAACTTTCTTCATGTGCACCCTCATTCTGCCCAAGGGAATCATCAAGCAGATTGATAAGTATAGGAAGAAGTGTTTATGGAAGGGCTCTGGTCCAAATGCTAGAGGTTTCTATAAAGTCGCTTTTGGGAAATGGTCTATAAACCAAGAGACTTTTTACTGTGTACATCTCGGTCGTGACCTTTATACCACTAAAAAGTTTGCCCGCACCTGCTGTACCATCAGCCCAAATTTTCTTGTCTTCCATACCATTCCGTCAACCTGAGGCAAACTAACGGTGTCAAACTACAAAGAAAAAAAGTCTAAAATGCCCTCACCCGACTAAGGCTACATTTCAATGCCAATGGGACCCTTACATCGGCATCTTCTTCCTCGCGCCAAGTTGGCGTCTTTAACGCCGCCGTCGCCGCATCCCAAAAAGCCATGGGCGTGCGACCCATCATCATGCCCCCAACGTTGTGCTAGCCATGGGGCGATGGTCCCGCCCCCCCCTGCGATCTAGAGCGGGGCATCCCCCCGAGGTGAGGGGGGCGGGGCGGCGCACCGGCTTCACGGGTGGAAGGGGCCGGAGGACGCGGTGGCGGGGAGGACACGACGACCTTCACGGACGCCCGGCTCCCCAGCGGCCTCATGCGTCGCGCGCGGCGAATGGTGGTGATGGTTCGATGAACGTGGGCGGAATGACAGCGCCAGTAGTTTGATGAGAGCGACTTGTAGTACAACTCAACAATGGCACTTGTGGAGATCTGTCGTGTCGGGGAGCGGGACTAAAACGTGAGCCTAGATGCCGCGGCGGTGCTGGCCAAGTTCACGTGCATGGACAACTACCCGCATGTGGACCACTGCAAGTCCGTCATCGCCCACGGTGGTGCCAAGCACCTGATGTAGCCCGTCTACTTCGGCGAGCTGGTGAAATCTCATGTTTGGTTTTGGAAATTGATGACACACTTGTGGTACTAATCCTTTGCTCTAAGTGTGACTTATGAGATAGGATTAGATTGATGACATGGAGCATGATGATCATGGACATGGACGATGGACATGGTGGATCGTCAAGCTCGATGTTCGGCTTGAGAGGAACCCGGGAGATCAAGGCAAAGGTATACTTGATAGGGTTTTCGTTTCGGTGATCAAGACACGATAGAGCGTGTGATCACATTATAGGATAGATAGCCGACTATCAAGAGGGGATGCCGCGACAATCCTTTGGTGAAGTGCTTCTAGGTCCAATTGACTTGCATATTGCATTTAGGACATGAGAGCACTAACCGTTCTTGCCTAACCTATCGACATGCTAACATATGAGATAACGTGATCATCTTCGATGTGTTGGCAACCCATGGCAAGAGGCGAAGCAAGGTTGAAGCAAAGGGCGACAACAACATGACGAACTTCGCTGTTTTCAGGGGTGACCCGGACTCGATCGGAAGCTAGAAGTCAACCGAAGCACCGACCGGACGGTCCCGGCGCTGAGTCCGATCGGACTTCCAGAGAGCATGTTTTTCGGTTCATCCTCGACGAGCGACCAGACGCAGGGACCGAAAGCTACGACCGGAAGCAGCAAAATGACCGGACGGTCCGGTCGGTCGTCGCCTGGCGAGCATGTTTCGGCGCTTCGACTTCGCGGACCGACCGGACTCGTTGACCAGGCGTGACCGGACTCACTAAGAAGCTGTCAGCTGTGGGCCGGGGCTCTGTCGGTTGTGACCGGACGCACGGTCGGCCAAGACCGGAAGCACGACCGGACCGGCCCCCTGCGTCCGTCAGTCCCCGGTCACCCTGCGAAAAACCCCCAACGGCTCATTTTCGAGGAGGACTCTATATATACCCATTTGGCTGGTTCATTTGAGTCTCTCTTGCACATTTGAACACTCTAACTTGCTAGTGAGCTTGTGAGACTCCCCTCCACTCATCTCTCCATCTATAACTCGAATTCTTGGTGAGATTGAGTGTGATAAAAAAATGCATTGCATCGTCGGTTGCATTCTAGAGGCACTTCATCCTTGGAGAAGCCGCGGATTTCGTTTCTCTTGGGAATTTGCTTGGTTCCCTAGCGGCTTGGAGCAAGAGGCGGTGTTGAGCTCGATTGGAGCTTGTTCGAGGCCACACCGGTGGATTTGTGAGGGGTCGCTCCTTACCCCGGGAGATTCGCGAAAGGAGCACTAGTGGATTGCTCGTGGCTTGTTGGACCCTCTCTTGTGATCGGTTTGCTTGAGCTCCCACCGGGGATTTGGCACCGCCATTAAGCTTAGCAACCGTCAAGTGAGTGTGTCGCCACAACGAGGACTAGCGTGCCGGCAAGCAAGTGAACCTCGGTAAAAATCATCGTGTCAATCTTGTTCTAGCTCGTTGGAGATTTCATATTGATCACAGTGATTGGCAACAACCTCTACACTCCGTGGTGGTATTGCATTCTACCATCTTTGCATTACCTTCCTAGTATACTTGTGTAGCTTTGCTAGGTTGCTTAGTTGGTTAGTGTAGTTTAGCTCCTAGTGGTAAATCTAGTTAGTGTTCTTGATCACCTAGGAGTAAACTAGTGACTTAGCCCTTGTGTGGACTTAAAGATATTAGCATTATCTTTCTTGACTTGTGGCTTGCATAGATAGTTTGAAGTATCGCATTAATTGCTACGCCGTCTTATTTACTAACCGCCTTGCTTAGTGTTGTTTGTAGAATTTTTAATAGGCTATTCACCCCCCTCTAGCCATTAGGACCTTTCAGCAGGTGGTCCAGCTGGCGACGCTCGTCCTCGTCTGCTACCTCACGCACAGCGTCCCCGACAGCGAGGACCACGCGCATGCTGATCTTGACGGTACTCGACTGGGCGTGGAAGCGGGAATAGATGCCATGGGAGGGCTGGATGGGGGGGTGGTGGGGCGGCAGGGAAGAGGGCGTCGCCTGCTCTCCGCGCAGCGTGGCGCTGGTGGCGGCGGCGTGGCATTGTTGCGGGTCTTCGCAGGGCGTTCGGTCATGGACAGGAGGACGAGCGAGTGAGGGTCGGGAGGGAGCGTGAGTGCATAAGTTTTTTTAATCGGTCCTAAGGGGTAGGATGGTCACTTCTCATGCTCGGTCCCACATGTTAGGTCAGTGAAACATTAGAAACCGAACGACACATGGACGAAGTGGTATAAGCGATAAGAAAGTTTGAGCCGATGGTATACAGGTGTGGTTGAACTTTTGAGCGGTATAGAGGTTGCAACCATCTTTTATAATGGTACACAGGTAAAGTCTCGATTGAAGGTGGCCTTGGTGTTGTTATGGAACAACAAAACCATGCTCTCATCCTCAGGAATCTGTATAAATTCTTCAATAAGCATGCCACTCCCTGGGTTGAGCTCAACTCGGAGAAGCATTACAAAAATGGGAAATTGTCAAACCACATAAGAAAGGGCTCCTTCTCGTGGAGGGACACCTTAAAACTTCTGCCTAAGTTCAAGAAGCTTGCCAAGCACCATATTCAAAATGGCGAGAGCATTTATTTTTGGTTGGACAATTGGGTTGCCCACCCCTTTGTTTGTCCCGTGTCCGAAATGTTTTCCTTTTTCTAGGAATAAGTCAACCTTTGTTAAAACAAACCTTCTTAGCTGATGATTTTGTTGACTGTTCCAACTCCCTTTCTCTAATGAGGCCTACTCTCAGTTTCAGCATGTCCAACAACTCATGGAGAACAACTCGCTGGTTGATAGCAATGACTGTTGGTCATATTCTTGGGGCTCCAATGGTTTTCCTCCAAAAAAGTGTATAAACATTAGTTGGGCACTCTGTGGTTGTCTTCAATTCAAATGGCTTTGGCTGAGTAGATATCAGCCCAATCACAGAGTCTTTTTCTGGCTTCTTGTCATGGATAGATTGAGCACAAATAACATTCTTTTTTTTGAAAGAAAACTGTAGGGGAGTACCCTACAGTGCAAATTTTAAAGAAATGGTGTCACACCTAGGATTTGAACCCTGGGTGGGAGCCCCTTAGCTAGTGGCCTTTACCACTCCAACTGTGAGCCCCTTGACCACAAAGAACATTCTTAGGAGAAAGAATATGGTGTTGCCCTCTTACCATTGTGCCCTATGTAATGAGCTAGTGGAGGAATATGTTGATCATCTGTTTATCAACTGTCACTTTGCTAGGATGTGCTGGAACATCATATTGGTTGACATTCCGTTGAACAATGGTTTTCCACATATTGTCGGCATCCTAAAGTCTTAGATTAATGGCTAATTCTTCATGGAAGCAAATCATCCTCATTTGTTTGGACAATTTGGAAGGAAGGAATTATTTTCAAGGGCATAAGCTTGAATCTTGAGGATTGCAGGCAAATCTTCTTCAAAAAGTTGGAGCTTCTTAAGCATCGAGTCAAGCAAGGTTTAGACCAGTAGTTGTTCTCATGGATACAAAGATTTGTTTAGATGCATTTCTTTGCCTTATTTTCTTTGTTTCTTTTTAGTCCCCTAGGCTCCCTCATTTAGCACCCTTCTTTTTTTTTGTTTATGTAATACTTAACTTTGGTTTTTTTTTTTTAATATATTTATTCATGTTGTAGGGGCTCCTACCTCTAGATCTTTTAAAAAATATATGTTGATGATTTGGCAAGCCATGTTTTTGTTTTCATTTGGTTTGCTACCAAAAGTTACCAACCTCTCATATTTGGCTTGCCAAATCAACAGTCCAAGGTATCTCAATATCTCTAGTAGTTTCTCAAAACTGTAACAAAAGTTGCTACAATCGGACGGTCCGAGGTTCACGTCAGCTATCACTTGGATGGTCATGTGCTCAGATTAGCATAGCATGTCTAGCACTATAGTTAGATTGTCCGGCGCTTACGGTTTGAGTACCACTAGATGTTCTTGTGCATGAGTTTTGTTGTTACGCTCTTGTACCTTCTAGCACTTTGTCACAAAATTTTGCATTCGATAAGTGATCATCATAAGATTTTCCATTTGATAAGTGTTGGTCATAGGATTTTGCATTCGACAAGTGATCGATGTTTCACACATAGAGAACCATAGCAAAATAGAACAATGATTTATCTTAGTTCAAGTATGGAGTACCCTTTACATCTAGTGGAGATTAATTTCTCTATGCATCATGCGTTGGGAACTTGGGATGAGGGTGTTGGTGAACACCATCTACGTCGAGGCGACAATGACATAGACCTTCTATGTCATTTCTTCAGAAAAATGCAGCCATTGCCCTAGTGAAAGGTCCTAATGGCTAGAGGGGGGTTGAATAGCCTATTAAAAATTATTGCAACAACACTAAGCACCCGGATTAGTAAATAATATGGCGAAGCTAAATAAAGCGGTGCAACAAGCTATCTAAGCAAGCCACAAGTCAATTGTAATATCTCTAATCACAAACAAGGTCTAGGTCGCTAGATTACTCCTAGGTGAACAAGCAAGACTAACTAGTTTACCACTAGGAGCTAAACTACACTAAACAAGCTAACAACCTAAGCAAGACTACACAAGATATCTCAAGGTAAATACACGAGGAGTAGGAATCGATATACCGACGTCGATGTGTAGAGGTGGAAGCCAATCACCGTGATCAACTAGAAATCTCCAACGAGCACAACAAGGTTGACACGATGATTTTTCACCGAGGTTCACGTGCTTGCCGGCGCGCTTAGTCCCCGTGGCGACACACTCACTTGACGGTTGCTGCTAAGCAATGGCCTGTGCCAAATCCCCCGATGGGAGCTCAAGCAAACGATCACAAGAGAGGGTACAACAAGCCACGAGCAATCCACTAGTGACGCCTTTCGCGAACCTCCCGCGGGGTAAGGCTCAACCCCTCACAAAACCACCTGTGGCCTCGAACAAGCTCCAATCGAGCTCAACACCGCCTCTTGCTCCAAGCCGCTTAGGAACCGGGCAAATTCCCAAGAGAAACGAAAATCCCGCACTTCTCCAAGGATGAAGTGCCTCTAGAATGCAACCGACGATGCAATACACTTCTATCACTCTCAATCTCACTCAAGAATCGAAGTTAGAGTGAAGAGATGAGTGGAGGGAGTCTCACAAGCTCAATAGCAAGTTGGAAGCTTCAAATGTGCAAGAGAGGGGCTAGAAACCGGGCAAACCCATATATATAGCCCCACTCACAAGATAGAGCCGTTGCCCTTCAAATTGGGCTATCTCTGCGCCGACCGGGGCCTAGCGACCGACCGGACTCTGCGAAGTCCGGTCGCGAGTCCGGCCAAAGCGTCCGGCCGACGCGTCTGGCGAAATTCCGTCTGCAGAGCTCTCTGCCGGACGCCTTGACCGGAACCTCCGCCGGTCGCCCGGTCCGCGCCATTGTGCGTCCGGTCACCCCGAATCAACAAGTCTTCATGTTTTTCGTTGCTCTTTGCTTCAACTTTGCTTCACCTCCCGCCATAGGTTGCCAACACGCCCAAGATGATCACGTTATCATGCATGTTAGCTTGTCGATAAGTTAGGCAAGATCGAAGTTAGTGCTCTCATTTTCCTAAATGCAATATGCAAGTCAATTGGACCTAGAAGCACTTCACCAAAGGATTGTCGCGGCATTCCCTCTTGATAGTCGGTTATCTATCCTATAATGTGATCACACGCTCTATCGTGTCTTGATCACTAAAAGGAAAACCCTATCAAGATAGCTTTGCCTTGATCTCCCGGGTTTCTCTCAAGCCGATCATCGAGCTTGACGATCCATCAAGTCCACCGACATTGTCCATGTTCATGATCATCATGCTCCTTGTCATCCACCTAATCCTATCTTAAGTCATACACTTAGAGCAAAGGATTAGTCCACAAGTGTGTCATCAATTTCCAAAACCAAACATGAGATTTCACCTAGGAGCGATGATTATGGATCGCCGCAACCTAGACGCGATGCTCTCTTTTATTTCTGATGTATCTAAGGCTTGTTTAGTTCCCCCTCCAAATTCCAAGTTTTTCCACTCTCTCTCCATTCCATCACATTAAATACACCAAAAGACCTATATTCGGAGTGTGAAATGTAGGTAAACAAAATAACTAATAACACAGTTTAGATGTAGATTACGAGACGAATCTTTTGAGCCTAGTTACACCATGATAGGATAATATCTACCACAAACAAACGAAAGTGCTACAGGAGTGCTACAGGAGTTCCAACAATGCTTTTTCCAAGTTTTTTGCCAACTAAACAAGGCCCAACTAGTGCTTTTCCTCAACTATAAGGATGAAAGGATCTAATTGGCCTAGAGGGGGTGAACAGGAAATTCTTGAAACTCACAAACTTAAGCGGAAGTTAAATATCGGACCGGTACCGGTGGTGTCTCCACCGGTGCAAACAGCCTTGTGCCTACCGGTACCATGGTGTTTCCACCAAGTACCGATGGTAGGCCACGCGACGCATACCTAAATCAAAGTATAATGAGTTGTGATTTCAGATCTAGCGAATACCACACATTTGTAGATGATGTAGATGCACTCCCCTTGGTTCCTCCCTTCACCAAAATGTAGATCGGGCGCCTACAACCTAAGAGAGGATTAGAGAGGATGGAAGAACATGAAGAACAAGTGATATCACAAGTAATCACAATAATCAACAACAAGCACGCGGGACACAAGATTTATCCCGAGGTTCGGTTCCCCACAAAGGAGTCCCTACGTCCCTCGTTGTTGAGGTGACCACTTAGGTCGGAGTCTCTTCCACCTCCTTGCCTCCCTCAAGCAACCACAAAGGTTGGCCCGAGATTTCCACTAAGAAAACGGGGGTGATACAAACACTTCGGGGTGCCCTCACAAATAAATCAACACGGGCAACCACGAAGAACGCCTAGCCGGCTAGGGTTCCAAGAACCCAAGAGAAACAAACACAAATCAAGCCAACTAGAATGGGGAGAGGAGTGCTCAAGATCCGAATCGAAGCTTTCCACTCTCAAATCTCACTTCTCAACTCAAATCTAGGGTGGGATTTGAAGCTAGAGCCAAGAGGGAGAGAGAGGGGGTGAGAGAGCACTTGGGAGCCTTTTTCTCAGATGTGGGAGGCGAGTAGAATGAGTGGGTAATGGTTAGAGGTGGAGGGGCGGAGTATATGTACTCGCACCCTTCACAAGTGTTCAGCCCGACTAGGGCCAGGTACCGGTGCTAGAAGAAAAATTCGACCGTTGGGGAGCGCGCGACAAAGTGAACTAGCGGTCCAATCGGCCTTCTACCGGTATTAATGGTGAACATCGGTACCAGCTAGGCTAAAAGTGTCACGCAGCGGCGCAATGCGCTAAAATGACCTACCGGTACCAGGTGGTGTTCCATCGGAACCCGGTGATGTTCCATCGGTACCGGTGGTAGTTCATTTTCTCGGACGCAAAAAATGATTCTAAGTGTGCGTGCTTGATTGTGTCTCTCAATCGCGTTAGTAAGGATGATCTTGAGCATTCTATCCCCAAACTAGTCAACCTAATTTGTATCCCTCTTGATAGTGCGACGTTTCCTATAACTCAAGTTTAAATATAAAAACTATTATCCCACTTGAATTGAAACGCCTTCCGTCCATCAAAATTGAGTGGTGCTATCATCACCAAATGAAATCATTTATATCTTTCAATGGACTAACACCTATGTATACACTTTAGAGAATCATGTTAGTCCCTAATTTAATCGTCATTAATTATCCAAAACGCACATAGGGGCGAATGCACTTTCAAAGGATCAGTCACATCCTTCGAACTGGCACATGAACACGTTCATTCAGGCCTTCACCAACTCCGCCTCAGCAAGACGTGCCAAAGTTTACAAAGCTGATAGAAACTTAAATTCTATAGCTCACACTTTAGCTAAACTTGCTTATGCAGCACCTATAATTCAGCATCAAAATTACTTGCTGCTAATCAATACATATGTTTCTTGTAAAAAACTATCAATGGACTCTACCCCTTCTTAAGTTCTTATATAGTCTAGGGGTAAATTTTACATTGGTTAACCCTGGTTGGATACGGTAGTTTTGCAAATCTTTGGCTTGAGTGGCTCCAACAGTTTGCTTTTTGTGTTTGACATTCTTATATTTTGACAAAAAAAAACTCAAAAACAAGTCTCCAACAGTTTTGCATTTAGGTTTGGCAATTTCGGGGTTGACAAAAGAGGTCATCTACGTGCATTTATGCACGCTACGACGTTGGCATTCACGGTGCATCTATTCGTATTAGAAGAGGTGAAATGGCATAAACATTATGTCATTTTTTTTCTAATATTGAAATAAAAACCATAACACGTAATATAGTCAACGTTGAGTTAATTGATTTTAATAAAACATATTATTTGTGTAAAAATTAAATAAGATGAACAGTCAAATAAGAAGTCTACAAGGAAAAAAAAAAGATACTTCTAATGGGGACGAAGAGAGTACTCAAATTTCCCTTAAGAGAGTACTCAAAGTTTTTATATTTTTATGATGGCAATGTGTTGTTTTTTACAAATTACTTTTGTGGTGTTATTAATTAAAGGAGAAAGTCCAAATTACTACCTCCATCTATTCACTAGGTACAGATGACCCCAAGTAATAAAAGGTTTACTTAACCCCTCCTTTTGCTAAACCGGTTCAGATTTCACCTTTGACACATACATAAAAACCGATCTTGCTGACTTGGCCGGTTTTTTTACTTTTGTTCACACCCAGTGCGTCAAAAAACAGACCCGAGTTGCGTCAAAGGTGAAATATGAACCGGTTTAGCAAAAGGAGGGGGTTAAGTAAACCTTTGTTACTTCAAGGGGTCAACTGGACTTAGTGAATAGATGAAGGTAGTAATTTGAATTTTTTCCTTCATTAAATGAAATCTTTCTCCAAGATATTCCTTTGCCGTGAATTTTCTTCATTTAATATTCTTCCTTTTCTTCGGTACATATATGGACCACAAATTAGAACTAGGGTGACTAGACGAGGCAAGAGGCGACCCACCTGTCAGTGATCTGGTAGCACGTCGCCCAGTCATATGGTGACGTGCGGGCTGGGGTTGCTGCTTGGTTCAGGCAGTTTCGACTTCTTCGGAGTTCGGAGAGGCGAGGCGAGGCGTGGAGGGGGATTGGGGCGGGAGGGGAGGAGGCGTGAGCGCGAGGAAAGTGAAGAGAGAGTAGCTTCCGATCTCGATTACCCCAGTTGCCGAATCGAGAATCCAATTCCGTTCCATCCAACGCCTCAGATCGGATTCCAACCCCCAATTCGGGCCGCTCGCTTTCCCCATACCGATCGGCTTTGGGGATTTTCTTTTCTGAGCGATTTTTTCTGGGGCCCCGATCGGATCGGGCTGAGTTGAGTTGAGCCCAGAGCGATGCGAATCGAGGAGCTTCCGGGCGATCCGGGTGGAGGACGAGGCGGAGAGGGCGGGGAGGATGAGCTGCTGCTGCCGCGTCGCGAGGATGGCGACGCGGCGGAGGGCGAGAGTGGAGTGGTGATGCGGGTGGCCGTCGACGCGAAGCGCGCGGCCGTGGGTGTCGGCGCTCGGATGCTTTTCTATCCGACGCTGGTGTACAACGTCGTGAGGAATCGGTTCGAGGAGCACTTCCACTGGTGGGATCAGATCGATGAGGTTAGAAATTTTCTTCTCTTTTTTTGATCGATGTCGCTGTGATTTCTTCGGTGTTTCTGGTCGCCTTGTCCGATCTATTGTTTCATTATTTGATTTCTTTGGGAATTTTGAGTGTCCTCTGTAACCATCTAGCTTTGTATCTTGAATGTGGCGGCTTCTGCAGTTCTGCTGATTGTGTGGCACTTTGCAGTTATGACGTCTCGCCTTAGTTTTTGTTTTTTCTTCCTCGTGGCTTGTTGATTTTCTTAAATTGATTAAACAGTTTTTGTTTTTCTGCTTCGTGGCTTGGGGATTTTCTTAGTTGATTGATTTTTTTTTGAAGCACAATATACATGATCATGCAGCGTTTTACATTTATTGCTGACCTTCCATGTTTCAATTCGTTCAGTATTTTCTAGCTGATTTTGCTCTCATGGCCTTCAATCGTTTTTGGGTGTATCAGCATGTCCTGCTGGGTGCTGTTCCATTCCCTAGCGATGTTCTCCGGCTAAAGGCGCTTGGAGTTTGTGGTGTGGTGACACTTAATGAATCGTACGAGAGGCTTGTTCCCACATCCCTCTACGAGGTTAGTATTTTACAGCTGACCGATCAAGTGCATGCATTGTATTGTTCTAACAGATTAGTTTTGCACAGGCACTTGTTTGTCGTAGGTTGGTTCTTACTCCTTAGGTATGTGACCTGTTTGTATGATGTGTATAGTGAATATATATATAAGCTACAGATACAGGAGAATCGAATAGGATATGCTCCGTTTGTTTAACTTGAAAACATAATTCAATTTGTCTAGAACGATGGTGTGGCAATGTATACGAAGCATCAGGTGCTGCTGTGGCTTTGTTGGTCGTGATTGCACCCATCAGATCCTGGGTTTGATCAGTGCTTAAAGTTTTCATGAGTGAGTGATTTTAGTTTTGCCTGGTTGAATAGTGAATTGAGGTGGTTAAATGAACTGGTCTTGAAGTGGACACCATAGTATCAGGCATTAGAGTTTCCTAACCTAGTGCAGTGGCTATGACAACAATAATGCTCATGCAGCAACATTGTAGTTTTTATTATTAATAAAGGGCTGCCATATTGCTCCCTTTTACCATTTTTCTACTGTACTCCTTTACATGTGTAGAACTGCATATGATGTGACTTCAGATGCTGTATATAGGGTGGTGATAGTTTTACTTTGTAAATGTAATGATATGCCGATGCATTGATCAATTCATGGTGCTATGTTAGTTACCTCTTGCATTTGTCTATTGCAATCTTTTTTTGCTGAGGCAGCAAGTGATTGAAATATATATCTGATTTTAGGCTCATGGAATCGAAAACCTGGTGCTGCCAACAAGGGATTACCTTTATGCGCCTTCATTTGTTAACCTTTGTGAAGCGGCTGATTTCATCCACAGTAAGAATCTTCTCAGGATACATATCGAGCTGTTACAGGATACGAAGGTCACAGTTAACACATGTCATATGATACCTTTGCTTGTTAGTGTGTTCTCAAGAATAAAGTAGTCCATTCGTTTCTATTTATCCACAGTAAGATAAAGGTTTGAAGGTGCATGGCTTAGCAGTCAAATGAATTTGATGAGCTAGCAACTTAATATTGGCATTAGTGGATCTTCTATTTTTCTTAGTTCTTAAAAACAACTAGGAATGTACTTCTACACTTTGCATCGTAATTTTACATCAATTTATGTCTGAAGTGGGGTAATGATGTTTCTCTATGAAGTGTGACTAGATAATAACCATGACTCTTCTTGGTACACACTTTGTAATTTGCTTCAGTTGAGTTTTCGCTTCAAGTGCTCTCTTTTTTTCTTGTATAAATAAATACCTGTATTGCGAAACCTGCCTAGAGTCTATTTAATGGGAAAAAAGGGCATACTACTACTTCGTCACTCTAATTGTGTTCTCTCTCTCTCTCTCATATATTTCCTTTAGCATTTCCAATTTGGCACATATAATTATTCTGTTTTCAAAATTTTAATACTTGAAGGAAATGCTTCATGTGGGAAATTGACGTATGTGCACTGCAAAGCTGGACGAGGACGTAGCACTACGGTTGTCATTTGCTATTTGGTATGCCAAACAGTATTTGTAGTTCTTACTAATAAAGTTAAAGATATACTTGCTTCCAGAATATGAGTAATGACGTGGCTTGACTATGCTCTTTAGGTGCAATATAAAAATATGACTCCTGCTGAAGCTTACGAACATGTCCGCTAAGCGCCGGCCTAGGGTATTATTAGCTCCTGCACAGTGGCAAGTAAGTTACCACCAAATTTTACGTTCTTCTGTATGCAATTATTTCAGTACCCCCTACCCCATCCTCACCCTAAGTACTGTGATCATTGAAGAAAAGGCTATTATCAATTCAGAATTTAAAAGGAGAACCTGCCGGGTGTCATGTATAAGTTATGCTCAATTTTAATTATTGTTCCTCTTGTTAAGATTGATTGTATGCTAATGCTAATTTAGGTATTCTTTGAGTTGTTTCTTGGAAATTTAGTGGCCAAAGAGCTTATGCATGTTTTGATACAAACTCTGGTTGGCCATCATTCTGTTTGTCTGGTACCGCATTGTCCTTGGTAAATTTCTGATGGGGCTTCAATATACATATTAGGTGAGGAGGTCCTCAAGGCTTTGCTCAACTATTTATATTAAACTCAGTAGAAAATTTGGCTGCCTTGTTGTTTGCTTAATGTAGAGTCAAGTAACAATATTTGAGATAACTATGTGTCCTTTGCAAATTTCTGATGGGACTACGAAAATAATGCCTGTCTCTGCTTAGTAGTTTAGATGACTGACTGATTGTTTTTTGTCTTTTTTGTTCAAAATATATGATCTGAAAGCCTTATTATTGGATATACAGAAGTATTGGCTGATATTGACAATCTATTTTAAGTTCAGTTTTAGGGATTAATGTATATTGAAGTACCGCCGTTGGTTCACTTGTTTGTGGACCATTAAGTGGTGGGTGGAGTTGATTCATATTATCTAACAGTGTATACACCCTGTTAATCTCCTGTCTCTCTCTCTCCCCCTTTTTTAGGCTGTGCAAGAGTTCTATCAACTAAGAGTGAAGAAAACTGGGAGATCTAGTCGCCTGGACAATCCTTTAATCAAGCCACCGTTGTTCCTTGCCACTCACAACCTTGTTGCCTTTGATGATAGCGCATTTGTGATGGTCTCAGAATCAGACCTCGAAGGGTATAATGCGGATGCACTGGCTCTTGACATGGGTAGTGGATTGTGGGAGATAAGCTTGATATACCGTGTCCAGTTTGCGAGCAAGGCAGCTTTTGCTGGGTTTTCCTATCTGTGGCTTCGATGCCATGCCTGCAAGGAGGCTCTACCAATACCAAAGAATGTGGGGAGAGAGAGCTGCTCTCTTGAGGTTGAGCAGCTAACAGCTGGTCATCCCTGCCTACTGCAAGGTGTCGTGGTTAATCCATGACTGTCGAGTATGTGTTTTTGCCTTGCGCCTGTACATATTAAAGAGAAGGATATGCAATGTGAATCTGTAACGTGGGTCTGGAGCAACCAAAGAGTGAAGTTGCCCGGGTTTGTATATATGTCGTGTAATAATTTGACTTGTGCTGTTAAATGGAAAAACGCAACTCTTTCTGACCAAATACCAAATCATGCACTCTTTCCTTGTCTTGGATTCGTGATGTATCTTTTTCCTCTCGCTTCACAAACTAGACTTCGAGGTAGTTATTTTTCCTTTTTAAAAAAAGAAGGATTTTGTCGTGACTTTTTTAAAAGAAGAATTGACATGCGTGCAATAGGTTGAAATTAGCATAATGATATTTAGAAGTAATTTGAGGTTTCTCTTCAGAAAAAGGTTAATTTGGTTTATAGTTTTTTTTTTTCTCATTGAACCTGATGAGACACTCTTTGTTCGTTCCAGTCTATCTTTTCCTGTGTCTACCTGGCCATTTATCGAGGGAAAATATGTAGTGCAAACCACAACTATCGTGTAAACCCATGTAAATTATGGTAAAAAAAAGTCGTCTAAATTCATCAAAAAAATCACACATGTAGATGATATGATGATAAACATCCTTGTAAAAATCTTATCTAAACTCGACTTCCTTTGTGAGATATAAAAATAACAAATTTCAAGTCGAAAAGTTGTCCAAACAATTTGTTATAAATTTGCTATTTTTATATCTCACAAACGTAAGTCGAGTTTGGATAAGATATTTTACAAGATTGTGTATCATCATATCACCTACGTGATTTTTTGGGTGAATTAGATGGCTTTTTTGATATGGACACGGGTTTTCATGGTAGTTGTGGTTTACACTACATATTTTGTCATTTATGGATTACTCTCTGAGTCTCTGTAGTCATACATTAAATGATAAAGTTTATTGTATGTTAAGATTTAATTTTCTATTCTCCTATATGCCATTGCAATCTCACACAAGTTAGATAGTGTTTAATTTATTGCGAGTAGAAAATGCGAGTATGTAAGAAGAGAAGAATCTGTGTTGTCACCTCATTCCATTGATCTTTGTTATGCTTATATACACATTGCCTTTTTTTTTTTTTCTCGAACACTATATACACATTGCCTTATTATGTTTATGGGTGTTACAATACCATCAAATCACCATAAGAGGACATTAACATCTATTGAAGTAGAGGTTACAAGGAGAAGTATATTAAGGTGAGATTAAATATTTGTAACATAATTGACGGCACAAAACATAAGTATACACACTCAGTACATATGTTGTCATCTCACACATCTTAGATATATAGATAAATATTAATATAGATTAAAATTCCTGTTCAAGTTATTTATGATCAGGGATCTATTAGAACTAGGATTAACCATCTTGGCTACCTCATGCCATATAAAATAGGAGAGCTCTAGACTAATACTCCCTATGTTCATTAGTCTTCTTCATTTAAGCAAAAAGAAATTCAATAATCACCATCGCCTGAGGTGGTAACAACAGAAGTCGCGTGTAACAACAGCATCTCGCGTGCACGCGACTCAGTTGATCTTGTGTAATTAAGGACCTAGGCGTAGTGGTTGCTCCTTGGTTGCATGCATGGAGGACCTTACCATCCATGCTCTTTGTTGCGTGCACATGAAGGCCTTGTTCGTTTCTGGCGGTTTGGCCATCCGGAATAGTTCCGGCCGTATCATTAGTTCATATTTGTATAAGATTTTTTTTTTTTTTTTTGAAACGTAGTTCCTTTTCATTAATCATTCGTCACAGCAGCTTCGCTGGACACCAACTCCTCAAGGGTTTGAGGTACATGGTCCCAAGTGACACGCTGTTCACTGGGAAGCTTACAGCCTAAGGATGCAAACTCATGTGCTAACTTATTACAAGTTCTAGGACAGTAGTAAACCATCGAAAGCGAGAAATCTATAGCTAATAGATGTTTGATCTCAGTAATAATTCCTCCCATCGAAGACAGCCGGTACTCATCCCCCTCGATCGCTGCTTTAACCATCTGGGCATCCGTTTCTAGGATGACTTCTTGGATTCCCAGACTGGCAGCCATCTTGAGGCCTTCGAGGCATCCCAGCAGTTCCGCATGGAAGGCGTCCTGTAGAGCATCAACTCGTCCAGCACCGGCCTTTGTCACAGCACCTTGATCATCTCTTATCACATATCCCCAAGCTCCATCCCCGGACTCCTGAAAGAAAGCGCCATCTGAATTGATCTTCAGTCGACCGGCGTCCGGCCTGCACCACTTCGACGCCTGACGGAAATCCGACAATAGAGGGTGGGTAGCGGCTTTATTCAGTTCAGCGCGCGCTGCCACCGTATACGCCAGATCTCGTCCTGCTCGTCGCTTGCCTTCTTCTCTCCATCTATTCCTCTCTTTCCACCAGAGCCATAAGAGTGTCACGACTGTGACTTGCTGCTCCGGTTTAAGCTTAAAAATCTTCTCCATCAGCTCCATTGGTGAGCACGTTCGTGCCAATTCAGACCGTAGCTCGTCTAGTCCGAGCTCTGCCCATACTTCTTTAACCTCCTTGCATTTCAGTAGTAGGTGACCCCCATCCTCATCCAATCTGCTGCACATGCAACATTTTGTGTCCAGGTCCATACCTCTTCTCTTTAGAACCGAGCGAACAGCCAGTGTATTGTGGCTTAGCCTCCATAGAAAGTGTTTCACTTTTGGTGGGCATTCGAGTTTCCACAGCTTCTTCCAGTAATCTGTTTGGCCATGGCTCCCTCCTGCCCCTCCTGGATTGTGTGATCTGAGAGACCTCCTCAACGCCGCCTGATGCACTTTATATGCTGACTTGACCGAAAAAATTCCTTTGCTATCATAATGCCATCCAAGCATGTCCTCTATATCATCATGCACTGGTAGGGCTTTAATGAGCCTAGTATCTTCGTCCCAGAATGTCTGGTCAAGCAGTTGCCTATCCCATTCTCCTGTGGCCGGATCAATCAGCTCTTGTACATGACTCAACAACGTTCTTCCTCGTGGGGTAATGGGCCTTCTGGTGTGAACTCTGGGAATCCAGGGATCGTCCCAGATTTTGATTCTCTCACCGTTGCCCACTCTCCAAATGACTCCCTCCTTCAGCAATTCTACTCCTTGCATTATACTCCTCCATGTGTATGAACACCCATTCCTCACCTTAGCTTCTAGAAGGTGTGTTCTAGGATAATATTTTGCTTTTAGGACCTGTGCACACAGCGAGTTGGGGCTCTGGATCAATCTCCATCCCTGTTTAGCTAGCATAGCCATGTTAAAGGAATGTAGATCCCGAAACCCCAGCCCCCCTTCCTCCTTTGATCGAGTTAATTTCTCCCAGCTAATCCAGTGCATACCATTGTCCTTCCCTTGGTTATTCCACCAATAATTTGCAATCATCGAACTTAGTTGGCCACACATTTCTTTTGTAATGTCGAAGCACCCCATCGCAAAAACAGGAATCGCTTGCGCCACTGCCTTGATCATTACTTCTTTGCCAGCTCGGGATAGTAATTTCTCCTTCCACCCTTGGATCCTTTGCCATACCCGCTCCTTCAGGTATGCAAAAGCTTTTGTTTTGGAGCGTCCTACATTGACCGGTAACCCCAGGTATCTCTCATTCTTTGTCTCTGATCTGATGGACAGGATTCTCCTCACAACATTTCGTGCCTGCTCGCTTGTGTTCGAGCTAAACATCACTGCCGACTTGGCTATGTTTATCTGTTGTCCCGAACATTCCTCGTATATCCCTAGGATCTCCTTCAAATTCTCCACCTCGCGTTCTTTCGCTTTGCAAAGTATGAGCGAGTCGTCCGCGAAGAGCAAATGAGAAATTGGAGGAGCCCCCCGACATATCCGAACACCATGAATTCTTCCATCTTCTTCTGCCTTCTTTAGCAGCGCTGAAAAACCCTCAGCACACAATAAGAAAAGATATGGTGATATCGGATCCCCTTGTCTCAAGCCCCGCTCTGGCACAAATTCATCCGTGAGCTCACCATTCACCTTAATACGGTATTTAACCGTTGTAACACACGTCATTACCAGTTCCACCAATCTTTTTTCAAACCCCAACTTATACATGATGTCTCTGAGAAACGACCACTCTACCCGATCATATGCCTTACTCATGTCGAGTTTAATGGCCGCATACCCCTCCTTGCCCTTTTTCTTCTTCTTCAAGTAGTGAGTTAACTCATATGCCAATAATATATTGTCTGTGATCAGCCTACCGGGCACGAATGCGCTCTGCGATGGTGAAATCACATCCGGTAAGATCTTCTTGAGCCGGTTTGCTAGCACTTTCGACACCAGCTTATATATCACGTTACACAAGCTGATGGGCCGTAGGTCTTTTATCTCCTCCGGCTTCTTGACTTTCGGGATCAGCACTACCGTTGTATCATTCCACTTCTCCGGCATTGGGCCTCCTGCTAACACTCCCAGCACAGCGCTGGTAACTTCATCACCAATGATCTCCCAGAATTCCTTGTAGAAAAGAGCAGGGTTCCCATCAGGCCCCGGCGCTTTGAGGTTGCCAATTGATTTCAGAGCTGCCCAGACTTCCTCCCTTGTGAACTCTTTTTGAAGATCAGAGTTCATTTCAGGAGTAACACGGGCGTCCACACACTCCAGCAACCGTTGGGTGTTTTGGTTGCTGGAAGACCTGAAAAGAACAGAGAAATGATTAGTAATAACCTCTCTTTTTTCTCCCTCTTCTTCAATCCAGCCACCACCCTCTTTTTTTAATCTCCCTATTTTATTCCTCCTCCTTCTTTCCGAGCACGATGCATGAAAGAAAGCTGTGTTTCGATCCCCCATCTGCATCCATTTTACATGTGCTCGCTGCCTCCAATAAAGATCAACTTGCTCCTGAGCTTTATCTATCTTATATTTTAGGACTCCCTCCCTCGATACCTCCTCTTGACTCACCCCTCCCCTCCTGCATTCTTCGAGTTCTTTTTTTAGCTTCTTTATTTTTTTCTCCAGCCCTCCCAACAAGTTACTCCCCCAACTCGCCAACTCACCAGACACCTTTTTTATTGCATCGAGGACCGTGGCCTCCCCTCCTCCGTGCGCCTCCTGCCACGCATCCCTCACTACTTCTTTACACCCTTCCTCCTCTAGCCAAGCAGCCTCAAACCGATAGCTGTGTCCTGATCTTCGTATCTCCACGTCCTCCGGGCCCGTATCAATCACAACCGGCCTATGATCAGAATGGCGGGGATCCCCGTTTATTATTTTTACATTCGGGAACATGTCCAGCCATTCGTGATTAGCAACAACCCTATCCAAGCGCTCACGTATGTATCCCGTGGCCTTGTGGTTATTATTCCTCCACGTGAATTTATCTCCTTCATAGCCCAAATCCTCCACACCCCAATCCTGCAGGACCGCTCGAAAGAGATCCATGCTCCGCTGGCACCGCTGCACTCCTCCTTCTTTTTCATGTGAGAACAAAATCTCATTGAAATCCCCTGCAAGCAGCCATGGCTTAACCGGGGTTGAGATCAAAGCCCTCAGTTGTTGCCACGCCTGCTCTCTCTTTTCCGGATGCGGCTCACCGTAAATGCCAGTGAACCTCCACTCCTTCCCATCCTCATCCTTGACATCCATGTCGATGTGATACTTCGAGTAATTCCGAAGCGACACATCCACCCCCCTCCGCCAAAACACTGCGAGTCCACCACTTTTCCCTTCGCAGTCTTTAGTCACCATGTTTGTGAGCCCAATCGCCCACCTGAACCACTGCAATCTCTTGTCATCCATCTTTGTTTCGGACAAAAAAAGAATGTCCGCTCCCTCGGACTTCTGGAGATCCAGAAGCCCCCGAACTGCCGGGCTGTTGCCCAGACCCCGGCAGTTCCACGCTACAACCTTCATTGGGTCTTGCGGAGCTGTTCCGACAGCCCCGCTTCAACAATTTGTGTTTCTTCCTCAGCCTGAAATTCTCCCTCGCACCGCACCTTCTTGTCGCTTCTCCCCAACACCTCATCCACTTCCATCACATCCTCAGCCCCTCTTTTCTTTTTTCCTTCTATTTTTCTCCACTCCTAGCTACACCCTCGCCCTGTCTAGCAATTCTTTTGAATTTTTTCTGCTGCCCCTTCCCCCCCTCCTTTCGCGGCATCACTTCATCAGTGGGTGGAGAGTTCTCACTGCCCTTCAGCTTCTTGTCATCCTCCTTGTTACCCCCTTCTACTGCCCCTTTTTTTTCACCATCACCCCGCACCTCCATTAAAACAGCAGTAAGATTTTTTTTTGCATTTTTATCTCCACCTCTATCCCCTATTTGTAGTTGTTTCTGTGGGCTAGTAACTTCTTCCTCTTCACCCTTTCTATCCCCTCCCTCCTTCCTCCATGATAAAGCATCACTTCTTGATCTACCTCCTCCACGTCCTCCCGTTCCACCAGATCCCCATGACCCAGAACCACCACTTCCTCTTCCTCCCGACGTACTCCTGAACTCCTGCTGGCGCCAAGTCTCACCACCAAAGCGCTTCTTAGGCGGGATGAATCGCAGCTCCCGACCATAATGCACTCTTGCTTCTGGATCAATTTTTTCCACACATGCCTTGTCAACGTGACCGATCTTGCCACAGATGTAGCAAAAATCGGGTAGGAATTCGTACTGGAGAGGACACCAGCGCTCTTCAACCTCCTCGCCCATTTCCACCATGACACCTCTTCTCAAAGGCTTGCGAATGTCAATTTTAACTTTGACACGCAGGAACCTACCAGCAGCCCTATCATCCTTATCGAGGTCCACATCCATGAACTGCCCAATGTCATCACCAATTGCCTCAGCCGCTCCTCGGTTCATCATCCCCATTGGGAGCCGATCCACCCTAATCCAGATCGGGATGTGATGGAACTCAACTTCATCAATGGACTTCGTGGCATCATACTCCACCACCACAAGTACCTCCTTAGAAATCGTCCATGGTCCTTCTTCGAGTGCCTTGCGCTTTCCTGCTGCCTGCATGAACGTAAGGACAAAGCAATTGTCCCCCATACTCATGCACTCGATGCCCTTCATAGGGCACCAAATCCATCCCACCGACTGCATCACCACCTCCGGCTTGACTTCCTTCTCTGACAGCAGTTTGGCGAAGGCTTTAGGGTTTACCTCCGCCAGACCCGCCGCCTGCACGCTCTTTCCGATCTTGATCTTCTTCTTCTCCACCGCCGACAGCTTCAGCGCCTCCATCATCCCCTCAACTCCTTCCATTGATCGCAGGTGTCGACGGCGTTGAAAGGAGTGGACACCGGATGAAGGCTAGAACAACTAGGGTTTAGGAACTCTGGGAACACGTGGAACACGATCTGCCCGGGGATGAAAGCCCCGGGATGAAACTGGATGGACAGATCGATGAGGGAGTGAAATTTGGGTTGGAACCTATACTGGATCTCGATCAGAACGATCAAGATCAGATGGGGAGGGAGAAGTGAGCCGCCGGGACACCCAAACTCGAGTCGCCTAGGGAAACCCTAGACCGTATAAGATTTCATCGACCGGAATGAAACCTGGTCTAATCCGTCCCTAAACGAACGGGCACTAATTCGGGCGTGATAGCGCTGGACGTCCGAAGCGCTTATCGTCCGGACGCCAGGCCCCATCACCAAATTTCAAGGCCCATCTCGCCTCGGAGGCGGCGTCCGCGCGACCGACGCCGCCGCCTCGCCACACGCATATCCCCTCGCTGGAGGTGGCGTGCACTTGTGCTGACGCACAACCACCTCACCCCGTGCCTATGCCCGCTTATGTCGAGCTCGAATTGCCAAGGCTAGATAGGTACGGGAAGGGAGAGGGTGAGACGTGTTGCAAGGTAGTTGGTGAAACCCTACGGCACATTGCTTTTCGCCACTGATCATGCAACATAAATTTTGAAATGATGAAACACTCGAAACATACGTGTGTAGTCATTGCAACATGTGCAATACTATGATCTACTTTGAAACATCTAAATAAAACATTTAAAACAAATGTCTAGAACACATGAAACAATTGAAACATAGGCTTGCAAACAAGCATATATTGTCATTGCAACATATGCAACATCCTAGATCAACTTTTTAAAACATTCGAGATAAAACCATTGAAACATAAGTCCAAAATGTCTAAAACACTTGAAACATGGCGATGCAACATATGCAACATCCCAGATCAATTTTCACAACATTCGGATAAAACCATTGAAACATAAGTCCAAAATGTCTAAACACTTGAAACACCGCGATTGCAACATATGAAAACATCCCAGATAACTTCTACAACATTTAGATAAAACCATTGAAACATAAGTAAAAAATGTCTAAAACACTTCAATACACGACGTCACCACGGCCCCGACCTACCTAGTCGGGGTATGCATTACCTAGCAAGTCTGCGGAACATCGAGAGCAAAAGGCTCCCCTGGCTGTCGTGATGTCATCAATCAGGCGCAGAAGATCAAGTCTAGAAAGGCGGCGACCTCTCTGGTGGCTCGGGGTGGTGGTGGAGTGGTGCTTGCTATGGTTGCTACGGGTAAGGATGAAAGCGTGCGAAATATTCGAACCGACCGGTTTCGTTTTTCGACATTTTGTTCCGTTTTTAGACATAAAAAATTGTCGGGTTTCAATTGGTTTCACCACCATTTTCAATTATTTTTTATACTCTTTAATTGCTAAAATATAGAAATGTTCGGACAAAACCGATTTCGTTTTCTATTTCGTAGAAGTCCGTTTTTCGACCGAAGTTCGACCGTTTTTCATCCTTAGCTACGGGCGAGGTGGATGATGGGGCGCGCATGAAAGGTCCTAATGACTAGAGGGGGAATAGCCTATTAAAAAAATCTACAAACAACACTCAACAAGGCGGTTAGTAAATAAGATGGCGAAGCAAATTGTGCGGTGCTACAAGCTAGCTATGCAAGCCACAAGACAAATATAGCAAATCTAATATCTCTAAGTCCACACAAGAGCTAGGTTACTAGTTTACTCCTAGGTGAACAATATATGCTAACTAGATCAATCACTAGGAGCTAAGCAAGGCTAATCAACTCTAGCACACTACAAACTACACAAGATAGCTAGTGAAAGTAATGCAAGTGGACTAGAATACAATACCACCGTTGTAGTGTCGAGGTTGTCGCCATTCACCGTGTACCAAGAGAAATCTCCAACGAGCACAACACAAGAGACACGATGATTTTTCACCGAGGTTCACGTGCTTGTCGGCACGCTAGTCCCCGTTGTGGCGATACACTCACTTAATGGTTGCTAAGCTTAATGACACGGTGTCAAATCCCCGGTGGGAGCTCAAGCACACCAATCACAAGAGAGGATTCACAAGCCACGAGCAATCCACTAGTGCTCCTTTCGCGAATCTCCCGCGGGGTAAGGAACGACCCCTCACAAGTCCACCGGTGTGGCCTCGAACAAGCTCCAATCGAGCTCAACACCGCCTCAACCTCCAAGCCGCTAGGGAACCAAGCAAATTCCCAAGAGAAACAAGATCCCGTAGCTCCTCCAAGGATGAAGTGCCTCTAGATGCAATCAACAATGCAATGCACTTCAATCCCTCTCAATCTCACCCAAAGAATCGAAGTTAGGATGAAGAGATGAGTGGAGGGGAGTATCTCAAGCTCAATAGCAAGTAGGAGTGTTCAAATGTGCAAGAGAGAGCTCAAAAACCCGGCCATCCAAGTATATATAGAGCCCACTCAAAAAGGTAGCCGTTGGGGCTTTCTGCGTGCTGACCGGACTCGTCGACCGGACGCACCAACGGGTCCGGTCGAGCATCTGGTCGTAGCCGACCGAGCGTCCGGTCAGAGCAGACAAGCCCCCGGCCCCCACGGTGGCGGCTTCCTTCATGGGTCCGGTCGATGCTTTCGGTGGTGACCGAAACCTACAATCCATGCGTCCGGTCGATCCCCGAAGATGAGTCTCGAAAACATGCTTACTGGAATTCCGACCGGACTCCGCGACCGGACCGTCCGGTCAAAAACCGTCGTCCCGGTCACCTTTTCTGCGAAATCCGACCTCTTGTTGTCGCCTTTGCTTCAACCTTGCTTCGCCTCTTGCCACAAGTTGCCAACACGTCGAAGATGATCTCAATTATCATGTATGTTAGCATGCCGCGATCGATTAGGCAAGAACGAAGTTAGTGCTCTCTAGTCTATATGCAATATGCAAGTCAAATGGACCTAGAAGCACTTCACCAAAGGATTAGTTGCGGCATCCCCTCTTGATAGTCGGTCATCTATCCTATAATGTGATCACACGCTCTATCGTGTCTTGATCACCGAAAGAAAAACCCTATCAAGTATACCTTTGCCTTGATCTCCGGGTTCCTTCCAAACCGACAATCCGAGCTTGACGATCCATCATGTCCATCATCATCGTCCATGTTCATGATCATCATGCTCCACGTCATCCATGCAATCCTATCTCTCAAGTCACACTTAGAGCAAAGGATTAAAATAACAAAGTGTCATCAATTTTCAAAACCAAACATGAGATTTCAGCGCGCCGCCGGTGCGGCGCGGCGCGCCACACACACACAAAAGAACAGGGCTTGCCGCAGCCCAAGATTGTCGTAGTAGGCGTCGCTCGCCACGAGCGACTCAACAGTCG
The DNA here is from genome assembly GCA_015847255.1 of Hyparrhenia diplandra. NCBI lineage: Eukaryota > Viridiplantae > Streptophyta > Magnoliopsida > Poales > Poaceae > Hyparrhenia > Hyparrhenia diplandra. Next base: position 171,781 of record JADLZK010012176.1, on the reverse strand, counting down.
CAGCGATGGCACGATGCCGGCGGAGCTCCAGGTAGAGTTGCAGCGACCACCGCCGTAGAAAAGCGACGCGGCTCTAGATGAGCAGGGAGAAGAGCAGAGGAGGTGGGTGAGTGTGACGGAACTGGCACTGCGCGGGCTAAGTCGGCGATGGGGAGCGGCAAAAGGGGCGAGGCATGGGGGTGATGTCGCAACACAAGCAGCGATAGGGAGCAGCGATGGGGAGCAATGTGGCATACGGGGGACGGCGCCTCGAAGGGGAAGGGAGGCGTCTGGATGAACAACAAACGAACAGAATGAATGGATAAGGCAACGCAAGACAGATATTTTTTTCGGCGACGCTAGTTGGGCTTGGGCCCGTGCGGAACTTTCTGCGTGTCCGGATGCCCATGCATGACTGTTACCCACATTAATTGGGCCACAAATTTATTGTGGCCATTTTTGTTCTTTAGTCTCTGAGCACGAGGCTTAAACAAAGAAGGGTTGATGAATGAGAGTATAAATTAGGAGCGCTCTAGACCGACAAAACTAGTTAGGAAAGGTGTACAAAAGAATAGGAAGATCTAGCCCCTCCTCCCCCCCACCCCCACCCCCACCCCACACACACACCTCGACCACACACACAATTGAAGGTGCCCCTATCTTCGATTCCTTGCTTCGCCACCTAGGGCTTTGTCGTGTTGATAATGTAAAGTATAAACATAGCAATTAGGACATTTCCTTCTCCGATGCTTATGGTCTTCAAATAAAGAATGTAGAGATACAAAATAAGAAAATTACTTTTAATTATCTTAATTATATATAATTCTGAAAAGATATAAGGGTTTGATAAGATCCTACTAGAAATTTCATTCTTCTCTCGTTTCTGTACTTGAGATGTTCTGCAACATACTTATTTGATTGACTCTCATTCTGAAAACAAAGCTTTCTGCGAAAACGTTATTGCAGGATTTGCAGCCAAGTGTCAACGACTCAACGAACAACGAAGCAAAGCGTTTATCCCCGCCGGTCTTTGGGGTCAAAGCCATCTTGCCAAGGCGTCCGTGTCAACGGCCAACTCGTCGGTAACTCAACCAATGCACAATCAGATGGTGGGTACCCATCTTTACATCCCTGCCCTCGCCAGAAATTCAAATTCCAAACACAAGCCTTCTATGAAAATCGAAACCCCACACCCCAGTACCTCACCGGAGCCGTAGCCGCTGTTGAAAGGCCTGAGGCCTCACTTCCGTTCCCCATCGCCGGAGGGCCGGAGGTTTGTCTCGGGTGATCGGAAGGGGATGGAGTTCACGGAGGCGTTCAAGCAGACGGGCCCGTGCTCCTTCTCCCCCGACTCGCGCTTCCTCGCTATTGCCGTAGACTACCGCCTCGTCGTCCGGGACATCGTCTCACTGAAGGTACACGCACCGTTCGTTCCCCATCCCCTTTCTCTCAGTCCATCTCTGGGCTCGTGAATCGGAATGTGGGTTTAGGGTTTGGGTTCCTGGTGTAAATCGCTGAATCTGGAATTGTGGACTTGGGTAATGCGAACTCCGTGCTGCTCTAATTCGAGTCTGCTGATCCATGAAATGCGCCTACTTCTGCCGATCTGAAATCCTAGGGTTCAGGAGTAGATTGTGCTTAGCTCAATTTCACGGTGCACTTTGGATCGATGAATCTCTGTACCTAATGGTAAGGGGGCCCTTACCTGGAGGTTGACTGGCGCATGCCTCTGAACGGGTGCATCAGCTAGCATTTTGTATTTGGTACTATTTTGTTTGAGGACTGGTGTTTCTATTGTTTGGATACTGAACGTTCCATGAACGCTTAGGTGTTTGGCTCAGCCACACAGCTGTAGCTTCTAGAATTCTCGGAGCTGGGTATTCCTAGCGCCAAGAATTTATGAAGCTGGAGCTAGGGCAAAGCAGGAGTATTTAGCTAAGTCATTTTGTTTCCAGTCTAGATTGAGGGTACTTACTCAAATGGATCTTATTTTTTTATACAAACTCCAAATCCGAAGAGTACCTGGGAGCTAGAGCACTGCCAAATGGGGTCTTTATGATTCATGCATGTATATGTAAATTTCATTCAAGTATTATGGTTTAAATTTTCAAGAATGGTCACATCATGTATATGTTTTCCAAGTTTCTTGTTTACCATATTTTTTAGACAAAGTCTTATTTACCATATTTTTTAGACATAGTCTTATTTGTCATATAGATTATTCATGAGGTATATTAATTTCAACTTTTCAAGTAATCAAGTTTGGCATGAGCTTATATTGTTGTAAAATATGTGTGCTCACATTGGGACACCACATTAATGTGTCCCTAAGCTTGCTCATTAATGTATGCTTGAACTCACTTATGCAGGTGGTACAATTGTTTTCATGCGTGGACAAGATAAACTCTGTAGAGTGGGCACCAGATTCAGAATATATTCTATGTGGACTTTACAAGCGGCCCATGGTACAGGCTTGGTCACTAAGCCAGCCTGACTGGACCTGCAAGATCGATGAAGGTCCTGCAGGGATTGCATATGCTCGCTGGAGCCCTGACAGTCGCCATATACTCACTACATCTGAGTTTCAGCTCCGTCTCACTGTGTGGTCTCTCGTAAATACAGCATGTGTGCATGTACAGTGGCCAAAGCATGGTTCTAGAGGTGTTTCTTTTACCAAGGATGGGAGATTTGCTGCAATCTGCACCAGGCGTGATTGCAAGGATTACATAAATTTGCTCTCATGTCACTCCTGGGAAATAATGACTGTCTTTGCTGTTGACACGGTAGACTTAGCTGGTGTTGAATGGTCACCAGATGATAGTGCTATTGTTGTCTGGGATTCACTTCTTGAATACAAGGTGCATGCACTTTCTCTTCACAAATCCATGTCAATTTTTGTGTGATTTGACATTCACTCGCACTTCTGTGAGCAACTTCAGTCTTTAGTTATCCTCATTATGTGTTCATGAAAATTATCTTTACTTTCCGTATCTATCATCTTACATAGCATTTTGTAGCTGGCAAACATTTGTTCTGCTAATTCAATTTTAATAGCCCTGAATTGAGGTGTTGTTGCTCTGAGTTAACTCGTTTGTCTTGTACCATGATCTCTCCTTCTTCCTAAAGGAAGCCTATATTTTCTTTTAGGTTATCAACCTTGTGCCTCAGTTATTGTTGCCGTACGTTAGTTTTATTGATTGAACATTCTGTATCATGCTTCATAGGTTAACCATATCAACTCTAAATTCATTTCAGCTTGTTGTGATTTTATTTTTTTTTTGTTCTTTTTCCTACTTTCAAGTTTAAACTAAGCATAATATAATTAGGAAGAGATACTAACTAAGATGATCCTTCAAGGACCAAGCCTATTACAGGTTGTGACATCCTTTTTTTTTTTTTTTTTTGCATTTACAGATTCTGATATACTCGCCAGACGGAAGGTGCTTGTTCAAGTATATAGCTTATGAAAGTGGGTTAGGTGTGAAAACTGTTGCTTGGTCACCATGTGGACAGTTTTTAGCAGTGGGCAGCTATGATCAAGCAGTGCGGACTTTGAATCACCTGACGTGGAAAACTTTTTGCGGAGTTCTCACATGCAGTGTGTATCCGAAGTCCTTGCAATGCTGCTATATATAAGGTAACTTAGTCCATTATTTTGTTGACTTGCTATATTAGCACCTCTGCATGGTCTAAATTTACTTCTCTAACAAATAATCATGTCTAATGTTAACTGCCAAATATGGGCAGGAAGTGGATGACCCATGGCAGCTTGATATGTCAGAGTTAAGTCTAAGTGAAGGTTTCTCTCATAACATTCATGACAATGGTGCAGGTCAGTTTAAGCGTGATCATTTCATAGGACTTCTCATACTATTGCTTTTCTATACTTTCCACCCACAGACCTTTCGATTACTCTCTTTAAAAAACATTTATTGCACGATGGATTTCCTTCTCAACCGAAGCTAGCTAGATGGAGTGGTCCATAGGAGACTAGGATCTTATCGTACCTCACAAAATGAAAACTAAAACACTCAATGGGGTTTGTTTTTGTGAACGTGCATTGTACTTAGAAGTTGGAAGTTCAACGAGCTTCCTAATAAAAGAATAGTGGCCACAAAGCAGTAAGAATTACAGCAAAACAAGAAAAGCTACGGCTAGCCACCTAACAGAAGGGGTGACGGTACCCCCATGTCAACCATAGTGAACACCTTTGTTTACTTGTCGTCAAGACAAGGTTTAAAATTGCAGGCTATAGCAAATAGCAGCCTCTTTTTTCCAGGAGCTATAGTAAGAAAACCATGAAAATGCAAGTAATTGATTCACAAAAACATGACAATCATAAAATTTGATGAACACAAATATGTTACCAAAGTTCTAGGAGTCTAGGGAACATTATTTGATATGATACTACTTATTACAACATGATTCATGAAACTCAAGTGTTCAGTTTTCTGACAAAAAAACAACTTAACAACAAAAGATAAGTAGACAATAACTAGATTGTCACTGTTATAACTGAAACTGAAACAGCTACAGCTAAGTAATTTAGCGGCGCTAAAGCGAAATATAGTGGCCGTAGCTAACATAGCGGCAAAAATAGCAATAGCTTAGCCTGGGCTCTCTCTAGCAGCTATAGCGCGCTATAGCCCGCTATTTAAATCAATGCGTCCATATCGTCAAGGGTTGAGCAGCACAATGGAGTTGAAACTCCTTTGGGGACCTTTGGTAATCTGCTTGCGGTTGAAGAGACACCAATCAACCCATGAAGGCACGCCAAGTGGTGTACATTCATGGAATCTGAAGGTGTGTAGGGTCCGAAACCCGACCTCCCTACTGAACATGCAGTTCAGCGGCAGGTGAGTGAATTTCTGGCCCCTGGCCACGAAGTGCTCAATCGCCATGGTTGGGGGAGACCGTGGCACTTAAGGTGGTCAGAAGTGTAGCTGCAATCATAAGGTCAAGCCAGCCAAGGTTTTCCAAAGTTGCTTTGCCCGAAACAATGATATGTGATCAAGCAGCAAACCCTGGTAAGCTAAGCTCGCCTAATATTAGCCATCGCTGGACCATTTCTAGGTGATTAATGAACGTCTCGAGCTGATCCGAAAGAACTCTTTCAAGCCTCTCTGGGCTGGAAGTACTCTAACAGAACATGGACTGTGAGGCCGCCCCCAAGTCAACCCATCTCTCCTATGTGTTATCATCTGATTGTTTGTTATACACTGCTGTACTTCTGAAGATGTGTCTTATGAAACCTTTCTTTTGGTGTTACCATATTCTAGATTACCAAATGGTTTTTTTCACATGGTTATGGCTTTTAAAGTATGATTTTAAATTAAATGGATTTTTGTTCTGTATCATTTGATAGAATGATGGATATTGTAGTTTAAAACCGTATTTGTGTTATTATCTGCTGTCTCCATGGTATTTTCCCCTCTTACCACGCTAGTTCAATGGCCCATTGAACTAAATTGCCATTGTATCTGCTGTCTCCATTGTATCTGCTGTCTCAGTGCAGGTTTCGTGTCTTAGTTTCCAACACATCCATATTTTGGGAACGATGCAAAAGCATGAAACTCTCTATGCCCATGAAACTTATCATCTCTCTCTTCATCAATACACTGCCACATCAGCATATTTAATGCCCATGAAACTCTGATGAAATCTCCATTGAGACCAGTCTATATTATATTCTGAGCTCTAGTCCTTACATGCTTAATTCTGTAACTAAATTGCCATTGTGATGCCTTTAGGCTAGTCTGAGTGCGGGTTTCATGTCTTAGTTTCCAACACTTCCATATTTTGGGAACAATGCAAAAGCATGAAACTCTCTACTCCCATTTAACTTTTGTCATCTCTCTTCATCAATACAGTGCCACATTAGCATATTTAATGCCCATGAAACTCAGATGAAACCTCCATTGAGACCGGTCTATATTATGCTATGAGCTCTAGTCCTTACATGCTTAATTCTGTATTTAATTTTCTCTTATTTTTGTTGTCAGAAAATGGCACCGAGGGAGGCGGCTCTAGAGTTAAATATGCTCTGATGGATGTTCCCATCACCTTACCTTCGATGAAACCAGCTACTGACAAGCCCAACCCCAAACAAGGAATTGGTAAGTCCCTTATGCCTTTTGTCACGCCAGCTGATGCTTGTTGCAATGTCCTATTCATGTGTATGGTTATCAGTTGTTTCCTTGATGATTCATGCATAAGTATCTACTATCTAGTACTCTAGTATCATGCGCTTGTGATCTATTTTTTTTCTTACTCAATGCTCGTCTTGTTTCTTACTCTTCAAAGTTATTGCGTTTAATGTGCAATCTGTTCTTGAATTCATTGGTGAATTCTTGTACAGCTATACGGGCATTTGTATCGAAATAACGAAAGTCATTTTAAACATCATTTGCATTAGTTGTCTTGCTAATTCTTGAATTTCTATCAGAAAGCTATTCAGATTGTGTCTGGTGTATCATGCATAATCTTGATTCTACTTGGAAACACCACTATCTCACTCTACAAAAATGTTGCAGGTTTGCTGTCATGGAGCAGCAACAGCCACTATTTCTTCACCCGGAACGACAACATGCCAACTGCTCTTTGGATATGGGATATATGCCGCCTTGAGCTTGCCGCTGTGCTTGTGCAGAAAGATCCAATCCGTGCTGCAGCATGGGACCCTACCTGCACACGCCTTGTTTTATGCACGGAGAGCCCTCACTTATACATGTGGACGCCATCCGGTGCCTTTTGTGTCAACATCCCATTTCTGAACTTCCGAATTGTTGATTTGAAGTGGAACTCGAATGGGAGCTGTCTCCTCCTGAAGGAGCGCGAATCTTTCTGCTGTGCTACAATCATATCTTCCCTGCCTGAGGAAGAACCTGATCAATCTGATGATACTTCTGAAGATGAATGAATTGTCTCATGGTATGTCTAGCAGCTTATTATGTGAACGGAACTGGGAACTAACAGTACAAATGATCTTGTAATTGTGGATGAGTGATACCGACTGACTGATTAGCTACTTGTAGATGTAGAATCCAGAGTGAAAACTTCATTACCATGAAATGATAAGGTCATTTGCTGCTTAAATGGTAAATGATCTATCAGCTGGCACTACACAATGAACTAACAACCGTGTGCTTCTATTTGTTGTATTCTTGCTCTTGTTTGTCCGCTGTAGTTTTTCCAAGGTTGTACTTCTAGACTTTACTTGCTGGATCTTAATCTTATATATTCACTCTAAAGGGTATTTTCATTCAGGAAGATGAAGATTCCTTCTTGGTGTTGAGCCAGCCCTGGGGATTCCGTAGTGAATCCAAAGAGTACCGTTCGAAGTGTAACATCTGTATTGATTCCTTGGTTGCCTGGCGTCGAAATCTGAACCTGGGTCCCAGATTCAAAATGTAGCCTAGAGCGCTCTCTAGAGACGGATTTCATTTGTATTTCTAGTGAGTTTGGCTCGCATAGTGCAATGCAAAGTTTCTTAATGATACTGTTTGTCATATAATTAATGTGTATTAATTGATATTAGTGTGTTTTAAAGTAGATTAACATGATATCGAAAGTAAAATAGTGACAGCTAGAGTGTAGTTGCACAAGTTAAATATTATGAGATCACTTGTTTTCTGTTTTTATTTTATATGGTACGGCTTGTATAGGTAATTGAACACCATCTCTTCTCAAGGTACTCTCGGGAGTTTGTCGTTTTTGACTTTTGAACTTCATGTTTGATCATCCGTCTTATTCAAAATATTTATGCAAATAATAAAATAAAATAATCAATATTTAAGTATCTTTATTGATAAAATAAGTCTTAATAAAATAAATTATATTTATGCAAAAAAAATGAATAAGATGAATCATCGAACAAGATGGTACGTAATCCACGGATGACAAACTCAATGGGACGGATAAAACAAGAACTTCGACTTCCGTGGCCTGTCTAGCAGGTCCGATTCCCAAGTGCAAACTAGGTTTCCCTTGCCAACGAACTCAACGTGCTACAATAATCCTACAGTCATTAGAGCATTCGCAATGTGCGGTTCAGTATAGGTTCGATGTTTTATGGAGCTGGGTCAATACATTACATGTTTGGTTCGATGAAGGACCTGCTCCGATGGATAGAAGCAGCTTTTTTTTCCTCGAGCGTGCTCATTGCACGTAATTCATTAAGGAGAAGAGTCAAATATACATAAAAAATACAATGTTAGTAGTAGTAGTCCGATTACTAAAAGCAACTCGTCGGCCGTCTTGGCACCACACGGTTATGATTTACATAAAGTATTTGCGACCAAAGCGACGAAATCACAACAAACCTAGCCCGGCTCCTCTACCAAATGGATAGAACCAAGTCCCATCATGTTCTCTCTCTTGTCGTTTGGTCCCATTCTCTCCTGTGTAATTTTGGCACCACGTGGTTATGATTTACATAAAGAATTTACGACCAAAGCAACGAAATCACAACAAACCTAGCTCGGCTCCTCTACCACATGGATAGAACCAACTCCCATCCCGTTCTCTCTCGTCGTTTGGTCGTTCCTTCCATCCCATTCTCTCTCCTGTGTAATTTTGGTTGTCTAATTTTAGTACCGTGGGACCCACTCATGGAACCGGGTATGGTCCTATACATTGGGACGTTTTTAACTAGCGCCATCAAATCACCCCATCGAACGACTCTACGGTGCTCTTAGCGTGCACCGATGATCCATGTATCATTACATGGTTTACTGATAGCTAGGCTTTCTCACCAATGAACCAAACATGTTATTACTCATGGCGTGCACTGGGGTTGAGTAGTTGTCAGGTGCGGAGCTTGGCTCCACTCACCAGCGAATCAAACATGTTACTACTGATTGACGTGCACTGATGAAAGATGCCCTGTCTAAAGCTGCAGCGCAGGTGTTCCCCTTCCTCGGCTGTCCCCGGTGTGAACTCTGTACGTTCAGTTTCAGAATTAGTATGTCATGCCGCTGAACTGCCAATGTTTTTACACAATGGCTGTGTTTAGTTCCCCAAATTCCCCAAAATTTCACTATGCAAAAAAGAAGATTCCCCATCACATCAAAATGCCGCATGAACGCATCAAATGTAGGTAAAAAAAATAACTAATTGTACAGTTTAGATGTACTTTCATGGCGAATCTTTTAAGCCAATTACGTCATGGTAGGATAATATTTACCACTAACAAACGAAACGCGTCTTCTGATTAATATGTGACATACTCCCAAATTTTTGCCCCAAACTTTGGGCTCCAAACACAGCCAATGATATTACCACCGAATGACAATACTTTTCTATCTCATAAGTGTGAGTATGGGTAGAATTGAATTGCTCTCTAGTTCTACATGAAAATGAGAAATGAAGCAGTCTGAAGTTACATTACATATATGGTAAGAATTTTGTTGATCTCCCAATGAGGATTTTACCATCAGCTCAACTGACAACCAATCCACAGATCACAATCAGTATCAACTTCAACCCAAAAATCATCATGAGCAACAAGATCACAGCAAGCAACCATTCCATCCATTCCAGCAAGAATGATTGATAGATACAGCCAACTTCCATTCACCACAAACTTAACCTGATAAAACATCCATCACAGAACCTACCCTACACACACTAGGCAAGACGCTAGTATTGCTAGTTGATACTACTACTAATAATCTAATCTAAGAAGCTTCAGCAGCCGTCCCCTTCCGATTCAAGCTTAGTGTAAACCAGATAGCAGTGGCCGCAACTGCCAGTCTAGAACTCCTGCGAGGTGATCTCGGCCTTACCCTTACCCCCGGCCTTCTTGGGCAGCAGCGTCTGGTTGATGTTGGGCAGCACCCCACCGGCGGCTATAGTAACCGCACCCAGAAGCTTGCTCAGCTCCTCGTCATTGCGCACGGCGAGCTGGATGTGGCGCGGCACAATCCGGTTCTTCTTGTTGTCGCGCGCCGCATTGCCCGCCAGCTCTAGGACCTGCAATCACAAGAGCACGATAGGGTTCAGAACACCTGCTCCCGATGGATTCACGAATGGTGAAAGGAACGAGTAAATGAAGATACTGGGGACCGGCCGGGGAGAGAGGGAGGGGCACAATGGGGGAAGGGGGGATTCGGTTACCTCTGCCGCGAGGTACTCGAGGACCGCGGAGAGGTAGACGGGCGCGCCGCCGCCCACGCGCTCGGCGTACTTGCCCGTCTTAAGGAAGCGAGCGATGCGGCCGACGGGGAACTGCAGTCCGGCTTTGGACGACCGCGACACCGCCTTGGTCCCCTTGGGCTTGCCCCTGCCGCCGCCGGAACTCATATTCCCCTTCCGAGATTGCTCGCCGCCTGGTCTCTACTCGATGTATCGATCGCCGGGAGTCTCTGACGCTCTGCGGGAGTGGCGGTGTGAGATTGAGATGGACGGAGGTGGAGGGGCGACGGCGCCGAGGCGGGTTATGTAGAGGCCAGGGCAGCGGGCGATTGGTCGAGCTGGAGGGGAGCGGATCGCTGACGTGGAGGATCCGGATGCCATCGGATCGAGGAGCGGACGCGTGGGGGCCAAGAGAAAACAAATTTTCGATTTGGCGGATGCGTTTTCGCGCCGCGTGGCGGGCATTTGGAACTAGGCGGGCACGTGGCAGAGCTGTCTTTGCTGTTTTTTTTTTTTTTTTTTTTTTTTTTTTTTCTCTGCCGCCGAATGGATAAATATTTGTGCTTAGTAATGAGTAAAAATAATATCAATAAAAACCAATGTATATTTCCGAGTAGAGGCTAGTTTATTGAACGGTGTCGAGTAATTTTGGTTGAACTAAAAGGCTTTCTAAGATTACTTTGTTGGCTTATTCGGTTTGGATTCGGTTTGGATTCCTAACCATTAGCAGACTGATACTGACTACTTATTCGTTTTTTACAATAAACAAAAGCGGATACAATGCTGGTCAAAAAAATTATTTTCTCATATGGTAAGGAAAATTTCATCGTGGAGCAAAATGTTTTAACTCAGCAAAGATATGACTAATGGTTCTTTTAAGAGGACTAGAGGTGCAAGAGCTACTCTGACGATCATGATGTTCTTGGCTACGAGTAGTAAGAAGGATGAAAACCAATATATGATGTGCCTAAATTTGCATTTGTTATTTTTTATCTTAGGTACAAACTGGGAGAAAATTTTCCCTCAAGGGTGTCTACAGAGCATTAGGCTTCCAAGTTCTCTATGTGCTAATAAGGTATCTTTATGAATGATATTTCAAATCAAAGGTTCCTGTCACATCCGCCTTGAGGAGGGGCAGCGGCGATGGGCGCCGCCTCCGGCGCCCGTGATAGGTCCTAAATGGCTAAAGGTAGGTGAATAGCCTAATAAAATTTCTACAAAATCACTAGAACAACTTGTTAGAATAACAAAAAGCGATAAACACGGTTGCTCTAGCTCTACTTGTCGGCAAGCCACCTATTGACAATTCTAGTCAAATTAAGTCTCTAGAGCACTCAAGAGCTATGTCACTACTTCTCTAACTAGGTGAACAAAGTAGATACACTAAATAATTCTAAGCAACCTAGTCAACTAGCAATTCTACACAAGCACAATATATATGTCAATATAAATGCTAGGTAGAGAGGAGGTTTTACACCAACGTGTCGACACAAGTCGACCAATCACCGTAGAATGATGAACAATATGAGCACGATGAATCCAATCACCAAGAGAAAACAATCACAAAGAAGAGACACGATGATTTACCCCCGGTTCACTTGAGCACCCGTCAAGCTACGTCTCCGTTGTGCCGACCTTCTCACGTGTGAGGCAAGGTGGAGCTCATTCCTAGCCAAGTGCCTTTAGGCTACTTATACCCAAAGCAAATGAGAGGTACCCAAGACACGAGCAATGTATTACTTGCAATTCGTCGTCCCGACGAGGATGCACGGTCCTCTTCACAAATCAATACGAAGGTGGCCAAGAACAATCATCAACTCTTGCCAATACCTCCACCAATCATCAAGCCGGCTAGGAGTGGTGCTCTTCAAGAGCAACAAGAAATCCACCGTCTCACACCGCTCCCCAAGTGCCTCTAGATGCAAAGATCAAAGCAAGATGCACTTGAATCACCTCAACTCTCTAGAATGATGCTCACAAGCAAAGGGAAAGAGGAGAAGGGAGTTTGCTCGGCTCAAAGTATGTTAGGATGTGTAAGAATGACCAAGAGAGCTCCTAAAAGCCGGCCAAGCTCATATATATAGACATCCCATCGAAATAGAGCCATTATGTTCGAAATCGTCGATTTCGTACGGTCGACGCCGCCAGCGCGTAAAGCGCCCGAGACGCGCCAGCACCGCTCAAACCGCCAACGGTCGCCCGATAGTGAACGCCGCCGACGCCCAGCGCCGCGGCGTCCGGCCGCGAGCCCCAAATGACACCCTTCTTGATCAACGTCCGGCGCGACGCCGGACGCTGTCAGCGCCGTTCTCGGGCCCGCTGGCTTCACGCCGCCGGACGCCGAGGCTCGTTGAGCCGTGTCCGGCGCAAGCGCGCTATCTCTACCCCCAGCGTCCCGGGCGTAGTTCAATTTTGTGTAATGTCGTTGTTTTGCCGTCACCTTCGTTTCGACATGTTACTCAACAAGTATACCAACTTGAGCACGAGAGTTATCATGTTTTCACCACCACGATGCATCCGGCGCAATGGAAAATAGACGTTTCATTTTCCCAAACCCATCTCAACCCCGCAACCATCACCGCCTTCGCAAATGTGCCAACACCACCACATGTACATCACCATGTGCTCGTGTGTTAGCATTTTCACAACCAATTTCAAAGGTCGGGTTAGCTCTCTAGGTTAGAATGCATGCATATGATTGTTGAACCTAGAGGCACATGAGGATCGATATGTACGATAGTTTTCCCCTCTTTATAGTACGACTATTTGATCCTAAATCACTCACACCCTCTATGGCGTCTTGAGTGTAAAATCAAAATGGCCCTATAAATATACTTTCGCCTTGAGCCCATTTTGATCCTCGAACCACTCCAAGTTGCGCACTTGATCATCATTTGGATCACCTCGACCCATCCACCATGACCACTATTGACACCCGTTATAGCATAATTTTACTAGTCAACTAAACATGGATAAGGGATTAAAATGAATATCAACATAGACTAGGGGTCTAACTAACATAATTCCACGAGCTTTGGTGATTTATATCTTTTCAGGGACTTAACAGATAAATGCAGAGAAGAATGGAGAAAGTTTCGGAATATATTTCACATACAATGACAAGACTTAACCGTGAAGTAACTCGACCCGAAAAGTGGACTAAAACATTCTAGAAGACACCAGAAGACACCAGGAAGGACCTGACAGCATGGGCCCACCATGGCCTGGCGGCCGCCAGTGAGGATTAGGCCGGTCGCCAGGTGGGTCCCACCTGTCGGTCTCATCTTCCTAGGTCGGTTTCAAACCGACTTTGAGGTTGTATCTACACCGTTGTCAAGGTCGGTTTGATCTAAGGGCTATCATTCATCGCCAAGGCCTATATAAGAAGACCCCCTGACCCCAGGGTGAAACCCTAATTCATTCTATCTTATTCTATTCATTATCTCTCAGTTGTAGAGGTGTCCCAATGTAAGGATAACCTCTCTCTGGGATTAGTGAATTAGAAGTAGATTAGCAATGTAATTAGAAGTAGATTAGCCATATAATTAGAAGTAGATTAGATCTAACTTAGATCTAATCAAGAGTAAAGGAGAGTGGAGCTATGCTCCTGCTCGAGATGTCTTCGAGTATGGTATGTCTTTGTATCTTCTCTACAAGACTTATGATTCATATATTTATCTTCTCTATTCACTTCCATGCCTTTCATATATGGTTAAGTATAGTTGTTATGCTATTGCATGGGATCTTCGCTCGTATTGAGGACTCTAGTTATGCAAGGTAGCTAGAGTAGTAATCGATAGTGTAGACATGGTGTCTAGGCTGTTGGTTACCTGAGGTTGCGCCCAAACCTACGGATAGTTGTGGTAGCCCAGGGGTGACAGCCCTGTCAGGCCTTTGTAGTCCACCACGTATGGGTTGGTGTTTCGTAGAGCTTTTGGCAGCCTTCCCCCGGTTACTTCTTCCCAGTCTATTCGAGAACCGGAAAGGTACTGCTGCTCCAAAGTGCATTAGTGTAATTGCTATCATAGAACCTAAGTAATAGAGAAGTATTCAGGAACCTTGATCTCTCCCTTTGACCCCTTGATTAGTTTAGTTATTCTTTGATATCTTAGGTAGGTTATTATTTTATGCTTTGATATTTACTTATCCTTTAACAATTACCCCCTCACTAAAGTCTAGTGGTTTGCTAAGTTAGTGGATACATGATTGTGACTTATTAGAACTCTTTAGCCAAAGCTTCCCTATGGATACGATACTCTAGAATACTCATCCTAGGGAAAAGCTACAATGGTAGGTGTTCTGTGCGCTTGCGTAATCCTTTATATTCTTTTAGCTCTTAACAAATGCCAACAAGCTTTTTGACGCCGTTCGGTGGAAGCAATTGGCCTAAAGATTCTAATAATGATCATGATGTTCGCTAATTTAGTGTATCACTAGCTTTAGTAGGATTACCCTTGTTCTGTTGAGTTGTGGAATTAACAGACAAAAGATGTTGTTGCGACCTTCCGACAAGATTCCACAAGACAAGAAAAAGAAGAAAAAAAAGATTGAAGAACCCACGGTGCCGGATCATTCAAGATTCATCACACATTGGAACCCCGATATCTTAAGGTATGTATTTAAATATATATTATTCTAACCATGTATAGATTGAAGAAGAAGTCGCCGTCCCAAGAATTCAATGCACACATCTCGAGTGACGTACATAGAAGCTGCACATCGTGGTAAGTATGATCAATAAAGGTGAGAAAGTCTTGCTCATGGACTATAAATTGATTGAGTAGTTATCAGTTAATTTCTTGCATTGCATTGCATTACATGTTTACTTGAATAATCCGTGCATTCACTCCACTTAGTTTATGTTTTCTCATAATAGATCCATTGCATGTTTAGTTCTTTGCATATATCTATGTCGTTTTGCATCTAAAAGAAAACAAAATAAAAAAATATATAATAATAAAAATAAAAAAATATCCTCACCATGATCATGCTCTTTCATCTCTTTTTGATTAAATCTCTATAGTGCTTTGATGCTACCTTTGCTTACTATAGCATGCTTTGGTTTGGGAATGCTTCTATTTGCAAATAGGGTGTTTCTAAAGGACTTTAAATTAAGCGTGGTGCTTAGGTTAAATAGCCTCCCTTAATTAAATTAGACATGGAGTCTAGTTTGGTTATTGAACTAAGAATTGCTTGCGTAGACATTGGTTATTGTGTTGACTAACCCATGCAGAGAACTATCAAATCTAATTTGGGTAAGTTAAGAGATGAACTTCGGATCGTAGATGAAGCAAGGCATCGATGAACTCCAACCTTGTACAAAAGACACGGCTTATTCATCATTGATGGAAGAATTGTAAGTAT
Source organism: Hyparrhenia diplandra (assembly GCA_015847255.1). Lineage (NCBI taxonomy): Eukaryota > Viridiplantae > Streptophyta > Magnoliopsida > Poales > Poaceae > Hyparrhenia > Hyparrhenia diplandra. The sequence continues at coordinate 156,304 of JADLZK010012176.1, read as the reverse complement.
CAAATATCATTCACTCTGTCTTTTGCTACAAGTTACCTTTGCCTTGATCCACATGCTAGAGTGCAGCCACAAATAAAATGAGTTACAAGACTTGATAAATAAAATGCATTGCTAAGAGTAATCAAAGAACCATCTTTTCTATTAGCATAGATGAGATCATATAAACCTTGGACAACAACCCCTGCTTCAACCATGTTGTATATTCCCTCGGGTATGTGTCCACTAATATTTTGCAGAAAGAATATATGCTATGTCTATTCAATTAAGAAGAGTGTCATACAACATGATCTAGAAAAGCTATCACTTTCGAAAGAAGTGGATGGACAAAGTTACAAAGCCACAAGAACATCAAAGACAGGTAAGTGAATATAAATCACATATTTGTATACAATTTCGTCTTATGTTCTAAAGAAAAAAAAAATATATAATAATAATAAATATCTGAGCACATGAAGGCTCATGCTAAAAGAAACATGTTCCTAGGACAAGTTCCCTTCGGGTATTCTCGGTCACTAACCTTGTAGGAACAAAGAATGAGCAACGTCTAAGGACATGGTGATTGCAACACACGATTAGGGATGGTTCAAAGATTCACACTTGAAGTGCCGAAAGTGACGTGAAGGCTCAAGCATAGGGGATGAAGGTCGACTCCTCTAAAGATCATCCGACATACTCTTCCTCTACTCAAGCTCTGTCACTGCATGCCGGTTTGCAATCCCTCTACTCACTATTACTTTGTCTCTCTAAGTTTGTTTGGTTATCATATGTCATACATCAAAATCAAACTTAAGATATAATAAAATTTTTCACTAGAGAAAAAAGTAATAGTGAGCACTTGCTAATTAAAATATCCAATCAAAAAACTTCTTACGGCATAAAAGCAACCTTAAGCTCCATGACAGTTCTACCCTTTGTTTACAATTACTTGTATTCCTTGGGTATTTGTTGTCAACTAATATTACAGAATAAAATCATGAGAGGAGCAAAAAGGTCTAAGTACAATTTAAAGACAAGAAAGAAATAACGATACAATAAAGGAGACAAGTGAAGAACAGGGATACACAAGAAGCCAAATAAGGAAAGCTTCAAACAGATGGAAAGATCCACCACGAGGTGTTACGGTGCCGGCATGTTCTAACAATTAAGGTAACATCTTGAGGTAAGTTGTCAATAAATAAGTTTTCCTTCAATTATGGCGTGTTTATAAACAAATAGCCAAACATGTTAGAGCAACACCTTTGCCTGATCCAACTTTATTTCAACATGTTTCTTTAGTTGTTCCTACCACCATTCTCTTAATCTCTTAGTCCTCATCTTGTAAGCCAGAATGTTGTTTACCTTGCTTTGGAAGAACATAATCAATATCATGCCTTTGATACTTCATGCTTAGATAAGAAAACCCTTCCAAGAGTCAACGAGCTTGATTTGATCTGTCGAAAGTTTTAACCACAAACAATCATGCTCAATCTTCTCGATCTTGTCACCCAAGTTAGGTTTAAGAAAAGTGTAATAAATCAACTCTATCTTGTTTGATGTGCCTATAGTTAGAGAAGAATGAATGAAGTTTTGGTTCCGTTGGTGTTTTCCCACCAACAGAGCCCATGCACTTGATCTCTATCATGACTTTGCAAGCGTGACACACTTTGAGCAAAAAAAAGGTGGAGAAGCCTATCGCCTCTCCAAAATTCAACAAGAGAATGTCCTACAAGCATGCACACTAAACAAGAAGCCGCTTACGCTTCACTCCAACTCATAAGACCAAATTTAAGAACATGGGTGACGCCGCCCTTCACCATCTCAAGGAGCACGACCGTCAAGATCGATAATACACTCAAGGAAATGACAAGGTAAGAAGTCTCGTTCGAGAGGACTTAAAACACCGAATCCTCGCCGAAAAGGTAAGATCGGTAGTTATCCATATTTACTTTATTGCATTGCATAATTGTTTTCCTTTAGCATATTTACATTATAGCACAAGCCTTGCATTTGAAAAGAAAAAAAAAATATTTGTTTGTTGCATAGACATGAAAAACTCTAAGCCCCATGTGAGTAATTTTATGGCGTGTGACAACCCATAAGGATATTTACTGTGGTGGCATAAAAATAAAATAAATATGCATGCATCATCATCTTTATTTGCATAGAAAATCCAAAAAAATATTAATGTTGCTTTGAACTACCGCCTTAAAAGGAATAATCTTAATCTTTGGCAACAAGAAGCAACGTGGCTAACCCCTAACGCTTAATCAAGTTCCACTAGCTTTGTTGTCTATTTGAGTTCAGCAGATCCCAAGGAAGAGAGACATGACACACATGGTGTTTAGCGTTAAAGAAGATCAATCACCACCATCACTATCTACCTCTACTTCCAACCATCAAGAACATCAAAGACTATGTCAACATCTAGCTTGGGGGAGGGCAACCCCCATGTATCCAGGTAAGTATTCTTATACCTTATTTAATTTTAGCTAGATTTGTTTGCTTTATTAGAAAGATATAAAAAGATGCATAACTAAGAAAACTAAATAAATAGAGTCTATCTAGTCTTTACTAAAGAGTCTTTATTAGAGTGTGGTAATAAAATAAACTCAAAGATAATCTCTAGCCTTGGAGATGATGAATAGTTGTCTCCGTTATAATTTCTTTCAAGTACCTACCTTTCAAGCTTAATTTCTCTCGAGCTTTTAATGCAACCGCTTTGACTTGAGATTACTCAAACCTGAAACCTGTGGGTAGCAAATGCTTGCTCTAAAGTCTAGGTAATTGACGGATATGATATATGAGAGTCTGAGCTGCTATTTATCTTACTCCTAGTGATACTAGATTTCTAGAGATTTATCTTTTGAAAATTAAAGTGCACATGATAAGTTCCTGTGTGACAAGAGTGTTGAACCTCCTACCACAAGCCATATATACATGCTCTCTAGATTAGGAAAACCTTTTGACATATATATAGGCTGCTTGCTTTGCATTGAGTTTGTTCAATCTTTGTGGACCCTTAGAAACTTGTCATGCTGATCATGCACACTCCACTCCACCACACTCTATTCCACTCCACTCTACACCACTTGCATTTATGCTACTTCTACTACTGAAGTACGCATCCACAAAGCATCCACAAAACATCCACCAAAAATGTTCTACTCTTATCCTGGGAGAGAACAACCAAAAATATTCCCTATACCCATACACTCATTCATTGCTAGCCAATATCTTACAAAGGCTCCATTGTATTTATTTATCTCTCAAAAGTTATTACAAAAGAGATCTGAGTTGTAGATTAAAAAAAAAGGAGATGAAAAATGGACAAAAGTCCTACGGGCGAGTAGAGCCTACCTCCCTAAGAAAAAGAAAGGGAGATGAAAAATGGACAAAAGTCCTACGGGCGAGTAGAGCCTACCTCACGGGGCGAGTAGAGCCTACCTCCCTAAAGAAAAAGAAAGAATAAAGGAGAGTTAAAAAATGGACAAGTGTCCGATGAAAACAATGGGTACTTAGATGCTCGCCTCTCCATAAAAGAAAAATAAAGAAAGAAAAAGATACAACCCAGGTTCTCTATAAAGTTTCCAAATCCAAAAGAGAGAAGATTCCTCAAGGAGCAAAAGTAAGATTTCCCATCATCTATTCTATTCACTTCACTACATGCTTTACTACATTCCCTACCATCTATATTCTATCCACCATACACATGCACCACTTGATCAGTGTGACTTGTAACTTTGGATCCATTGCTTGAATTTACAATATATGCTTAGTAAGTAGATTTAATCTTCTCCTACCTATAAACTCCACATATAAGCCTTAGATTTAGGGTGAGAGAAAAGAAGGCATAGTGTCCTACTGCCTTATTCTAAAAATACCACATACTATGAGAGAAAGGCAACACAACATTATTGCCTAAGTGAGGATCCACAAATACCACAAATGAGAGATTAGAGAAAGTCATACTGGGAACTTTGAGTTTTATTTTGAAAACCCGCAAAAAACTCCGAATGAAGGTTAAACAAAGAGTTGGAGATATGGTGCTTGACTTGATTGTTCTATCTTTCAATTGCTCAAGATCCTAAGAAAAAGCTATAAGCTCCATGGTTAAAGGTAATATGAGTAAGTTAAAGGTTGAAAAAAAAGAGTTTTTTCTAACATAGAGGAGAAATTTTGTTTGAAAGCATGTGTACTTTTAAGGTGTGAAAGCGTTGTAGCAACTCCTGATCCATTGCTAAGTTTGGCTTTGCTAGGGACTAGCAAAGGGTAAGCTTGGGGGAACTTGTTGACACCTGTTATAGCATAATTTTACTAGTCAACTAAACATGGATAAGGGCTTAAAATGAATATCAACATAGACTAGGGGTCTAACTAACATAATTCCACGAGCTTTGGTGATTTATATCTTTTCAGGGACTTAACAGATAAATGCAGAGAAGAATGGAGAAAGTTTCGAATATATTTCACATACGATGACAAGACTTAACCGTGAAGTAACTCGACCGAAAAGTGGACTAAAACATTCTAGAAGACACCAGGAAGGACCTCGACAAAGATGGGCCCACCATGGCTTTGCGGCCGCCGGTGAGGATTAGGCGGCCGGTGGGTCCCACCGCCGGTCTCATCTTCCTAGGTCGGTTTCAAACCGACTTTGAGGTTGTATCTACACCGTTGCCAAGGTCGGTTTGATCCAAGGGCTATCATTCATCGCCAAGGCCTATATAAGAAGACCCCCGACCCTGTGGTGAAACCCTAATTCATTCTATCTTATTCTATTCATTATCTCTCGCTTGTAGAGGTGTCCCAATGTAAGGATAACCTCTCTCTGGGATTAGTGAATTAGAAGTAGATTAGCAATGTAATTAAAAGTAGATTAGCCATATAATTAGAAGTAGATTAGATCTAATCAAGAGTAAAGGAGAGTGGAGCTATGCTCCCGTTCGAGATGTCTTGAGTATGGTATGTCTTTGTATCTCACTACAAGAATACCGATTTTTTATGACAAAAAGCGACCTCATGATTTGGGGCCTAAAATCGTCATATAATGTGCCATAATATGACGGAAAACACGTTTGTCGTCACAAAATGCAAACACCATGACTATTTGTGACGCCTGAAAAATGGTCGCCACATTATACTACCCCGCTTCGTCATATATTGTGGGCGTAGGGCACCCATGCGGCGGGGGTTTTTTTTATGACGCCGGATTTGGTGTTTTGTGACACGAATTGGTCACGTAAAATAAATAGCAAAAAAAGGCAAAAATAAGGCGGGAGTCTCGAACCCGGGGCGAGCGGGATGGAGGTTTCGCGCCTTGACCATTGCGATACGTGGGAACATTCGTCCCGTGAGTGTAGTATAGAATGTTAAAATTCGAGACGAGTCGGGTTGACCGTGGGCCCATCCGCCGGCCACTCTATCCTTATTCACCGCGTCGCGTTAACGCTACGTTTTTCACCCCCACCGTCACACCGTCACATTCACTCCCCCTCCTCTCCTCTCGATTCGATTCACCGCTCCCCTCTCCTAGGGTTTCCGCCCGCCGCCGCCGCCGCCGCCGCAGCCCCACCCCGGCTCGCCCCGACCGCCATGGTCCGTCCCAGGAGAAAGCGGAGCGTCGGACCCCGCGACGGGATGTGGAGTGCCAGGTGGACCCCGCCGCCTACGGGTGCTCCGCCGACCATGGCCTCCACCTCGAGGAAGCCGCCGGCCTCCAAGAAGCCGTCGGCCTCCAAGAAGGCGTCGGCGGTGCGGGCAACCAAGCGTGCGAGGCCGCTGCCCATGCTATGGAGGCGGCGGGCACACCTAGGGAGGAAGATCCCCGGGTCGGGGTAAAACCCCGCCGTCTTCGACCAAGAAGACGGCCGCGGCGCGGCCGGGCGAGCAAGGGCGGTGCTTCCACGAGCAAGGGCGGGGCAACGGCGCGGCGTCGGGGGGCAAGGCCGGGGCTTCTACGAGCAAGGGCAAGGCCAAGGCCAAGGGCAAGGCCACGGCTTCCGCCGGCAAGGCCAAGGCGCCGGCGAGCATCGCAGACTGCGCGCCTCCGGCGATGGAGATCCGCAGGAGTGCTTCGAGGGCTACATCGACTGTCGCGCCCGCGCGGCGGCACTCCATGTGTCATCAGCTCCCTGGGCTCGGTTCCCACTCCAAAATGCCATCATGGAGCAAATGGCCCCTCCCTACGCCGCAGGAGGTAAGTGTTTAGTCCAACTTGATTTGTAGAATCTAGATTAGTTCATTTGTAGAATCGAGAGTGTGAGGTAGAGATTTGGCCAATGATGCATAATGATTTCAGTAGATGGCTACTAATTTGGTAGTTCGTTTGTAGAATCGTAGGTATGATTAGGTAGATAGCTAATGATTTGGCCAATGATGTATAATGATTTCAAGATGGCTACCGATTTGGTAGTTTCTAATTTTAGTAGACTGTTATTGGCCAATGATGGATAATGATTTTAGTAGATGGCTAATAATTTGGTAGTTTCTAATTTGAGTAGACAAGTTATTGGCCATGTGCATAATTTAGTGAATGCAATAATGAGATGGTCGCCTTTATGTGAACACTAGTTCTTCTACCTATCTCTATTCATGTCGGAATCCAATATGCTTGTATCAACCACTGTTCAGCAACAATTGGGTTAGGATGGTTGTTTGGTGCCCCACCAAAGTTTAGCATGTAAGGGTGTAAGGAATATATGCATGGAAGGGTGTAAGGAATATATGCATGCAAGGGTGCAAGGATTATATGCATGCAAATCGGTTTAATGATTATATACATGCCAATGCCAACATGCCAAGGGTGTAAGGATTATGGTGGCTAGGAATCAATCAACCCCTAACTCAAGCCGATGGCTGATCGATGGAAGAATAGGCATATTCCATGCTGTCCATTCATTTTTTGTTTCTCATCTTCAATTAAAAGGCGCCATTAGATATAAGAAAAAAGGACACCAAATTAAGAGGCATGTGTTTGATCAATTCACATAATTAATTTGTTTCGATTTTGCGGCGCCCAGTGGTACAAATTGGGAAAAGCATTCCTCATCCCGGATTTTACAAAGATCGTTGGGGACCATCCAATCCAATGCAACACTAGATCTAATCTAAGTGATGGCATAGGATGGAATGGGGCTACGTGTTGTTAGCCCAATGAGGACTCGTGTTTTTTTTACAAAGAAGAAATCATTATTTTCCCCAATGAAACTTATGTTCCTTTCTCAAATTCATTATTTTACAAAGATGTAGTCATTAGATTATCCTATGATATATAGAAATGTGTTTTTGGTATAATATCCGTCTCTTTTATGTATTTATCATATGATATAGCATTATGTTTGGTGAGTAACCTACTATATCCTATCAAACCGATCCTGCTTTCTCAAACTAATAACACTTGCTTTTGTTTAGACTTTCCAGATCTCCAAGACCGCACTCATGAGCGCCATCACCGCCTCGATCCACCGAAAGCCGTTGAACCGTAGGCTCGCCGCTCGCCCCTCGAAGGTGGCCGAAGCTCACCGAACCGGGTCCGTAAGGACCCGACCTGCAGGAAGGTGGACGCCTTCCGCCAGGACCTGGAGGGCGTCAAGTCCAAGGTTGGCCACCTCCAGCAGGGCCTTGGATGACGCCCTCCCGGGCAAGAAGTGATGGCGCCCCCGAGCCCCTCCGCAAGACCCCCGCATGACCCCTCGCGACCTTTTGGTAGCCCACCGTTTAGTGGGCTTATTATTTTGTGAACAATGTGTATGTATTGTTTGTCGGATGGATGGATGGATGCAGGATGATCTTTAGATTAGTTAGTAACTTAGTATATGTATGTGGTCGCATGGATGGATGCAAAACACCTATTTATTATTATATATGTAGGGATGGATGAAGAACAACTAATATTAGTGCTAGTGTAGGGATGGAGAACAACTAATATGTATTAGTAATGCGTATATATATATTCGGTCTTTAGCTCACTTTTGGTATATTATTATTGTTGTTGTGATTGATTGTAACATCCCCAAATTTCCACGAAGGGAAATTCACGATAGATGTATAACATGATAGTCTCCGAGGATCATTCCATCACATTATTCAAATTACAAATCGATTCAGAGTGAAACTTCGAATAAAAGAGTACATATAGAAGGGTATTATTATTACATCGCCACTTGGCGGAAGCAAACAGTCACGCAAAGATCCGTATCGGCTAGAAAGCGCTGCGAAGCGTCCATTATCCATCTTCACTTGAGCGTAAGCACGAAACCATCTAATCCTCCAAGTAGCCGAAGTTCACCTTGCAAACTAAAAATGACTTTCAAGACAATGAGTAATCGGGCTATTTCCCACCCTATGTTTTGCTTTTGCTTTGTGGTGCTTTATGGAATGCAAAGGATATATCAAAAGGCCTATATTTGGTCAGTAGTTTCCTATGCAAGCATCAAGTTTAATAAATAAACAAGTTTTAATTCCATTCCCAAAGATCACACCAACCCCGGTGTAATGCCCAAAACCAACATCATATCAAAGCTCGATCCATTCCCACACCACATCTCATATCTCACACCATCGCCAAATGGCGAGCGACCCTTCAACTCCTTCTTCGGCCCTTAACCGGCTCTCGACCCGCAGCTCTCACCAGAACCCCAAACCACACTCAACTCGGGATGAGAAGAGAAAACACCCTCACTACTCGGAGAAGTTGGACCTCAAGAAAACCTAGCCAAAAGACCGGCGCAAACCGAGGGTAGTCCAGGCAAAAAGGCCGCCAAAACCCCCAAGTAGTCCAGTTCTAGACGTGTCCTAGCCCGAAGGCCTGACTATACGTATAGATTTACAACTCTGCAGAGCGTGTACTCAAGACCACACGGTCGCCATCATCGGCATAGGCAAGTGCCTAGGCCGACGCACGGAGACCACCTAGTCGACAATGCCACCTTACCACTCAAATGCGGGAAGCCAGGAGTACCACCGTCACCGAGACCGTGAGAACGACGTGATCGAGCACTCCCGCTGCTCAAGATCAACCCCCGCCGTCTCGGCAGGATGGAGGCACTCGGGGCCCGTCACACGCTATAACACTAACCGCTACCACCTAGTAAGTATGGCATCATCCAAGTAGATGGGGCAATCCGCAACCCGCCCATACGTAAGACGCGTGAGGTGAGCACCAATTCCCAAGATCCTGTGTCCTCGAAGATACAAGTCCTTAGGTAGGACCAAACAAGACATCTTCCAAACTCCATTTCCCTTCGATCCCGTCACACAGAGTTAGCACCGGTACCCAAATCCGTCAGAGTTACCCACCACAGGTAGGACAAAGTGGGAGAGGCCCGTAAGCACACTCCCAAGAAGATCGGGTCTCGGCGACTGTCAGAGATCCCGCCTCGTCGACACAACCCTCACCACACACCCAAGGCATACATAGAATCTCACTCACCACATGACCTCAGTCACCGCACCAAAGTCGCCCACAAACATACTCAACGCCCGCTCATATATCCCGGATCATATATATAACACGTAAGTGGCACCGATAGCGAAAAGATATAATAAGCGCATGGCTAAATCTATCGGCGGTATGCAGGTGATGGGTTGCGACAAGGTATAGGCTTCACAAGCATTCTACTCATGCAATCCTAGCATATAGCACTGCAACATAAAGTAAAGCGCTAGCAATCTATCATGACATGCGTAATAGGATCTACGAGGTGGGTGGGAAATTAGCACCTCAAGGGTCCTTCGACTCCGAGCCGCCCTCCTCGCGTAGCTCCTCCTCCGAGACGAACGTAACGTAGAGTCGCGATAGCGACTCCTATAGGCATTCACAAAGAAGCAAATCAAAATCCAAAAACTCCAAAGCACTCATGGATAAGCCTATGACGTAGAGCTTGATTTTAGAAGAATTTGGACTCTTGTTTCATAATTTTCCGAGTTCGTATGAATATTCTACAATTTCCGAAGGTTTAAACACATTCGAAAAAGGAAAAGGTTGGTTTAACCGAGAACCCGACACGTGGCGCAAAGTGATTGGTCGTGGATCGCTGGCCGTAGCCGACAGGCGGGCCAGGCGATGTCATCGCATGACGCCACACGGATGACGTCGGCAACAACGTCTTGGTCCGGGCGATAGAGGCTTACATGTGGGACGAGGATGACGCCACTGCGTGGCGCCACGATGACGCCGCCAGGCGACGCACGGCCCAAGACGCTACCGCTGGCCGACACATGGGTCCCACGGCTTTAGTCACCGGCGGTGGGGTCACCAACCGTTGACCGATCCAACGGTCAACCTTGATCGGGCCCGGACCGGGCTCGGTGGGCGGATCGGTAGGTATCGGGCGGGTTGGGCCACCCGCCCCGCACACGTGTCGGCGCTCTTGGGAGGCCACGTGGGCAACCCGGGCCTCCGTTGGGCTTGGCCTCTGAGCTGTCGAAAGGCGCGTGGCTCACGCAGTGGACATCTTGTTCTTTGGTCTATAGACCACACGGGGGTCTATGGTGGGCATGGTCCATATGCTGCCGGCCGCTCGGCTCACGGGTGGAACAAACTCACGCGCCGGCGGTCCCGCCTCTTTCCCCGATCTTCCTACGCTGCCACGGCGGCGGCGCCTCGCCCGGCGGCGAGCTCACGCGGGCGGCCGCCTCCTTCTCCGGCGGCGGCGGCTCCTTGGTGACCACCTTCAAGACGGGCGGCGTTGAGTCGTGGCTAGGGACACGCCGGGGTGGGTAGACTAGGGCTGCGGCGGGGCGGGCGCCCGGCACGCGCGGCGGTGGCGGCGCGCGGCGGCAATGGCGGCTCCGGCGAGATTGGGGGCTCAAGCTGCTCTCCTTCTTCTCGATTAGGCGGCCCCGGACGGTCACTGGCGAGGCTCGTGTGGTGGCGGCGTAAGAAATTTGACGACGCCGCCGAGCGTCCCGCGCCCGGCGGCGAAGATGGGTCTTGCCGGGCGGCGGGCGGCGGCGCTGCCACGACGAGGGGAAGCTCCGTCCCCGCCCCCCTTTACCGATTCATATCCCAAGTGTGTCGGCGATAAGCGCCCACGGGCGACCAAAACCGCGACGGAGTCCACACGTGGCGAGGGCACGCTACGAGCTCGGCGGCATGGTGGCTGCGCGGCATGAGGCCTTGGCGTAGCCTTCTTCTGATCCGCCTACGGGGTTCGGTGCGCCCCCGTCGCGGTGAGGCTCAACGACGCGATCTCGACGGCGGTGACGCGGCCGGGTCGGGCGAACGGCGGCGACATGGCGGCGCTCCTCGGCGACACAAGGCAAGGTTTGGCAAGGCAACGCCTTCCCTTCCCCGTAGTGGTTCGGCTCGATGCGGTGCAGCGAGGCGGACCTCACCGCCTTCTCCTTGGGCCATCGAGGTGGTTTGGTGCGCGAGGGCTGCCTCGCCATGGCCGAGCTTCGACCATGGCGGCACATGCACGCAAGCAACGCGAAGGCGGGGTCTTCTACCTAGTCCAGCTAGCTAGCTAGGTTCGGCAAGACGAGGTGGAGCTCGTCGGCCTTATCTCGACGAGCGAGGCGGCCTGGTTTGGATGGGAAGCACGTGCGGCACAGCGACGCGGACTCGGCAACATGGCGAGGCTCGACGGATGTCGCCGGCGAAAGCGAAGAACGGTCTCAATCGTGGGAGGCGGTACAAAGGCTCCCCCTTTTCTTCGATTGAAGTCGTCGGTGAGCCGAAGGGCTCATCTATGACAGCAAACGGGCTTTGGTGAGCCTCTACGGCCATTCTCTGGCAGGCGTGGTGGCCGGAGGCGGCGGTTGACATGGCGGTGGCCATGGTGTGGCTCCGGTGAGATCGGTCCTCCCGATCTAGGCCAAGGGAGGGGCTTCTTTCCTAATCTAGCTTGGCGGTTGGGTGCGGCTTGACGTGGCGGAACTCGACGACGCAGGCTCGACAAGCGCGGTGGCCGGAGTGAGACCGAACAGCCTATGGCATGGCGGCGTCGACGGGCGGCGGCGCACGGCAAGGTCAAGCGGCCGGTCGACTAGGTACTCATCTAGGCGGACAAAAAGGGTGCCTTCCTGCGCAACGTGTCAAGGCGGACTCGATGGTGGAGGTCCGCGCGAGATTGGTAGCGGTTCGGCCGAACACGGCGTTGCCATGGTTGGTCGGGTGGCCATGGCGACGCGTTCCGGCTCAGCGGCGTTCCCGTCCCGCGGGCTCGGCAAGGCCGGCCATCCCCTCAAAAGGCGTGGCTTAATGCGGCGCGCACCGGGTGTTCATACAAAAGGGCCGACCCGCCGTTCGCTCCGTGAGATGGAACGCGGCGGCGCTGAGACTACGGCGGCGAAGCGCGGGCATGGGGGTGTGCTCACCGCGGGTCGCCGGCTAGCGGCCGGGATCGAGGTGGGGCGTGGTGAGGGCGGCCAGAGAGGTCCGGGCGTCGGCAACCGACGGGTCCCCCTTGCTCGCGGCCTACAGCGGCAAGAACGCCCGTTCTCGCGGCTTCGGTGGCGACGATAGCGGCGGCCGTCGCTCCCCCTCTTGGCGCTCGGTAGGCGGGCGGCGGGTTGCGTTCGGTGGCGGTCGTGGCTCGGGCGTGGCGAGCAGGTGTCGTGCTCGCGGTTCTCTTCACGCCCTCCGGCTGCGGTCGGCGGCGGCGGTGCTCTCGCAGCGGCTTGACGACAATGGTGGCGTCGGCCCTCCTCTTCCCCGCCTTCTTCTCCTTCCCCCCCTCCTTCTTTCTTTTGGTGGTCAGAAAGGCAAAGCCACAAGTGTGGCGGCGATGCACTTGGGAAACCCTAGGGTCCGGAGGCTCCTCTTCTTATAGGGCGGCGCCATGGGTGAGGTCGGACGGCCAATCGAGGCCGGCGCGATCAAGCGGTCACACGCGGCCGATGGGACGTGCGGACAGCGGGCGGCGTGGGCGCATCCAGAGCCGCGGCGTTGCTCGACCCGAACGGCCGGTCGCGGCCGGCGCCCGGCAGGCGGCGCGTATCGCGGTAGAGTTGCGAGCGCAATCTTTACCTCAAGGCCGGGTTTTTTTGCGTCCGTGTCCCCGTGGCTGGCTTGGCGGCACGGCCCCGGGGGGCGCGCTTCGTCCTCGCGCGGAGCGGGGAGGTGAGCGGGATCGCGGTGCGGCGCCTGCACATAACGCGGGCGGCGGCAGGTTTCACGCTTTCGTTTCGGGCGCGAGAGGGGGAGAGGGAAAAAGATGACCGCGCGGACCTTGTCCCCACGCCGTCGGCGCCGTGAGAAGGGTGAGGGCGAAAAGGCGGGAAATACCCCCGCTTATGTGCCACAAATGGGCGTGCGGCTTAGGGAGCCAGCCCGTTCGCGGTTCGCTTGGCCAGCGTGCGCTAAGGCGCCGTGGCCGGGCGGACCTACTTTGTGCATGGGCGGGGCGGGGGAAAGGTGGCGAGCCGGCCACTCGGCTTACTTTGGGCTAGCTAGCAAAATACGGGCCGGAATGGCCTTTGCCATTTTCTTCCTCTTTCTAGTTTCTTTTTCTATTTTCTAATTTCCACTTCTAACTAAACCATGGGCACCTATGTGCACATACATGTGTTACCAACATGTACATGCCCTTAGTGGGGTCCACTAGGGGTCATTAGGGGTTTAGGTCCCATGTCCAAGGGTTGGCAACACACACAAAATCGATTTGACAAATTAAAGTTGATTGATTTTATCCACCACATAAAATCAAAAAGAGCCAAATCACAAGTTGATTAAGATGCAATGCTCACACATGCTAGCTAGGGTCTACTTGTGCAACTACAAGTTGTCTTCCTAGCATGTCACATACCAAACATGGGTTTGTTTGCAAAAATTTTTGTTGGTTGTGATTTTTGGTGTTTGGTAAATTTCGTGGGTTGTTACATTGATCTTCCCTTTTCTTTTGCATTTGGAGTTTCTAAGTTCATAGTCAATTGCTCATTTAATTTAGATTCCAAGGCAAAACACTATTGTGTTAATTTTAAATTTTTCGATTTGGATCCTCGTTGAACAGGAAGAAAACTCTCACAAAATTAAGGATGCATTGCTCATTTGACTAGGAAGAAAACGGCAAAAAATAAAAAAAAACGACGACTAGTGGTTTTTGAACTACGCTTTCCGAACGCTTGCTCGGATGCAAAAGTCACCTAAATACGGAATGTAGATCTCGATGAGTTATGAACTTTCCGTGTTCATGACTTTTCAAACGGAGGCCGCCTAGGGCCCCAAAACTCGTCCCCGAGCCGCAAAAATTTGAAAATTCGAAATTCGAGCCGTCGGTTCGAAAACCGAAAAATTTGACTCTAATACCGAACGTAGGTCTTGAAGAGACCTACAAAACATGTGTTCATGACTTTTTGATTTGGATCCATCTAGAGCTTCGAAAACTGGCCCGAAGGCCCCGATTTCGAATTGACCAACGTTTGACTTGGTCAAACCTCGGCCAAACGGAGCACTAAACGGCCTCGGATGAAAAACTTTTGAACACGAAGTTGATAGAACTCGTCAGGATCTACATTCCATATATAGGTACTTTTTGCATTTGAGGAAGTGCTGGTGAACCCTAGTCGCAAATCCACGTATCTCACAGAGAGTTTATGCAACTCTGTGGGCGACTAGTGGTTTTTGAACTACGCTTTCCGAACGTTTGCTCGGATGCAAAAGTCACCTAAATACGGAATGTAGATCTCGATGAGTTATGAACTTTCCGTGTTCATGACTTTTCAAACGGAGGCCGTCTAGGGCCCCGAAAACTCGTCCCCGAGCCGCAAAAAATTTGAAAATTCGAAATTCGAGCCGTCGAAAGTTCGAAAACCGAAAATTTGACTCTAATACCGAACGTAGGTCTTGAAGAGACTTACAAAACACGTGTTCATGACTTTTCGATTTGGATCCATCTAGAGCTTGGCGGCCCGAAGGCCCCGATTTCAAATTGACCAACGTTTGACTTGGTCAAACCTCGCCAAACGGAGCACTAAACGGCCTCGGATGAAAAACTTTTGAACACGAAGTTGATAGAACTCGTCGGGATCTACATTCCATATATAGGTCCTTTTTGCATTTGAGGAAGTGCTTGGTGAACCCTAGTCGCAAATCCACGTATCTCACAGAGAGTTTATGCAATTCTCGTGGGCGACTAGTGGTTTTGAACTACGCTTTCCGAACGCTTGCTCGGATTCAAAAGTCACCTAAATACAGAATGTAGATCTTGATGAGTTATGAACTTTCCGTGTTCATGACTTTTCAAACGGAGGCCGCCTAGGGCCCCAAAACTCGTCCCCGAGCCGCAAAAATTTGAAAATTCGAAATTCGAGCCGCCGAAGTTCAAAAACTGAAAATTTGACTCTAATACCGAACGTAGGTCTTGAAGAGACCTACAAAACACGTGTTCATGACTTTTCGATTTGGATCCATCTAGAGCTTCAAAAACTGGCCCGAAGGCCCCATTTCAAATTTTGATCTCTAGCTCTATCTACACCATTGGATGGATGAGATCAAGGGTTGAAATGAAAGTGAAACCCTCCCTCCTTCCCTCTTCCTCTCCCTCTCTTTTTTTCGCAAAACGAGCGGCGAACGGGCTCACGGCGGGCGGCTAAAAATTTCGTAACCTTATCCTATCATCCCACCTACCCAACCCCTCCTCCTCTCGATTCATTCACCCTGCTCCTCTCTTCCTCTCCTAGGGTTTCCGCCGACGCCTCCGCCACCACCCACTCCCGGCGCCGTAGCCCACTCCCCGACTTTGGCGCCGACCGCCATGGTCGTTCAAGAGAAGGTCCACCGTGCGGGACCCCGTCCGTGGACGGGTAGTGGGCCGCCGAACCCCGCCGCCTACCGAACCTCCTCCTCCTCCGTGGGAGGCCGCCGGGTCACGCGCGGGACTCATCTGCGCCCGGACCCCGTTCGTCGTCCGCGGCGATCGACCTCGCAAAGCAACTCCGCCACCATCGCCCGCGACCCTGCGCCACCCGAGCCCTATCGATTTGAAGGCGACCCCGAACTCGCAAGATCTTGTTGCGTGGCAACCTCACCGCCATCGTGCTCCAAATGGCCATTCGGGTATGAAATCTCCGTCCCGTATACGAGATTAGGGTCAAGTTATCTCAGAGATCTTTAGTATAGGTCCTAATTTCAGTACATTGTAGGTCTTTACTTGCTTTGTAGAATCAAAGGTTTCTTTACAAAGAAAAAATCATTATTTTCCCCATATGAAACCGATGTTGCTTTCTCAAAAACATTATTTTACAAAGCAGCTAGTCCCGTGATACAAAGACTGCTCGGTCACTTGGTGAGTAACTTACTAAATCCTATCAATCCGATGCCGCGTTCTCAAACTAATAACATTCCATCTAATTGAGTAGACTTGTTATTGCCAATGATGCATAATCTGAGGTGCCCGGGTTCCTTTATGTTGAATTCATGGTAGTCATAATGCCATGGCTCACGCCCATTCCCAAGCAAATCCGAATGGTCACCGCCATTCGGATGGTCGGGAGTGGATGTAGCCATGGCTCCATGCCTACTATGAGCTTGAGAGTTGGTACTTTATCTTGAGGCTTGTGAGGACCGGAAAGGTGAGGTACAAATGTGGTTTGTTCTCATTTAGTTCATCGAATCATCGAGAAACTTACATGCCTCGGCCAGATTGGACTTGTGAGGAACCGTGAGCTTTCTTGATGCCCGAGGTCGAAAGCTTTCGATGATTTCATGCCCTAAATGATGTCATATTTGCAACAAGAGTTATGCTTTGATCCTTATGCTCCAAGGCAAAACATGAATTGTGATGAAACCATTGTCCGAGTCAACTATTAACTCTTAATCATGTGAACTTGTTGGGGCTTTTGATCGGTTTGTTGTCATTTGCGGCCGGACGCCTCTTTTGAATTATGGCCAATGATGCACGAGCACCTTTGTTGCTTTGTTTTCACGTGGTCGATGTCGAATGTTCTAGCATCATCCGCAGCTATGCAACAATTGTGTTGTGTCAAACTCAAGTCGACGGCAAAAAAGGTGGATGATTCCGAACATACGGTACACGACATGTGTTGACTTATGGGTGTTATTCATATACCGAGGCCTCTACAATATTGAGTGAAATTACTAGACCTATGATGCGAACTTATTTGCCATTGAACCCGTGGGTTAACGTCCACTCATGCAACACTAGAGCTGATCTAAGTGATGGCAGGGGGATGGATGTGAGCACGAATGTTATGGCTATTCAAGCCGAGGCTAGCATACCTAATCCTATCAATATCTAATCCTATCATCCGTAATCTTGTTGATCTACTCTATCCGGGCCGTTTCTTGTCTAATTGTCACTATTATTTGGTTAGTTATCTGATTATATATTTTTTTGTTGGTGTAATCCATTGCGTATTGAGGTGATGGTGATGACATATGGAGTACATGGTGGCTACAAGTCAGCACATTCATTTGCAATGTGAGTACATTCATAGATGATAGATATGTTGGTCAGTAGCACTAGGAATCGAAACCCGATTCTTTTTGACATGATTAAAATATACTATTGATTTTCATTACTTTGGAAAATTGCTTTAGAGTTACATGAGTTCATGCCATCAAATGAAAAGTGTGATTCCATTAGTTACTATTTGCATAGTACATTTTCCCTCGGTGACTTCATTATTTTATTTTTTTTTGTTTGACAGTCACGGGCCGGAACTTGCAATGGCTACCGGCTTGAACTTGCAATGGTCTGGCGGTGGGTTGGAACCTTGTATGGTGCGTGAACTTGGTGCTTGCAGGTTGGCTACAACTTGGCCCTAGATGTTGGAATTTATTTAGTTGGCTGAGTCATTTTCTTTTTAAGTTTTGTTGTATGTTTGTACGAAACATGTGTTCAAACAAGCACTTTTTGTATGGTCATTATGGTAATATAATTGGTTTTGTGGTTTATTATTATCCTTATTATTATTGTTTCAATTTGGTTGGGCCCCTAATATGGGCCTGGACCCTAGATGCGAGGGCCTCACAATATGTGACGACTTCTAACCATGGTTAACTATCTATACATGACAAACTTCTTATCGTCACAAAAACTAGCATAACCGACCTCTTAACCATGGTTAAAACACTATATATGACACAAGATTGTATTACAAGACGCGTTGACCCGTGTCACAAAATGTAGTATTATATGACAGAAGCGTCACTAAATGTTTTGATGTTTTGTGACGAACACCAAAATCCGCCACGCGCGAGACATTTTATGACGCCGATTATATGACAAAACCCATGACGGACGGATTCCGTCATAACTACACTTTTTGTGACACATTTGGGCTATACATGACAAAATTCATTTGTCTTGGAATGTCAGATTTCTTGTAGTGTCTTCTCTACAAGACTTATGATTCATATATTTATCTTCTCTATTCACTTCCATGCCTTTCATATATGGTTAAGTATAGTTGTTATGCTATTGCATGGGATCTTCGCTCGTATTGAGGACTCTAGTTATGCAAGGTAGCTAGAGTAGTAATCGATAGTGTAGACATGGTGTCTAGGCTATTGGTTACCTGAGGTTGCGCCCAAACCTACGGATAGTTGTGGTAGCCCCAGGGGTGACAGCCCTGTCAGGCCTTTGTAGTCCACCACGTATGGGTTGGTGTTTCGTAGAGCTTTTGGCAGCCTTCCCCGGTTACTTCTTCCCGGTCTATTCGAGAACCGGAAGGTACTGCTGCTCCAAAGTGCATTAGTGTAATTGCTATCATAGAACCTAAGTAATAGAGAAGTATCCAGGAACCTTGATCTCTCCCTTTGACCCCTTGATTAGTTTAGTTATTCTTTGATATCTTAGGTAGGTTATTATTTTATGCTTTGATATTTACTTATCCTTTAACAATTACCCCCTCACTAAAGTCTAGTGGTTTGCTAAGTTAGTGGATACATGATTGTGACTTATTAGAACTCTTTAGCCAAAGCTTCCCTGTGGATACGATACTCTAGAATACTCATCCTAGGGAAAAGCTACAATGGTAGGTGTTCTGTGCGCTTGCAGAATCCTTCATATTCTTTTAGCACTTAACAAATGCCAACAAGCTTTTTGGCACCAACCTTGGATTGACCAATCTCCACCTAAATCAAACACTTAGCATAGAGAGATTAGTCCTAGGATGTCACTAATTAGCCAAAACCAAACTGGAGATCTTCAAATTCCGGTGCGGTGGCGGCGGACAGCATTTTGCTAGGGCAGGGCGGGGCGCACACGTGAGAGCGGGGGATGTAAGGTCCTAGATGGCTAGAGGGGGGGTGAATAGCCTATAAAATTTTCTACAAACTCAATTTAACAAACCGATTAGTATAACAACAAGCGTAATCGCGGTTTGCACTAGCTCTATTGTCTTGCAAGCCTCTAGTGACAATTCTAACTAAATGCTATGATCTCTATATCAATCAAAGGCTATGTCACTACTCTAACTAGTGAGCAATCCTAAAAATGGTCCTTAGGCTAGCAAGAACAACTACACAAGCAAAGCTAGCTCTCTACACCATATAAGCTAGGAAAGTAAATGCAAGGGATCTCGCTTGTTATACCGACTTGTAGAGGCAATGAACCAATCACCGGAAGAGGATGAGCAACCAATCACAATATGATGATGAGTCAATCACCGAGACAAAGACACGTCGATGTGTTGACCGAGTTCATTTGTACACCGACAAGCTAGTCTCCTACAGTGCTTGACCAACGAAGGATGGTGCTTGAGCTAGGCGGTGCACTTGCTAGCCCCAAGCCACCACTCACAAGTGAGGTACCCAAAGCACGAGCAATGTATTCCTTGCACTTTGTCTTCCCAGACGAGGAGTGCGTAATCCTCTCACAACTCACCTAAAAGAACAATCACCTTCTCTTGCCAACGCCTCCACCAATTCACCAAGCCAGCTAGGAGCGGTGTCTCCAAGAGAAACAAGAAACCGACCGGCTCACAACGATCCCCAAGTGCCTCTAGATGCAAGAACTCGATGCAAATGCACTTGGATCACCTCTTCTCTCAAGAATGAAGCTCACAAGCAAGAATGAGAGAGAGGGGGAGTTGTTGCTCAGCTCTAGGATGTTAGAAGTGATTCAAATGACCAAGAGAGAGAGCAAGAGGTAGCCAAAGGGGTATAAATAGGCCACACCACGAAATGTGGCCGTTGGGGTGAAATCCACAATTTCTGCAGGCCGACCGGACGCGCCGACCGGACTTCGCCCGGTGAGTCCGGTCGATGGGGTCCGGTCGAACCCGACAAGCCCCCGACAAGCCGCCGGCCCCCGCTACAAGCGCCCGTCGCGCTTCGGCCGGTGAGTCCGGTCGATCCTCGGCCGAGACCCCCAAAAACATGCTTACTAGAACTTTGATCGGAAGCACCGACCGGGACCGTCCGGTCGGATCCGCGCGGCTTCCGGTAGAGCGTCCGATCACCGGGTCCGGCCGCCTGAGCTGCGAAATTCCGTCGTTGTGTTGTCGTTTCTTCGCCTTTGCTCCAAATCGACTTTCGTCACTTGTTTCTTGTTGCCAACCCGTCGAAGAACACCCGACACCATGTGTTAGCAATTTGAAAACATTTTTAGTCAAGTGCGGAGTTAGCTCTTTAGGTTAGAATGCATGCATATGAATTTTGAACCTAAAGGCACATGAGGACCGATATGTACGGTAAGTTTCCCCTCTTAATAGTATGACTTATCAATCTTATAATAACTCACACCCTCTATGGTGTCTTGAGTGTAAAATCAAAAGGTCCTATGGTTATACCTTTGCCTTGGGCTCAATTGATCTCCAAACTTCATCAAGTTGGACGCTTGATCACCTTTTGGATCACCTCGATCCATCCTCCATGATCACCATGCTCCAATCTTGACACGACCAATCTCTAATCTAGTCAAACACTTAGCATCGAGAGATTAGTCCTTAGGTGTCACTAATTAGCCAAAACCAAACTAAAGATCTTCAGGGAGGCAAAAGGTGGAAAGATTTGTTTATTTCTTCTTCCCATGAGATTACATCCACCCTATATTTATAGTCCCTTTGGACTTGAGTTGCAAGCAAGAATCTAGGGTGTTTCCTAATAGATTTGGAACTCCTTCTCTAAACAAAAGATATTTTTATACTAATCAAATCCAATCTCGAAGTAAAAGGGGAAACAGACTCTAAAAATTTTATTTGCTAGATAACTTAATTTCCGAAGAACCCACGGAACGGCGGCGACAGCGGGCTGAGTGCGCGCGCCATGGGAGCCTCCCCCCCAGCCGGCCACACCCTCCTTGGGCCGGTGGCTGCTCCTCCGAGCTTTATTTAGATTTATTTCCTGTACTGGACAGTTCCACTTTGGGTAAAAATAATAAGATAGGAGTAATATGATTGAGTTAATTCTTTTGTATGGGTGGCTAGGTAAATTACCCCTGCATATATGAATTGGAGAATTTTTGTGTGTTTGTCTTGTTTGATTTGAAATATTTCTTAAAAACAATGCATGAAAATGTATGACATCTAGCAACATATGGATATAATTTTCTTTTTCGTTTTTTTTGGCCTAACAAGGATCTCTAGGATCAAACATTCTCGTGAAATTTCATGTGGTGCAAGTGAAATTTTTATTAGATGTTTACTTTGGCCCACTTCGTTCCGTATTTTGTTGCCGGTATAACGCACAGGTATATACTCTTTTTAAAAAGTGGTGTCAAGACACACCGTCTGCTGATGTATGTCGGGCAAACTTTTGATTTAACTTGTAGTACATGACCGTAGTGAATGTACATATTTTTAGATATAACGAGGATATCTTCAAATAGAATTTCATTCGCTGAGAAAACATTGCAAATGACATAGATTTGTAACTAACTTAGAGTCACCTTCGCTTGCAATAATAATACCTATGATTTAACTATTCCATATATTACTGATGTCGAATCTTGCCACAGACACTTAAGTGAATACCTTATTCTATGGTATATGTCTATGTGGAATATAACTAATGTGATACATTAATATTACATGAGACCTTGTAAAGGATGAACAATTAAAATATTATATATATAGACTACAATAATATCGTCGGCTGTCAGGAAACGAGACAAAAACATTACAGGAAAGCTAAAGCCCACCTGTATGGAATCTCCTCTTCTCGCACCCAAATTTCATATCGTTGGATGATTTGTTTTGGTTGATCTGACCCGTCCACATGTCTCCTTTGTTTTTTTTTTTTGAAACCAAGTGGTGTACTTTATTTATCAAAGACAGTAACATCGTTTACAAGAAACGGAATAATAAAACTAGGGGATCATCGTCCCAAGTACATGAGCTGAAAAAGCACATGTCTCCTTCGTTGGTATGATATGTGAAGCCCTCGGTAGTATTCCACATGGTGGCGGGGCTCAGCAGGGAGGTGGTCGTTGTCTGACCGGACCACCAAGGCGGCGCCGCTGCATTTCGAGGACACTGGATGACTGTTCATGGGGAGCCGACGTCGGGCGCTATTGCGGGCCCCGACCGTGGGCCCGGTGTGGACGCCGCCACCACGACGGCTAGGGTGGCCGGCGGTGGCGGCGGCGCGCCTTCGGCCAGGCCGCGGCGGGGGCCATGGCGTACCGACACTTCCGCGCGGCGAGACCGGGTTGTCTTGTGGCGAGACGGTCGCGGCGGTTTGTGCGCCCGGTTTGTGGCCCTCCTTCCACGAGGCGGTGGCGGCGGCGCAGGTTTTTTGGTTTTTTTTTTTTTTTTGTTTTTTTGTTTTTGGTTTTGTTTTTGGGTTTTCTTTTGTGTTTTTTTGCCCTGCCAAAATTTGTGGGGGTGGGGTTCCTGCCACCCCGAATTTTGCTTTGCTTAATTTTGGGTGGTTTCATCCAACAATTTGCTTGAGTGGAAAAAGGGGACAAACCATCTAAGTTTGGTATGGATAGACTCAAAACATTATTATCATCTACTTTATTTGGAAAAAAAACACTTTTAAACGGCTAATATAGTAGTCCCAGCACTAGGACTATGATTGTGGCATACTATTCACTAACAAGAAAAGTGAATATGCCACAATCATATACTAATCCTTGTCGTTGTTTGTGCCTTGAGGTACCATAGTCTATGAATTCTTTTACGCTCATGAGTCCTCGTAGGATTAAGAGTGGTATAAGGTTTACTTGTGACATAAGGTTCATGGTGTTGACATAACCATGAGCATGTATCAAACTTATGTTGCCTTTTTTTTAAAAAAAAGAAGACTTTCTACTCTGAGGGTATGTGTCATTACTAAGTTAATGTTTGTAATTCTAAGCTACCTCTTTAATTGTTGATATGAACTGATGCAAGTTGTAATGCACGTTTCTATTGTGATGGTTCTCGATGAAGGTCGGATATTAGTACACTATAGGTAGTGTAATGTAATAGGATGACCGAGTTAGTTATCTTACTAATCACAGTTATGGTAGTGCCCTATTTGGCATGACTTTTTCTCTAGTTGCTTCTATGGAAGACGAGTGAATAAAGTGTAGCTCCTTTCCTGTAGATTGAAAACGGTTCTAGCTCTTCTTCCATATAAAAAATAATAATTTCTTTCTTATGAAGTGTTTGATATGACTCTATCCGAAACTATTACAGGAGTTTAGATCAGATCCGTGCAAAAAGGCCTGAGGGTTCGTCTGGATGGGGAATTGAGATAGGAAAAAAGAGAAATGGGTTAGAATAAAAGAAGGGGTATAATCCCCCTGTCGTCTCTTTATGAACGCCGTTTAATGAGCACAGATTCAGTGAATATGGAGAGGGAAGGCAATACGGAGAGGGAAGACGTCCAATTGCAACAACCGTGAACGAGGACACGTTAGTGTTGTGCCAAAACGACATTATGAGACATAGGGAGTAGCATAGAATATGCTAGTCATAATTTTTCATTACCCAAATATGATATTAAATCTACATAAAAGCTAAACGACACTCGCGTGTTCTAGCCGATTCACACACTTGTTTTTTTTTTTTTGCCTAGAGTGCACCCGCGCCTAATGCCTTCACCGTGCTTCTTCCCTAGCTCCGGCAACTGATGCCAACACCCGCAATGAGGTAGGAGACCTCTTCCTCTTCCTCCTCCTCCTCATTCACCAGAGACGAAGACGGCGAGGGCGACGGTTAGTAGGGTTCTCGCGAGCTCTCCCCTTCTTTCTTCTCTAACTCCGAGTAAAGAGGGCCCAATCGGGAAAGGCGGGTAGGCCGGGTGGTGGGGATAGTGGGCGGACAGTTTAGGGAAGTTTGCGACAACAACGGCGGGCCGGACCCCGTGGTCGAGGCGGGGCAACGCGACCGTTCACTAGAGTTAGAGAAGCAAAATGCGGGGAGATCGGGGCCGGGGAGGAGAAGAGGGAGGTCGCCCGCGGCCGGCCGGAGCTCCTCGCAAGGAATGTCGGCGCCGCGGCCGGGCGGTATGGGGCGGCGGGGCGAGCTAGAGGTAGAAGAAGCCAAAGGTAGAAGAAACAATCAAAACCGTTAGATCTTCATCGTGGGGATAAAAAATCGGTGACCCTAAATCTATCCCTTCCTATGCAATCCCGGTTTCCTATTTCCGCTTGGCCTCTTTTCGGTGAGTCTTTTTTCTTTTTAGGATTAGACGAAACTTCTATTACTCATGAGTAGAATTACAATCTCGGATTATAATCCACTCTTCCACCGGATTGTCACATACACTAATAATCTAGCACACTCATGAGCTAACAAAAAAATCTTCAAAACTCCGGCTAAGTTCCGGATCAACCTCACATCTTCGCAGGTCGGGAGTTGCTTTGGTGCCTCCGTAGACACTCTCCCACGACGGGCGTATATGGGACTGGAGGTCGGAATACGGCAATACGCATACGCAGCTGCGTATACGCATACGCCATATATATGTCCGACCCCGCTTCCACCTCCGCCTGATCTCCCATCCTTTCTCTTAGCAGGAGGTGAGGAAAGGGGACGGAAGCACGCCGCGCCGACCCGGTCGGTGGCCCGGTCGGATCCACCGGTCCGCGGAACGGATCGAGGCCACCGGCATCCTCGGCTCGCGGCGCCGAGCTGGAAACCCCGGATCGGTGCAGTTGCCCCCTGCCCCCGCCCGATAACGCGGCGGAGGGTGGTGGCCTGTCGATCTCGCGGCGGGAGCTGGCTAACTACCTGCCGATTTGGGATTTGGGTGTTTGGTGCGTGTGTGGTGGCGTGGAGTCGTCGGCGTGGGGTGGCGGAGCTAGGGTTTGAGTTTGGGCGTTCGGGATGACGCGCCGGGTGCGGCGGCGGACGTGCAGGGAACGGGAGGGTAGGGGTGTGAGGGGTGCGTCGCGTGTTGTTTCGGCGGGGCAGGAAGGCGAGGAGGATGCGGCGACGGTGGAGGTGGACTGGAGGGCGCTACCGGACGACACGGTACTGCAGCTCTTCGCGCGGCTGAACTACCGCGACCGCGCCAACATGGCGTCAGCGTGCCGGGCTTGGCGAGAGCTGGGCTCGTCACCCTGCCTGTGGAGCACGCTGGACCTCCGCGCACACCGCTACGACCGGGAGGTGGCGTCGTCGCTTGCCTCGCGGTGCGGGAGCCTGCGTCGGCTACGCCTGCGCGGCCACGAGGCGGCAGAGGCCGTCCCGGGCCTCCGCGCGCGTGGTCTCCGCGAGGTGGTGGCCGATGGCTGCCGCGGCCTCACAGATGCCACGCTCGCTGTCCTCGCCGCGCGGCACGAGGACCTCCAGAGCCTCCAGATCGGGCCCGATCCTCTCGAGCACATCTCCAGCGACGCCCTCCGCCACGTCGCGCTTTGTTGCTCGCAACTCCGCAGCCTGCGCCTCTCAGGTCTCCGTGAAGCTGACGCGGCTGCCGTGGGAGCGCTCGCCCGTTACTGCCCCCTCCTCGAGGACGTGGCTTTCCTGGATTGTGGCGCCGTTGATGAGGCCGCCCTTGCTGGTATCCACTCTCTTCGGTTCCTCTCTGTAGCAGGATGCCGGAACCTGAAATGGGCTACTGCATCCACCTCCTGGACCCAGCTTCCCTCCCTTATTGCCCTTGACGTCTCCCGCACTGATGTTCCGGCAAGCGCTGTTTCACGCCTCATTTCCCATGCCCAAACCCTCAAGCTTATATGCGCTGAACTGCATTTCTGTTGAGGAGGAACAGCTTCACAATCCTGCTGTATTTAGTAACTCTAAGGGCAAGGTCGTGCTAACGATCAACAGTGACATCTTTAAATCTTTTGAGACCATGTTTCCAGTTGTGGATGTGAAAGAGCATGATGTTTTCAATCAATGTAACTGGAGTCACAAAGACAAGATAGCTGGTGATACAATGACATGGCTCGAGTGGATCCTGTCACAGTCACTTCTCCGAATTGCAGAGTCCAACCCACAAGGCATGGATGGTTTCTGGCTGCAGAAGGGCACCGCACTGCTGCTTAGACTATTGAAGAGTTCGCAGGAGGATGTGCAGGAGCGGGCAGCTACTGCACTTGCTACATTTGTAGTTATGGATGACGAGAGTGCGAATGTGGATCCTGCAAGGTCGGAGGCGGTGATGCAGAATGGGGGCATCCGAATGTTGCTGGACCTTGCAAGGTGCTCAAGGGAGAGCGCACAATCTGAAGCAGCAAAAGTAATAAATTGTTTCTCTCTGCCCTTTGTTTTTAGTGCTCTTTCTTGCATTTACCATCTTCTCACATTAGTCAATGTCGCCATGCAGGCCATTGCGAACTTGTCAGTGAATACCAAGGTTGCCAAGACAGTTGCAGATGAAGGCGGCATTACAATACTCACTAATTTAGCCAAGTCGATGAATAGGCTTGTTGCTGAAGAGGCTGCTGGTGGCCTTTGGAATCTCTCTGTAGGCGAGGACCACAAGGTTGTTATTCTTTGGATGCTGATTCATTGTATAGCTTCTTATTATTGGGGTAATTTTTGTAATAATTCATTGGTTGCACTTCTTCAGGCGGCTATTGCAGTATCTGGTGGTATCAAGGCCCTGGTCGATCTAATATTTCGTTGGCCTGCTGGAACTGATGGAGTTCTTGTATGAAGCCTTTACTTTTCAATTTCTCATATTTCCAATTTAACTAGTATCTGGACCAATTAGTCTATATATGTTGCTATTTGTTTTTTCCTTAGGAACGTGCTGCTGGTGCGCTTGCAAACCTGGCTGCTGATGACAAGTGTAGCTTGGAAGTTGCAAAGGCTGGTGGTGTCCATGCTTTGGTTACACTTGCGCGATCATGTAAACTTGATGGTGTCCTAGAACAGGTAAACAGCATATTGACACCTTCATTTTTTTTTTCTGTAAGCAACCAGTATTCATTTATTATAGGTGTGCTGGTACTGTTAGTAATATGAGCTTTGAACTCCATGAAACCAACATGATGTGATAAATGCCAAGCTAGACAAGGAGCATGCAAGCTCTCATCTTGCGCCCTTCATAGCATGTTACATGTACCATCTCCATCATATATCCATATTACTTAGGTATCAAACTCTGGTGTACCATATAAGAAATAAGCTGCCCATGCGATAGATGTCTCATTAAATGCAAAGCAGTAGAAAAAAGCTTGTGAGTTGTCATTTCCAACGTTTCATAGGTGTATTCCTTGAAATTTGTCAATGGCTTATTGCTTGCCTATAGAAATTTTGGTGCGCCATAGGTCTCAAATTGGGCCATATAATGTATTTATCAGGATTTGTGAAGCTTCAGCGTAAATTTTCTTACTTGATATACTGTCTACAAGCTTGTGTTTCCCTTCATTGCATATCCATATTTATGACTCATGTTCTTATCAGGAGAATGAAACTCTTGCAGCCTGCAGTACTTAAAGTTGTTTGATGCTGTATTATCGATACTTCACTAACCCAACCATACTGTATCAGTCACTTCGATACACCAGTGCTTTCTCTATATTACCATAGTGTTTTTTTCAAAGTCTATATTACCATAGTCTATCCTGGTTCTATGCGTTAAATGGTAGTATAACACCAGGTTCGATACACTGTGCACCTGGAACTATGAAGGACCAGCTCCTATCCATGGAACCGGCTCCCATCCCCCCTCCTCTCTCTAAAATCGTTGTTGTTGCTGACGCCTGAAGGCCCCCCCACCATGGGACCCATCAAAGACACACAGCCAGAAAACTATACATTGCTGGTGCCCTTATCGTGTATTACTGGTACATACTACATTAGGTTTGCTGACTAGGATTTGGGTTTAGCCTAATGTTTCTAGCCTCAATGTTTGGTTTGGACCTTTTCTTTTATTTACTTTCAAGCCACTCCAATGATGTTTTTATGTAGAAGCTCCCAGCCTAACTCTTTTGTCTTTTTAATGTTCACCATCTCTATTTTTCAGTGTTCACCTAAATGCTAAATAGCCGGTTACCTATTGTTTCCATTTATTCGAGCTAAATGGCTGTTTAATTAAAAAGGATAAGCAGCCTATTAAAAGGATATGGCTGGCCACTTTGTGGCATTTAAACAGGCTAGCTACGTCTGTTTAGTCGAACAGTGATATTTTTGCTGTCTTGTTAGTTTCAAAGGCTACTTCTCTTATATTTGCAGGCTGCAAGAGGTCTGGCTAACTTAGCTGCACATGGGGACAACAATGACAATAATGCTGCTGTAGGTCAGGAAGCAGGGGCTCTGGAGGCACTAGTGCAACTAACAAGTTCTCAAAATGAGGGTGTAAGGTATGCATATAACTGTTTTGATATGCTCCAACTTGCATGACCTTCAAGCCTTAGTGCCTGCATTCTGCCTGAATAGTTCACACGAATCTAACATTAATAATTCACAACTTTTATGTTTCAAATTAGACAAGAAGCTGCTGGTGCTTTTGTGGAACCTGTCATTTGATGACAGAAACCGTGAAAGCCATTGCTGCAGTGGGTGGTGTTGAAGCTTTGGTAATCCCTTTTACTCCCACATCCTCTGCACCTCATGCCCTTTTGTGTCTATTAGCTGTTTTTTTTAGAAAAATGAATATAATATTCCGGCCTCCAACATTCACAATTGAATGAGTATAGCCTATTACGACAGACCCATAATACTTATTACTTACTACGTAAACTACGCTTTGCCAATTAGAGTACGAAAACGTGGAACAAAGAAAACTAAAATCCCTATTCCTTCTTCGACACATAACTTGCTGAGGAACTTCAAACTGGTACATTTAAATAGAAGACATATCTCTGAAGAGGCTTGTACTTATATACTTCGTAGTTATGCAGAATGATGCTGTCTTAATATAGCCATTAAAGTAGGCTAAAGTTATTTGCTTGCAATCTTTGTAGATGAATTATATTGAATTTTATGGCGAGGTACGATGTCAAAGACACTAAACCTATGCAAGCAAGAGACAGTAATTGATAATACTGCTAGGATGCCAAACTATTTCTAGGAACTCTTCTATCACAGCCCTTCAATATATTCTCAATCCCACTTGAATAGAATAGAAGATATATAAGTTCTTTTCAGATAATGACTTTTTTGTTTCTTAGGTTGCCCTAGTGCAACAATGTTTGAATGCTTCAGAAGGCCTTCAGGAGAGAGCTGCTGGTGCATTATGGGGATTATCTGTTTCGGAAGCTAATAGGTAACTTTAAATGATAACATCTTCCTTCAGTTGTAGTTACACTTCAGTGTAAAAGGCATTGCCAGTTTACCACTTTCTTATAATTGGTTCTCATGTGCTAAATGAAAAGAATCTTCTGAGTTTAATTTTATCTCCTTTAAGCGAGGCTGCATTGCTGATGAAGTACACTTGAGCCTATTACTATGTTGTGTTCCATTCCATGATATCCTTACATACCCTTTTGCTGATAATATATGGTGTTCATCTTAACATTTTGTGGAAATTAATAATTAACCTTTGTTGATGAAGTATTGAACGGTAGCATAGGGTCACCTAATGAAAGGAAGTTGAATAACAGAAAATTAATGTTTATCGTTCCATTTCAGAGGTGCCTGATTTTTTAACCTTTTGAATTTTCTTTTGCCTTCTTGTAGTCATATTTGATTCCCACACTGTTGATAACTTCAATATTTCTTTGCATTGGTCAGCATTGCAATTGGGCAGGGTGGTGGGGTTGCACCTTTGCTCACATTGGCACGCTCAGAGGTTGAAGTAAGTTCTGTTTGTACTTTATGTAATCAATCAACAAGTTTCTGTTCATGTATGGAGACGTTCAGTTACTAAAGAATCTTGTATTGTTTTTACTTTATGAATAAAAGCCTTCTGTTGGCAATGCATAGTATTGCCATGAGATTTCCCTGTACCGTTCATGCATTAGTCAGTACTCAGTAATGCCCAGATGTACAAAAACATTAAATATGTGGCTGAAAAAGCCTGTACCCATGCTCTAACACATTTGACTGCACCATGGCAGCTTATGGTTTACCTAGTCTTCTGTTTTTTTTTCATGTTCATGTTCAATCACATGATAGTGTTAGTTGTACCTTTAATGTGCAAGTTCTTGATTCATTCTTCTGGATATGGATATATGCAAAGACTATTTAATAATGTGTTGAATTTCTTTGGTGTATTTTATTCCAATTGACTTAGGTTTGCTGACTTGAAAACCATGGACCATTGTGATAGTTTTATTTGTATGAACACATCGTTCTCTCCTTTCTGAGATCATTGGAAAAATTAAAAGGTTGGCATGCAGCACATGTGCCAATGTGCCATTCATTTTAGTTTAACTGCATGGTTTCAAGTCAAGTAGACTGTTTATTTAATCATTGCCATCAATTTATTTTGGTAATTTTTGCTCAGACTTTGCAGTGTTTAAATGATATTATAGTCTATAATAGAAAGTTTTCATACTTAATACTTCTGCCTTGGAATTGAAAACAAAAAGATGCTGCTTAGACAATGGCTCCCCTGATTCCACAGGATGTTCACGAGACAGCTGCAGGGGCACTCTGGAATCTTGCTTTTTATCCTGGTAATGCTCTCCGCATAGTTGAAGAAGGTGGGGTGCCTGTTCTTGTAAAAATTTGCTCATCATCAGGGTCCAAGATGGCACGCTTCATGTCTGCACTAGCACTAGCATATATGTTTGATGGAAGGTACCATTTTTGCTCATTTTTCTTGATTGCTTCAAGTGTTGGACATTTGATATTAGAATCTGTTTTTTAGTTCTTAGTTGAGCAAGGCCTACAAGCAGCCGTCACTTTATGTTTTGTTGTCGGTTTAGCTTCAAAATTCTGTATGCTTTATTACTACTGGTAGACTGGGACCCATATCATGTTTCTAGGTTTAAGATGATGCATTTGCTTATGAAATAGTGTTCATCAAGTTAATTTCAAGATTGGAAGATTTCTGTGTTGAAATTTAGAAGAGCCATGTTCTATTTCTTTGATCATATATTGCTAGAAGTTTTATTTGTACTTAGTAACGTGTAAGCTAGCTTTTATATTTTTTTGCTGCTGATCATTGAATCGTTAGAGTTCAAGTTTAGCAGGTCTAAATGTTATTTGCAAGGTTCATGCCCTGCAGAAGATCTGCATTCATATAGATGTAGGAACTAGGTTGGTTTTGTCTGGATGTGTGGTGCTGTGGTTTCCATAAATGGCAAGTCAAACTGCAATGTTGGTTAGAATCATTCTATAAACCACATGACATGGAGCGTTGCTAGCTTCAACACACTCACATTAAGGGCCTGTTGGATCTCCTAAAAATTATGAGAATAAGACCCAAACAAGTGGATTCCAGGGGGATGTTCTTATCCAACCACTAGATCCAGCTAAGCACCTCCACGATGCTATTTACAGATAATGGGTGTGAAGCACCTTCCACCATATATAATCTCTGTCTATAATCCAGGATCCAAACGTACCTTTTTATTTTTAATCCAGAATCCAAATTCTACAGTTACTGTCAAGAATCTAGATTCTAATAATCCCTAGGAGATCCAAACATGTCCTAAATTTTATAAGCCTTAAGGTAGAATGTATTTTGGCACTTGACAAATTTATATAGAATAGGACCCATGGTATCTTTCATCAGAAGTACTTTATTATTCTAGGTTGTATATTGTTTTATCAGACAATTTCCCATTTCCTTTGTAAAACTCAAGTGAACTATACATGTTATATGCAATAATAGTTGCTTGCTATATTGCTCATGTAGTATTGGTTCACTTAGAAGTTAGAAATTGCGTTGTAGAGTGTTTATAAAGCATCTGATACTCTACAAGATTTTCCTAATGACATATATATGATCATCAGATGTCTAAATCTGAAACTTTTGAACTGACAGAATGGATGAAGTTGCTTTGGTTGGAACATCCTCGGATAGCAGCTCCAAGAGTGTTAATGTCGAGGAGCTAGAAGAATAGCATTTAAGCATATAGAAACCTTTGTGCTCACTTTCTCGGATCCACAAATGTTCTCTATGGCTGCTGCCTCCTCAGCCCCGGCAGCGCTATCTCATGTTGCTGAAGCAGTGTTTATACACGAAGCTGGACATCTGAGATGCAGGTTTGGCTCTACATTTGGTTTTGAGCCTATGAAGTTCCTTTTGGAGGATTCGTATTGTTGCATGCATCTTATTTTCATCTTTTGTCATGATATCTAGTTAGAGCAACATAGTACTAATAAGGTGCTTACTTTTTCCAGTCGCTCTGAGATTGGTAGATTTATTGCCATGCTTCGGAATCCTTCACCTATTCTTCGTGCTTGTGCTGCCTTTGCCCTTCTTCAGGTTTGTTTCCTTTGTTCCTTCTCAACTGATAATTCTGTTTATTTTGTAGCTCCATTACAAGAGCAGTTCTAGCTGCTTTGTTGACAGTGATATTGTTATCTCTTTCTTTCATCTCTCAGCATCTTGTATCTCTATAGTACTATAAAACGCATGAGTCTGTAACTAAGCTAAACTTAAAATGGGGTAGCGGATATGAAGCACCGAAAATTACTGTATCTAACTGCTCATTCCAAAGATTGATTATCAGTCTTTGGAATGAGCTCCTTGTTTTGTCAGTTATTATATTGATTTTTTCATTTAGCTCATTCCAAAGATTGATTATCCATTTCTATGCCTGGCTTGAAAATTACTGTATCTAACTGCAGCTCATTGTTGTATGTCTTCTCTCTTTCCCGATATACTTGTGTGCACATAATGAAGACTTTACTCTGTAACTTAAAGTGTATCGTCCTTGTCCTCTGATCTGATCAGTACTCTCAAATAATGCAGTTCACAATCCCAGGAGGTCGGCATGCAGTGCACCACGCAGGTCTCTTGCAGGAAGCAGGAGCAGGTCGAGTGTTGCGAGCAGCAGCAGCAGCGACAACAGCTTCTATTGAAGCCAAAATCTTTGCCAGGATTGTCCTCAGGAACTTGGAGCACCATCAGTCAGGGACGTCAGCATGAACACCCAGCAGAGGTGCATCCTCCAACAATCAAAGGCCTCTGCATGGATGGGCTGCTTGGTCAATGCAGAATGAACCAGTCTGGGTTTCGGAGCCTTCTTACATCACAACAGTTTTGGTCTGTGCAGACAATGACTGAAGGGACTCCACGGAAAGTATAGCCCACAACCGTGAAGTGAGTGAATGAAACATAAGTGGCGGCCCTTCTTCCCGTATCGGACATTTAAGGTTGAGTGTGCAATTTTCTGGAGATCATTTTGTGTGTATACAAGTAAAAAAACTCTAGCGTCGATGAGAATTAGAAACTGGCATATATAGCTTAACTTATGGATATTTATTCCTTGTTCGTTACTGTTGAGGTGTGTGGCGGCGTCATGTAGAAATTGGGCTTTTCCTCCCAACATGCATGTAACTTTATAAATGTACTGTTATGTATTTTGTTCCCCATGATAGATTCTTTGTATTTATGGATCGAGGTGTTGTTTAGCACAATGAAACAAGGGTTTGATTCATCACATGAAAATCAGTAAGCTAGTCGAGCATGATTCAATAGCCACTCGTTTTTTTAAAAAAACTTACCAAACTTTTCAGTAGTGTTTTTAAGAGAAAAGCTTTACTCCGAGATTTAAACTGAAAACATTTTAGAAAATTCGCTAGTTCAACCACTATAACGCACTATAAAGTTTGATAGTCGAAAAATAGTGAAGCATTAGCCTTTGCTAAGAGCATCTCTACCGTATTACTTTAACACATTACTTATCCCATATTGCCTCTCGTCCCTTATTAAGGGTCGTTTGTAGCTACAGAGTCAAGTCCAAAGCTCTCGCACACCTGTCCGGCCTCACACCAAAGCACTAGTACATGCACCCAACATTTTCTACCAAAGGGAGATGGACATTGAATCTTTGCTTTGTGTAACGCGTGGTGTGGCACTTGCATTTTCACAACAAAAGGTGAATGATTGCTACTTAGGTTCACCTTGTTTCCTGTGTCTGGTAGGGGTGTGTAGGGTCACCTTGATTCTTATGTCCGGTTCTCGACGGCGCTTAATAAGGGACGGAGGGAGTATTTAGGTGACACACTATAAAGTTTGATAGTTGAAAATAGTGAAGGCACTAGCCTTTGCTAAGAGCATCTCCAAATGTATTACCTTAACACATTACTTATCCCATATTTAGATAGTGCAGTCACAAAGAGCATTCTAGCAGCTATGCCTTATTTAGTTGGTGAAATATTTTAGATTAGATGCCTGTTGTAGCACTTTTTATTTGTATTTGGTAATTATTGTCTCACCATGGAAGAACTAGGCTCAAAAAGATTAGTCTAATTAGTATTTTGTTCATCTACATTTGATCCATGCATGCGTCAAGAGATTCGATGTGACGGACTACGTAGCACTTTTTGGGTTCCTTTTCTTGAACTAAACATGACCCTAGACTATTTCCCACTCAAGCACTCGGTATGGCAAGGAACCCAACACCATCCTGCGTGGAGCTCGAGAACGCCCTTCTTTGCGCTTGGCGCATCGACCCTCCTCGGACCACATTTGTAGGCTCGCTACCGCCGTCGATGTATCGGCCCCATCCCTCCACCCCATCCCCACCAAGAGGTTCGTGTGGCCGCTAGCGCATCCCTAGTCCTAGCTGGCCCAGATCTGGTGGTGTTGCCCGCCTTCCCGCTTCCTTATCATTGCCAAGTGTGTTGATTTGACTTCTAAAAAGGCTTAGCATGGTGTTTAGATTAAAATGTCCTCCTAAATCAAATTAGACGTGGTGTCTTGGTTGATTTTTTATGCCGATAGTATGCTATAATAGATATTGAATATTTTGTTGGACTCCTATAGAAAAAGAAGCGACTTTCAAATAAGCTTGGAGGAGGTCCCGAGATAACTCTCACCAAGAGATGAAGCAAGACACATGAATTCCAACAATCTTGCACAAGGAACACACAGCTCATGGACGTAAGAACTCTATGGAACAAAGAGGAAGCAAACAAGTGTCGTGAACAAGATACAATCGACGCCAAAAAAAAAGAAGCTTCAAGCAAAACGAAAGAACCTCCACAAGGTGTTATGGTGCCATCTCCAATAATAAAGGCAATATCCACTACTACGAGGATTGATTTTGGGAGGTGTTCGGTTTTGATTTTCCGTGGTGGGCATTTGAAAAACCGCCACGTAAAATAGGTGGCTGGCGGCCCCCCCGCCGGGAAAACCGCCACGGTTAATCGATTAACCGTGGCGGGCGTTATAAAATAACCGCCACGGTTAATCCCTATTAACCGTGGCGGTTAATGTGGCGGTTATTTTACAATGCCCGCCACGTAAGAATCGATTAACCGTGGCGGTTTTATAAAAAGCCCGTCCACGGTTAACAGCCACCAGCCCACTATAGTTAGAAAAGCCCAAATGGCCCGTTAACACGTTCACGTATATATAGCCCCACAAACCCTAACTCAACTCACTCGGTCACTCTCTCTCACCCCCCCCCTTCAACTCCTCGGTAGCGCGGCTCCCTCTCGATCCCTCCACCCGCGGCGCATCTCCCTCCCTCCCTCTTCACTCCTCACGGCGGCGCCCATGTCTCCCCCACGACGGCGCGCGGCGGATCCGGCCGGCCTCCCCTTCCCCTTCAACTCCGGCGGCGCGGCGTGGCCTCCCCCTCCCCTTCAACTCCCGGGCCTGGCGGATCCGGCGGCCTCCTTCCCTTCAACTCCCGGTCGGATCCGGTGGCGGCGCTCCGGCGAGGCGGCGCTTCTCCACGCGACGGCGGCGCGGCTCCAACGACGGCGGCGGCGGGCGGCGCGCGGATCCCTCTCCCTCGAGCGCGCCGCGGCGGATCGGGGCCCCGGCGGTGAATCCGGCCTCCTCGCGGGCCTTGGCGGCCGAAGGAGCGCGCGGGATCCGGCGGCCGAAGCGTGGGCGGATCCGGCCTCCTCCGGCCCCTCCTCGCACCGGGCGTCTTTGGCCGGCGGCGCGAAACCCCTAACGGGCTGAGATCTGAGCCCGGCGGCCCAGATTCTGGGCCCGTTAGGGTTTGAAACTGGATTTTCTTTTTTTTTATTTATTAACCGTGGCGGGCATTGTTAAATAACCGCCACGGTTAATAGATTTTGCGTGGCGGACATTTGCCCGCCACGGTAATGTCCACCACGGAAAATCAAAAAAAGTCCGCGGTTAATCATTTTTGTAGTAGTGATCTTGAGGTAAGTTGTCATAAAGCTTTTCCTTAATTATGACATTGCTCATAAATAAAGAAATCAAACATGTTACAATTATAACCTTGCTTGATCCAACCTGATTAACTCAACATTTTAGCTTTTTAATTGTTCCTAGCACCACTCTCTTGATCACTCAACAGCCCAAGGCTCCACTAGCCTTTATAGCCTGAAAAAGCTGCATCGGACGCTCCCTACATGACATAGATGCGCGCCACACGTCCATCCATTCAAACCGAGCCATTGATATCCCAACGGTGACAAACCAACGCGCACGTTGTTAATGTTGCTCCGAACATGTCAGTGCCAAGCACCTGGCGCGTCCGTAGCTACCTAAGGTAACCTATAGCTTCAGAGGAGCTCCAGACGCTACCTCCTGACGCGTGCAGTCCACTCGCCGTGCGTTCGAGGGCCACCTAAGAGCCCCTCGAGCTCAAATCCCCATCTACACGTTAGGAGCATATTGTCCTCATGCTCATTTGCTACGCCCGAAACTAGCTAGCTTGTTCAACGCTCCAGGCGCATGCAGCGGTGCGTCCGTTGCTATGTTAGAGGCTGATTCAAGCTTTTCCGTTTCACCCTTGCTTCCACATCGCTAACCACAACCAGTGTACTCCATATGCACGAGTGTTAGTATTTTTCGAAGCGTTTTTTAAGGGTTAGAAAGTAGCACACTAGATCCTAAATGTATTGTCATGGATGTTAGACCTAGTGGCACTTGATCTAAGTTTGAAGTATTTCTCCTTTTAATAGTTCGGTTATCGATTCTAATCACTCACACCCTCTATGATGTCTTGAGTGCAAAATGAAATGGTGCCTTGAGCCCATTTTGTTTTTTCTCTTTCTCATTTTCCCAAGTCCAAGTACCTATCATCTTTTGGATCATCTTCATGCATCCACCATGACCACCATGTTTCATCACTTGGCTAGGATTCATCTTATACTATAACATTTAAGCATAGAGATTAGTCCTAGGGTTTTATCAATTAGCCAAAACCAAATTAGAGATCTTCAGCGGACAACTAAACAACCGTTCTTTTGCATCTTAAGAGCTTTGTTTGAGGGGATGATGCGTGCATCCCGGAAGCCTTGATGGATAAGTCTCTCAGGCCGGGTCGGTCTTTGTGGGGGCTGGTCCTTGTGAGGACTGTGAGCACATGGTTCCGTGGTGGTCTTGCTTCCCATCGGGGACAACAAATCCTTGACCGCTTTTAGGGTAGCATCTAGGACATCTAGGACAACATCTGCTTGGGATAGCAGTTAGCATCTAGCGTATGCTCGCTGATTAGCAGCTATAAGTATGTAACCCCCACCCCTCTTGGAGGGTATTGCATTTGAGTAAGAAAAAAACCCGAAAATTGCCTCAACTTGCCTTGTGCAATCCTCTCTATGAGAGTTAGAGTTCTACTACATCCAAAAGTGAGAATTCGAGACCGACAAGTGGTATCGAGCCGCACTATCCTGTACCCTTAATGTCTCTTGCTCATCTCCCTTGCTTGCCACACAGCCAGCCTTGAGCAAAGAGCGGCGAAGACTAGGCGCTCCCCTCGCATCACCGCCCCTTTGTAGAAACAAGCGGCGACTTGTCGACGCCGAGCCTCCTCCCCGTGCAGCGGCAGCCCGCCTACCGCGAGCCATGTCCGTAGATCACTCGGCACTTTCGGTCGCCTCGAAAGCCTTTCGTAACACCCGTGTTTTTGCATCATTTTAAAAATCACTAAAAATTTGAACTTTTGAAATACAACTAAAATCCGATTTATTTCCCCGCAGAACCGAAACCCTAGTTTTCAAAAACCTTGCATTTAAATCCCACCATGTAGAAAACAATTGTTATTTTATTTGTTGTTTGCTTGTGAACATATGGTGGCCAAGGATGCATTGCATAATTTAGATTTTAATTACAGAATAAAATGCATGAGAAATGATTTACGAATTTTCCCTAGGAATAATAAATATCGAGACACGTGTGTACCATTATATATATTACTAAGCACAAGTAATAAATATTCTCAACAATAAAAATCATGGGAATATAAATGTGCTTGTATAAATATTTATACACATGGAGTATTAAGAGAGGGAAAAGAGAGTAGAAAATAGAAAGGAGTGTTAAGAATCGGTCGTAGAACTGCGAACCACCGAGCACACACAAAGGCAATGAGAGAAATGTTAGGAGGAATGGAGGCTCTCTATTATTGAGTCACTTTCATAAATGGATTTTACAATGGGGGCTAGCCCATATTTATAGGGAGAGGCTATGGGTAGCACTCCCCAAAATATCTCCTCTAGATATTTCCTCCCTAGATATGTCCACTACACTCTAGAGACTTCTGGAGTGCACACTAGACTCCACCATACTCTAGATTCTTCTCTTGTTCCCTAGAGTGCTAGATATTTTCCTCCTTGCTTTGAGATTCACCTACACACATGATTTCACAACACTCCCCCTTGGGTGAATCACACATGTGTACATACCTCGTTAAAAACTCCCTCCAAAAACCCAGTGAGAAAAAAGGGTAGGAGAAAAAAGTACATTCAAACGTGCCAGCCATGTTTGCACCTATTGCCTCGTTAAAAACCTTGCATGAGAAAACCTAGTGGGAAAAACTCATCAAGGGAAAAAAGAGTACAACAGTTTGATGCTTTAGTCGGTCTTTGGGACCGACTCTATCTTCGGGATCACGACCATGGGCAATGTTCTTGGGGGTATGTCTCCTCCTAAACCTTGCAACTCTCTGATCCTCCTCGTGTCAATTCCATGGACACACTTACAGAAACTAGAGGCGGGTAGGGACTTGGTGAACAAGTCTGCAAGATTTTCATATGATCTTGCTTGCAGGATCTTTATTTCCCCACTCTTCTGGAGCTCGTGGGGATAAAAGAACTTTGGAGCAATATGTTTCACGAGATTGCTCTTCACATAGCCCGTGTGCATCTATGCAACACATGTTGCATTATCATCATAGATAATGATGGGGGTGTCAGCGATGTTTTGACCACATGACTTCTGGATGTGGTTAATCATTCGTCGCAGCCAAACACATTCATGTGTGGCTTTATATAGGGCAATTGTCTCTTAGTGGTTGGATGATGTGGCAACCAAGGTCGGTTTCATAGACTGCTATAAAATGGTTGCACTACCACAGAGAGATACGTAACTAGTCTAGGATTTGGCTTTTATGCAGGTCAGACATATAGCCAATATCCATATATCCTACCATGGTTAGGCTTCGGTTCTTCGGGAACCATAGACCAAGATCTTAGCGCCAACTTAGCATCCTCTAGTTGTACCTTATCCATTAATGTGTTGCGAACGTAATATTCACTAGGTACACTGGTGCTCCAATGGCGCTTTTAAGTAGGGAACTTCGGTCCCAATATTTTCTCATTGTAACCCTTGGTCAAAATAGGACTAATCCACTTCTAGGGATTTTAGGGGGAGGTACATGCCCAAAAATTTAAGTGCCCTCTTTATAGACCAGTTTATAAACACTCCTTCAGGGAGGTACTTGAGCTGCTGGCTAAAGTAGGATTTGATTTTATTTAAATCCTTAATCGTGTGTAATTCCTCTTCAGGAGGAATTTACTCAAATGGTTGAATCACATCCTTTTCGATTATTTTAACCCATACTACGACCCGGCGCAGCGGCGGTTGTCTTGCGTTTTTGATCCGGTCTAGGGATCTTGGGTCCTTCGGGGACTCCATATGGATTTCTGAATCAAGTGACCCATATAAGTATGCGGTCACCATATTTGCCAACTACCTTTTAAATTCAAGTTATTAGCTGCCATAAATATAAGATATCGGAACACTATGCCATTCATGACGGGATAGTAAACCTCATCATAATCGATCTCGGGTCTCTGCATGAACCCTTTGTGCCACTAGCCTCGCTTTGTGCCATATTTATTCCTCTTCAGTAGAGAGACCCACCTGCATCCTTCAGGGATGTCTTCTAGAGGTGTTGGAACTGTAGTCCCAATAACCTCTTTTAATAAAGCGAGTGCTATTATGCATCAATTGTCGTTTTTTTATTTTGTCTCATTTTGAGTGCTTCTGGCACTCTGCCATGGACTTTAGTTTTGGGTCCGGACCTATTGAATCAGCAATTCTGAGGCAATATATGTTGACAATAGTGGTCTTTCTCATTACATGATTCTCCCATCTCCACATGATTAGTGGCAATCTTATCATCCCACTCATCGTGATTTCCCATAACGATTGAGCTGGGGCGTTCTGATCCACCAATGCGACATTGAGCGCGCGCCGCATGGTGGTTTCCATCTTCAGGATGGGGTCCTTCAGGGACCAACTCGACTTCAGGTCGAGCCGCAACTTCAGGGGCGTTCTCAACTTCAGGTTGAGCTTATTCAACTGATTCCTTAAGTGATGCAAGCGGCTTGAGACCTTGTCTTTGCGGACGTCTCCGCGGACACTTGTCTGAGCACCCGAAGGTCTCCCCCTCAACCTAGGATCGGGCAGAGACGATAGAGGTAGTAACCTTTTGGGCTACCTATACTCTCTCCGGCGCATTTACTACAGATAAATG
This sequence comes from Hyparrhenia diplandra, assembly GCA_015847255.1. Classification (NCBI taxonomy): domain Eukaryota; kingdom Viridiplantae; phylum Streptophyta; class Magnoliopsida; order Poales; family Poaceae; genus Hyparrhenia; species Hyparrhenia diplandra. The sequence goes on along the minus strand of JADLZK010012176.1, from coordinate 115,274 downwards.
CAGCATTGCCACTTTTCTGATCAGTGAAGGTATTTGGCAGCTTATTTGCAACAATTTGCAACCCTCTAAACTTCTGGTTCAGACTGACTAGTGTGTGAGTCTAATGAATGAATTTCATCATGCAATTTCCCAAAGATTCTTCAAGTTGCCTATCTCCCTCTAATCTTTGGGAAGCGATCGACACCGAGGTGCACCAGGACAACTCCGGGATCACACTTCAGCAGACCGCCCACGCCAAGTCGCGTTGTTGAGCTAGCTGGGCTCACCGGCTACAACCCAGCCCTCACTCCGATGGAGGAGACGCTGAAGCTGAGCCGTGACGTGCCACGACGAAGACACTACCGTTCCGGGCGTTTGCCCGGTGCCTCAAGCCCTCGGCAATTAAGGAAATACCCTGGGTAAACCGTTTGCCCAGGGTAACCCTCGGCATACCACCCTCGGCAACTAGGTGGTCGGCAACTAGAGGTGGATGCCACGCAGTATCGGCAAATGAGTTGTTTGCCAAGAGTCCGTGTTTTGGCCCTGGGCAAATATTCGTGCACTGGGCAAACGTCTGAATCCGGTAGTGAGAGGTGGATGCCACGCGATACCGGCGTCTTATGGGGAGACTTCGCTACCTCGCCCACACACGGCCGGACTTGGCATTCTCCGTCGGCTACGTTAGTCGGTTCATCAAATGACCGGCCGACGGCAAGCAGCACCGCCAGTCGCGGAAGAGGATCATCTGCTACGTTGCGGGGACTCTCGACCACAGTCTCTACTACCCGATGTGCCCTGGAGCGGTACACTTCATTGGGTACAGCGACAGCGACCACGCCGGCGACATCGACACCAGCAAGAGCACAAGCGGGATTCTCTTCTTCCTCGGCAAGTGCCTTGTTAGTTGGCAGTCGGTCAAGCAGCAGGTGGTCACCCTGTCCAACTGCGAGGCCGAGTACATAGCGGCCTCCATCGCCTCTGTAGGATCTGATGGAAGCCTAGAGGGGGGGTGAATAGGCTGACCCCCAAAAATTGACCTGTCAAAACTTTATAGCACTTGTCGGTCTGAGAGATGCGCGGCACTTGCCGCATGGTGCTGAATCTGGAGACGAGATCGAAAGAGCCGCAGCAGTCGGAGTGGCCAGGCGCGGCACTGCCGCGACTTCGTGCGGCACTGCCGCGAGTCACTTCACAGAAGTGACCTCGAAGTGAATCCGAACCTGTGAGTGTGATGCTTGTGATTCACACTTATTCCTGCACACAAATACTTCACAGAGGACCAACCAAATATGACAGAAACGCAGCTGTTGACGGTAACCAACGACATATTTTTCCCGTCAACTTACTACCATAAAGGGAGTAAAATTAAACCTTTTTATACTCATATACTTTTATCACTAATAAATTCCACTTGTAGTGTCTTGTATTTTATTTTGCAGATTTATAATAAAAGCAAGTGGAAAATCGACCAAAGTACGCCTTCCGAGAAAGCGCATTATTGCAAAACCCAAGCTCAAGAGCAAATCGACCCAAAACATCAAATCTGGGCCGAGCACGGCCCGGCCCACAACTTTTCAGGGCGAAAGACGACACCCCACCGAGACCCGAGGCGGGCCGAGCCTGGGGGGTGCGCGCAAGCCCACCAGTGCGGGCGCACCCTCCCCGAGGCGGTTCGGCCCGGCCTCGGGGAGGCGGTTCGTGCACTTTCCAAACGGGGTTTTCCCCCCTGCGTTGGTCGGTTTCGCATACAAGGAAGGTTTACCAGGTCGGTTTTGATGTAAATTAGCACTTAGGCCCCTCCTCCAAGTGTATAAGTAGGCCCCCTCTCTCCCTCTCTTAACACACACCATTTGGAGCCTCCTCACTTTCTACTCTTCTTCTCCTCTCCTCTCTACTCCTCCACTTCTCTAGTTCTTTTAGTCTTTAGTAGTATTTGGAGCAAGGCTAAGCTTCATTGGAGAGCTTGTACTTGGGAGAAGGAATATTCGGTATGAATACATTTATGGTTTATCCTCAAGTCTTGATCTCATATGCTTGTGCAATAGAGCTAGAGTATTTACATGTTATATTCTTGACATGTTGTTCTCGACACAATCATGATAGAAGAACTAGACTATAGTTCCTATGTCGTGGTTAGTCGTATAGAACTTAGGGACTAACCATTCATGCCATGTATTTGAGTAGAGTAAGAGTTGTCTTTGAGGTGGCGATTCGTTGTGCCCTTCGGGTTTGCTCGTGTTCTATTCCGTCCATCCGTAGGGGTGGGGGCCATGGGGACATGAGTAGTGTCCTAGTATGCGGACGTGGTGTTCGGATGCCGGTATCCTTCGAATATGAGTGCATGCCACGGTTGAGGGGGTAGGCGGCTTGGTCGTGACAAGCCTTGTCCGTCCCTTGAAAATCCCCCCACGTTCGTGTGTCTTTGTAGGAGTTCGTAAATGCCTTCCTTCAGGGCGGATGCTCCGAGGTCTCCCCGTCCATCTCACTCTCAGCCCTAAAACTCTAGTCATCTATGTTTGCATGATTATTAACGGTTCTTTGCACAGACTACTTTAGAATGCCTCGCTCCACTTAGGAATATTCTTTATTCTTTATTTTCCTTTTTATCCTTGAGGTTGGCCCAAGTGTGTGTCACACTATCTTAAACTATCATGACTTACCCCTGTATTGAGTATTGGTCAACTGCATAGACATGTTGTCTTGTTCATGCCCCCTCGCTAGAGTCCTACACCATGCCTTCCTTTGGGAAAATATAAATAACGATACCCTGAATATCTCCGGGTGAAATGCTACAACGGTATTTCCGTGCGCTTGCGGACTTGTTCTCAGAAATGCTACAGAATGCCACCGACATCCCGTGGCGATGGTAGCCGGAATGTAACAATTCCGGCGAAGTCGTTGTGGGAAGTCAACCCGTGGTTCCCAGTGCTCTTGCCTTTTTGGCACTTGCGCTTAGGAAACGCAACAACAGCAAATAAAGTAGATCGGGACGAAACCCTAGCTCACAAGAATGTAAATGCAAGAATGTAAAGAACACAAGTGACACAAGGATCTATCCCTGTGGTTCACCGTCGCCACACAGTCGGCTTACGTCCACATTGTTGAGGTTGACACACAAGGCTTAGCTTGCCCACCGGCTTGCTTTTTCCCTCGTTCACAAGTCTAGGGAGTTAACCCTAGAGATGTGGGGTAATGTATTGATTTTGTGTGAGGTTACAAACCTCCCAAGGCTGCCACACGAAGGGGGCAAGCTCAAGGGCGACGCCTAGCCGTCTAGGAGCAAGCTCCAAGAGTAAAGAATCCTAGGGTTCTGGCCAAACGTGAACCAAATGCTCTTTTGAGTGAGGGAAGTAGTAGATCCGGCCTCCAATCAAAGTTTGCTGCCTTTTCCCTAAAAAAAAAATCCGTGGTGGGAAGTGAGGGATTGAGTGGGGAGCTCAAGGTGCTTCAATGGAGTAGTGAGAGAGAGCAAGAGGTGTGTTCCTGGCTGTCAGCTCGAGGAAGAAGAAGAAATGAGCCAGGTGACCGTTGTAGGAGGGGTAGGAATGGTATTTATACCCAACGGACCCAACGGTCGGATTTAAGTGTGGCACTGCCGCACCATCTGCGCGGCATTGCCGCGCCTGCCAAAACAGCGAAGAGTAGAAAGTGGTTTGCTGGCTGTATTTGGCTTGGAGTTGAGTTTATGGTTGGATTTGAGTTTTGAGCATTTGTTTCACAGGTGACCAAGAGTCCTAGAATCACTCTTGATAGTACGGTGTTTCCTAAAACTCAAGATTCAAAATATAAAAGAATTCAAACGCCTTGATCCGAAAGCACCATCAACTTGCTCATAGGACTCCTTTTAACCTGTACATCAACTCCTTATTTTATTTCCTGCATATCATCTTCGCAAATCTTATTAGTCCCCTAATTCGGTGGTCATCAACTCCAAAACCCACCTAGAGCTTTATTGCACTTTTACGGCCTCCACCACTCGAGGCGATCGCTCACCCGACCAAGCTTGGTGATCTCCTTGGCGAGACACCGGAGCAAAGGGGAACTCGAGGTGGACAAAGCAAGTCCGCTCGCCCCTGGTGAAGAATCCGTTTTTCCACGAACGGAGCAAGCACATCCGGGTGAGGTACCACTTCATCCGAGGTCGTTTGGAGGAGGGGGAGCATCCAGCGAGCTACATCAACACCAATGATCACTTTTATGGACCTGCTCACCAAGCCTCTTGGGAGAATCAAGTTCCTTGAGCTCTGCTCTAGGATGAGGATGGTTCAATCTCTCCGCTAGACAAATACAAGACTTAGGGGAGAATGATGGATAAGTCTCTGTCTTTGGGCTGGTGCTTTTGTGGGGTTGGTCCTTGTGAGGACTGCATGCTTTGTGAGGTTGGTCCTTGTGAGGACTGCAACACATGGTTCTCGTGGTGCTCTTCCGCCCATCGGGGACAACATCCTTCACTTTGCTTTTAGGGTAGCATCTAGGACATCTAGGACAACATCTGTTTAGGACAAAGAGCTAGCATGTTAGACTAGCATCTAGCATATGCTCACTGGTTAGCAGCTATAAGTATGTAACCCCCACCCCTCCTAGAGGGTATTGCATTTGAGTAAAAAAACCTAAAAATTGCCTCAACTTGTCTTATGCAATCCTCTCTGTGAGGCTTAGAGTTCTGCTACATCCAAAAGTGAGAATTCAGAGACTGATTGAAGAGGATGATGCAGGGACCCAAACACGTCCTCAGTCTCCCGCCCGGTTTGGGTTTGTGTGTCCTATGCTAAGGCTGGGTACGAAATTCATTTTTGGCTTCTCTCTCCCTCCCTCCCTCCCTCCTATATACTGCATTAGTTTGCTGTGTTTGGAAGTGAGGGCACACATAGGATTGACATTGAAAACGAGGATAAATCTGCAAAGTCTAAAAAGCAGAGGCATACATACAGCTAAAAATGAGGACACAAACAGAATTTATTCTAAATAAATCTCTGAGCTACAAATCAATAAACTATACGTCATGTTGCAATTGCAACAGAGCTTGGACATACAGTATTTGCTTGTCAGACAGGAAAGGGAAACGAAAAACACACTCGACTTCGGATCCATTCTTCCTGTGCTTTCATTTCCTCCCGAAAGTTCAGCGTAGGAGTATTTACTAGGCTTCAACACAGGACCCACGTGTCAGGGCACAGTGGTACAAATACAGACCTTGCTATTGCTAGATACGCACGTGGTTCGCTCAAAGCGACAGCATTCGGTGTATGCTCTGCTTGGATGACGCCTCCGGCGTCAAGTAAGGAACGATGTACTTCTTCATGTCGCTTCTGGAGATACGCAGGTGACCTCCTGGCACAGAAACGAATTTAACACGCCCAGCCTCGTCCAGGGTCCTTAAGCCAATCCAATCTTCTGTATATAGCTTCGTCTATACACAGGGTGAGCGAATGCATTTTCTTAGTACCACATTCACATAGTGAGACATAAAATAAAATTGCCAGAACATCACAATGGAGAATAATCTAGGACAGTTTATGCACCACTGCACCAGTATGAGTTAACCAAAGACAGCAAGCTACTCCTAAGTCATGACAGTATAAGGAGGAACAATCACCTCTTGAGGGGGCAGCACTGGGCTAAAGGCTCCATCAGGGTAATAACCAAACCATGCTGTTTCCCGAGGTATTAATACTGCATCGTCCTCAAACTGGAGCAGTTTAAAAGGATAATAATTTTAGCAACCTTCAGTACAAGAATCTAAAAATTTGGAATACAGAAGACAAAGAAAAGTTTGAGAACATGCATGTGTTTGTGTCTATTATTGCTCGATTATTTACCATGATTAAGCAAAGAAGCCATATCAAAGTTGATGCTTGATGTTTATACAAAATGTAAGCAGAACACTATAATATTAGAGCCTTTTGTATATACATGTAAAGTATTATGCATTTGCTCCCAGATATGTGAAATAAAGAGCTTTACAGTGGGGTACCTGTCAATGATAAAACTGTAGATAAGCCAGCTTAAATGAACTAATCTTTGTTCACTTGGCATGGGCACATCTGCATATGGTAGCTTTGCTTGTTTTGGTTTCTAAGGCTAATGGGAACAGCTATGTTTTCCTTTGTCTACTTCATGGACTAGACTGTAATTTGCCAACTCGGCACATGCTATGCTATGGAATACAAGAGCCCAGAAAGTGTTAAAACAGCATGCAAAAAATTGATGAGTTCAAACTTACCATGATTAGTACCAAGTTTTCCAAGCTGCTGAATCTTTCTTTATAGGTAGTATTTCTTGCACCTGGGATCTCATTGTTAAGCTTTGGAAGAAATCTGCAACCCTTCTTCAAATAATCTTCCATATCCTGAACAACAATCAAACATACCACCATGTAAATAAAAAAAAAATTGCTACAATTTACTTTAGAGAAAGATGGTGAAAACATTTAATTTTGGATGTGAAGCTTTAAAATTCATGAAATGAGGCATAAAGGTTTTTGCAAGGTATGACACTACATGTCAACGTATGGAAGGGGGTAAAAGGAAGCATACTCACAGTGGGTATCTTTAGGTAACCACTAGGGGCGAGATGTGCCTGTAATTTCACAACCCCCAATTCATTTACTTACTGCACAGAAAAGGCTGTCTAATGTCTTACAATAATAACTGCAGTACAAAGACTGAGACATTGTAGCACAAGTTATACAAACCTGCACGTAGTCTGAATATATCTCTGATTTAATCAGATCATCAATAAGTATACAAAGAAACCCAGACTGCAAAGAAAGGAGAAAAGGTTCAGTGGCAGAACAAGAACAACAATTATAATATCTAAACAATGCTGGTTTCATAATTCAACTCAATACCACAAGCTGCATTAATAATACTAAGTCGAAAAATATTTTGGGAAAATGGTTATATAATATAGGTAGATACACACGCTTTAGATGATACCACTGACAGGTTCACTTCAATGCCACTCAATTTTTTCTTCTTGTAACTGTACCAATTCAAAACTACCAAAGACTTCTCTTGAAGTTGTTGGTACATCATTGACATGCCCTAACAAGATCAAGCAGAGAGAATACCAATCACAATGACTGAGATGTAGTTTTGGTGGCTTATCTCACCGTTAGCTATTGCTTCTAGCTATGCATGTGGGAGAAGCTCCTGATCAAGTTGAAATTTTGATAGCATTAAGATGAGAGCCGGGAGGGTGGGTTGTAGCAAATTGGGACTGCATTAATGATAGAAGGCTGGCGGAATCAGAGCATGGCTAATAATACAGCCCACCAGCAGGCTGTATGACTTTGCCACGTCATATACAGCCAACTAACAGACCACACATATAGTGGTTTGGCTAAGACACAGGCTCTCATAGGGTTCGTAGGAACCTTTGCATAAGCTGGCTGTAAGAGCAAGGGCTAATAATCTCGCCAGCCAGCCGGCTGCAAGCACGGCTCCATGCGCCCGCTGCAGGTGCTAAGCCGGCGAGTAGCACTTGCAGGCCCACTCCAGAGAGACAGGCAACGCTATTTCGGCGGGTGGTAAGTCAAGCGCCTACTCTCTTCTCTCTCCCTCATCTCTCTCCTCCCACGTAGGATCTAGACTGCTTGCAGCCTGCCATAATACTTGCTCTAAGCTAACAGCCCACCTCTCTTCTCTCTCCACCTTCTCTTTCCTCCAACTCAGCACAAAAAAATGTGGCATCTCTTGCAGCCTGCTTACATACCTTATAGTACTTGCTCTCAGAGATATGGCAATGCAAATGCTAACTCAATGATAGAGAATTTTAATGCACACTAATTTCATTATATGCATACTACGCTTCTTAGCATTTATTGATCCTAGACTCTTTCATTTAGCCAAGGCATTAATTTGTGCGCATCATTGTTTTAACTGAATAAGATGACAGTTATTTCTTGATGCATGTTGTCATCTTATTCATCTATTTCTCAATTTCATTTCTGCTAGTTGATTTCTCATGTAGTTCAGTTATATCTCCCCAGTACTTGTTTTATGTAGGTTGTCATTTAGGCAAGGCATCAAGAAGTTTTCCCATGGAATGCACCCCTAAAATGTCAATTACTATAGCATTTGATAAACAGGTATGCAGTCACTAGTAGGAGTAAAAATATGTGAACAACTAATGGGTGAACTCCTTATTATACGTATTGTAGAGCTAAAATATGAATCCTGGACCAGAGTGAGTGCATTTAAGTGTTGCATCATGAGGTGTCTACTAACAACAACCTAGCAAGCATTATGTACTCATTGTTTATCTTACATTTGTTAATAAACTATAAACATACATTGGTTAATAAGTTTATCGTAGCACATACTCACTGCACATGGCAAAAATCTCTCATTTATATCTGATGGCAATGCAAATTCAGGTTGCTACTGTTAGAACAGTGATCTAGAAAGAAGGATAAATTGGGAAGAATGGAGTAAGCTTACACCACAAAGTGGCACTGAAGCTGTACCAGCATGAGGACCCCCAATAGATATGAAATTCTTGACCTATCCCAAAAAGGAAGTTAAAACAAGTAGAGTATACAGACAACGAAGGGATTAATCATCAGTTGGAATAATAAGAACAACAGTAACAGGTACCATATAGTATATTCTCGTGAAACACACTGGCAGATAAGCAAGTTATCTCTGTGGTTGATAAATAACAGGAAGCAAAGAACAAAATCAACTCACCAGAGGTCCACAGTCACAGTACTCGATTAAAGCCCTGCCAATTAAGTTCCCCTAAAAAGGATAGATGGTATAGGGTCAGAAAAATAAATCCCAAGTCCCAATCAGCATTAATAACCTCAGAATCTAGCGAGTAATTAACAGAAAATCAGCAATCAGTGAAACTTCCTGCTAAACTAACAAGCCAATTCTCAGAGCACACCCAAACTTATATGAACTAAATCGGTTTTGTCCATATAGTTTTCACAAATACTTAGCAGAAGTTCACAGACAGCATTACTACAAGTCAGTTATGAGGCGGAGGCCTGAAAATCTCTTATTGCTAGAAATGCTTCTTATTTAAGTATCTAAATTTCATAGCTTTGTGTTAACCAAGACAGTGAAGAAATTTGAATTTCACAGAAACAGAATTAAAATAAGGAGACAGGAGCAGCAGAAACGTATATCAAGAATATAAGAACATTTGAAATTACTGTCCTGAATCACAAATGGCACAGCACCAGAAACACACCTGAGACAGGCCAACTATATTGTAACCTTCACTGAGCTCTTTCATTTTCTTGACCTGGAAAACAAATTCCAGAAATGGTACAGAACCTTGATGACTCAGGGTACAATTGAGAAAAAGCAGAAGATGTCCCATCACCTTCTTGCAAACCGTATTTGCCTGCAGATGAAAGTAAGATATGAGTATAAAGGGGAAATCTATCCATTTTTTCTCAAACGACGCTTGGGAGAACTGTTTCATTTCATTAAGAAGAGAAAAAGAGAGAAAAGAGGGAGAGGCAAATGCCTGCTCCAAGTACAAAGGAGAGGCTGTAGCTTGCTCCCAAACACAACCATCTCTAAAAAAAAGATGCACCACACACTATAAAAAATTATCCAGTTACAACTCTAAGTAAGAAACAGACCTGCTCTTGAAGTGGCATTAACCAAGAGTCCCATGCTCCTCTTCCAATTTCACTGAGCAACACAATTTCCATTAGTGAAGTCAAGAATAAGCACACTATCAGCTTTGCCCAATATAAGTCTTCTTTTAGATGTTATGTATAAAGATAAAAGAAAGTTTAGGCATCAATGCTGTAGTAAGATCAGCTGATATTAATGGTAAAGCAAACTAAATACTAACAATAGATCAGATGTAAACAACTACGTATCAAGGCAAATATGCAGAGATAAAACACCAAAATATTTTCTAACAATGGCACTGGGGTCTTACTTGGTACCCCATAACTTCTTTTGGTGAAAGTGCATGCAGGACTATTTTCATTATTGAATTAAGGATTAGAAATACATAGCTACAGCAATCTTCCAATCTAGTTTACAACAGTTTAATATGTTATGATAAATTTTCTAATACATTCCATCAGCTTCAACAGAATATTGGAATATAATCCTTACTAGATTCTCTTTTTAGAAAAGAGACAAGTTCGAATTACATTTTGTATATGTTACCCCCACACGTTCATCCTGAAATTACAGGAAAAAATAACAAACAAAACCAGGCAGAGGCCAAACAAAATGTATTTAAAAAAAGATTGCCTGGCTTATATGTAGCACTACAGTTTTTTTTTTTTTCTTGTTAAATGAAAGCCAAACAAAAATGTATTTAGATGAAAGCACACGGTCATGATAAATTTACAAGGAAAATAACAAAATATCCACATAAAAGTAACAAATAATCCACACAAACATGCTAACACATGATAAAAAGTCGGACAAGAGCCTCTTGGGTGGTCAATAAATAAATAAAAATCGGCGAGCCAAACGCAGAAGGTCCTAAAACCCGAACCACAGGCCCTCTTGTATCCTATAACAACAAATCAAAACAACATAATTCAAAGAGAGAAGACATTACATGCAGTAACCTTTGGAGCCGGACCACTCCCCAAGCATCTCGGTGAAGGATGCCAGCCCATCGTTCCCACACTCGTCGCCAATCCCTGCACGCACCCCGGGCACAGCCAACCATAAGGAATGAACTTAATCTAAGACCAAGAGAAGCAGAATCGAAGCGAGGCACGCGAAACCCCAACCGTGCAGGACGATGAAGGGCACGCCGGAGGCCACCGGGGCGAGTATGAGGAGAAGAACGGCGACGGCGCGAGGTGGGTCCATCGGCGTCCGCGGCAGGGAGGGGAGCTAGGGATTCGCCTTCGCGTTCCGCACCCGCCGCCTCTCTCTGCGTCCGGCGGGGCGGAACAGGGATTTGACTCTCTCGTGAGCTCTCTGAATTGAGGATGACAAATCGAGAAGAGCAGAGCGAGGGAATCAGAAGGGGTGATGACGAGAGCGAGAGGCGGTTTGGCTACCGTTGTCTGGCGGGGCCCGCACGTCAGAGATGCTAGTGGAGGGTAGGTGTGCTGGTCCTGGGCTCATCACTCCGGTGGTCTGGTTAGTTGGCGTGTTTGGCGTTGATCGCCTAGGGCTGAGCGAGAGCCGGCAAACTTCTGCAAATTGCAATGGCCCAACAAGGCCTTGCACGCGGTTGTTATCAAAGAAAAAAAAAAAAAAAGACCTGGCACGCGGGGCCCATACTGTACAAGACCACTCACGTTACGTGAGCCTAGACCCCCTCGAAAAAAAAAATGTTACAGAGCCTGCAACGCGGGACCCACGTTGCGTGCCTTCCATTTTAGCTCGACACATCTTTCTCGAAAAGGAAAAAGATCAACACATCAACCATCACATTGCTTCCAAGAGAAGATCTTGCTTTGCCTATTCTCCAAGTTTGTGGGGGATTATCATCATGCTAAATTGCTAAAAAGGAAGTTGTTGCCCACGCAATATGGTAACTACTTCACTTATGAATTTGAAGAAACTCGTCGTAGTCGCCCCCACTCGCGGGAGGCAGTGACCGCTTTGCTTCCGTCGCTAGTCGCTACTGCCTTCTCGCTTGTGTATTTCGTCTAGCGGGCTCCTTAGCAACTTCGTTATGAGAGTAAGCTAGGATGTAAAAAAAATATTCTCACTTTTTTTTTTTAATGTATAATGTAGAATGGGCAAGTGCCCAGGTTCGGAAAAAAAAAAAAAAGAAACTAGATCCAATAAATTGGTGTTTCTAAAAACCAGGAGGTGTAAATTTTGGTAAAGCTACGGACGTTGATATTTTTTTAAAAAAAAAACATTTGTTTAAAGTAAGAAAATTCTGACCCTCAAATGGAAATGAGGGATGTAGTTTTCATTTCTCAAAAAAAAAAAATTGTTACACGATGGCGATCGGCCTTTATCGATCGGTCTAGATGATCTCCAACTAGGTCATGGGTTGGACTCTCCATAGGAGCCGAATTTTCAGAATTTTTGATCGTGGTTAAAAAAATCCCTTTGACTGTCCCATGGCCAAAACTCGGGTAGTTAGACCCGGTGCGGTTCTCACCGGGTGACGGTGCCCTCTATGTCGCGGTGAGGGGAGGGTTCGAGAGGTTTTCTCGACCTACGTGAGAAGGTCTTCTTCTTAAAAAGCAACACCGGGGCTGTCTTACCCCTGTGGGTCGAGTTTTTTTAAGATGATCTCCAACGTCACATGTCCATGCGCTGTTAGCATCCATGGTCCATCTTTGCTAACAAAAAAAAAAAAAGGCATCTGTGTTCAAATCTTTTAGTTTTAGATTAGATCCTGTATTAGCAAATAAATTATTATATGCTCAATAAATATATTTAGCTAGCTTTTGCATAGAGAAATATTCAGCAGAGAAAACAATTAGAAAGTACAAAAAGACAAGAAAAACTGATGTTCTCATCTTGCTTGGAGAACAAAACGGATCCAATCCTATCGTGGACTCGGCCTCTTGGGCCAAAAGTATTGAAATGGTTTGCTGTTCGGACATCTGGTGCTAGTGCTGCACAGGCACAGCAAGCACATTTAGTTGTCGCCGGTTCATGCACAGGCACAGCAAGCAGAAAGTAGCTGTTCCCGCGGGCCGGGCGTGCATCGGATGAGACCTTACATTACATGGTCGCAAGCAGTTATTATTACTGGCAATTTACCGTGCCCGTGCGATTTGAACGTACAACGACGTCGTCGTGATCAACATAGCAGCCACAGGTAAAGCTACCTCCATCACGCACGAAGCCACGGAGCTTCAGCTAGCGTGGCGCGTGCCGTGGCCAGATAGCCTGATGACGCATCTCTGATATGCCATAAGTTCTGAATTGCATGCCTTCAACAAAAAAACAGAGCGAACCATAAGTCCATGCGCGGCTGATGCGTACCTAGGTCATGATCTACATGTCTGTCGGAGTAGTTCCACTTCCACACCACGTTCCTGTGCGGATGTACTTCTGGAAATTTTCCCCATTTTGGTGAATATAGTGTAGCATCATCAGCACTATCTCACTCTTTTTGGAAATGATCGTTCTAAAGGTTGTGAGGGGAGGGAGAAGGAGTCCGGGGTGCTGGGAGGGAGAGGAGGAGATCGTGGCGCTGGGAGGGAGAGGCGCGTTGTGCTCGATCTAGAGGCGCCCGCGTTGTGCTTGATGTCGCCGCGTTGCGCTTGATGTCAGGCAACAGGAGACAGAGACAATGGGGCTCGGTAGGAGGGAGGGGGTGAGAAAGAGAGAGGAGTGAAGAAACCATCGGGCCTTGTATTTGGAGGCGGAAATCGGGCCTGTTAGGTCTCTCGGTCTTTTTCCTAGGCTGGCCGCTGGACTTTAAAATTGCCCACATTATAAAATCGATATGCCAAGGCGGGCATTATAAGGTGATTGCCTCGAAAAATAGGCTATTAACGGATGTGGTCGACTGGTTGTCTTAAGATGCCCACGTCCGTTAATTGATTTTTACGAGGTGGGCAAATGTAACCGCCTCAGTAAATAAAAAGAACGTCCGGCGGGTGTTAATTGATTTTACAAGGTGTGTCACGCAAATGAATCCTACCGTAGTGTAAATAGCTACATAATTAACTTGGATCGGTTTCAACCAATTTTCTATATAAAATTAATCTTTTATATTGTGTGCTATATCTAAATTGACCATTGAGGGCATTCCTCTTGCTACGCAAGGGCACAATTTCTTGCTTGTGAATTGGCGAATAAATAAATAGATAATGAATAAAGAACGAAAAAGAACATTTGGAGCTATAGTCCTCTCTAGGATATATGTATCAAAGAACTCAAAAATAGATTAAGACTAAGAAGACTAATTAATCAGTTAATTAAGAGACCACCATCCGCGGTCTTGGACATTTCAGCTGACGGAGAGCTGCGGGACGGCCAGGTGCGGGTGCGGCGACAACGGCGAGAGCGGCGGCAGGCTGCAGATGGCCCCCTTCAGCGTCGTCTCGTCCTCCCAGAAGTAGTCCGCCCCTCCGCTTGCCGCCATATCCATGGCATCCCAACCGCAACCCGCTGCGGGCTCCTGAACCCGCTCCTTCTTCACCTCCCCTGCCCAAGCACCCGGCGTCCCGCTCCTGCGGCGACCTCGCCCTCTTGTTACCGGCGGCCACGGTCACGCTGGGCTGTGGAGCAGCAGCAGGCGGCGCCGCCCACCGTTTGGCGGCGCCGAGCGCGACCTCGTTGGGGAAGTTGAGGATGGCCTTGGACCCGCGCAGGCGGAACGCGGCGCGGTCGTAGGCGCGCGCGGCCTCTACGGCGGTGTCGTAGGTGCCCAGCCACACGCGCGCGCCCTTCCGCGCGGGGTCCCGGATCTCCGCCGCGTACTTGCCCCACGGCCGCTGCCGCACGCCGCGGTACCGCCGGAAGTCGTCCTCCTCGGGTTCCGGTTCCGGGTAGCAGTAGTGCTCCTGCTGATGAACGTGCATCGGCGCCCACAGGTGCTGCTGCTGCTGCTGCTGCAGGGCGGCCGCCGGCCTCGGGGGCAGCGAGACGGAAAGCGCTGGCAGTGTCCTACTACGCCCCGGCGGCGATGGCGTTGGCGATGGCGACTGGGACAACGACGACACCGAGTCATCCGAGCTCACGGCGGCGTCGTGGTGGTCGTCGAGGAGATGGGCCCGGATGAGGTCGAGGTGCTCGCGCAACAAGGCCATGACGTGCCGTCGAGTGGAGAACTGGAGATGTACGTGAATGAATGGAGCTGAGACTTGCACGGGGCGTGCGCACTGCCGCGATGTCGCTTGAGAGCTGCGGTGGTGCCGGTGCGGCCGCACGCACGGGTTATATACGGAACGGAGGGCCTCACGCCCTCACCGTAGGGACCGTTGGGATGGGATAAGATGACATCAAGGTGGTTCCACGAGGCTTCCTGGGTGCGACGCACGAAGCTGCAAAGGACGGACTAGTCGCGGCTTGTCGTGTACCGGTAGACCTGGGCCAGTCGCCGTCCGACTCCCGAGGCAGATCGAGACCGCTCATCATTCACTGTTAAGAAGAAAAAAAAAAATACTACTTGAATAATATCTACTTGTTTTTGGCTAAATACGGCTACCTTTGTGTTCAACTTTGTGATCTAAAAAAATAAGTAACGGCTCTCCTCGATACACGTATTCAGAGAAGGTGTGATGTACACTTGCATGAGTGACACGTAAAGCGACACGTCCCCGAGCCAACTTGCCGCAACAAAAGATTCAGAGAAGGGGCACCCAACCCAACATGACCTTTTTAGCTTCAAAGGCAACATCATGTCATAGCAGATATAGGAATCGTGAGAACTTGTTTTTTTTTTTTTTTTTTTTGACAAGTTTGAGAACTTGGTTATGTGCGGATAGAGTGGAGTAATCCACTAGTAGCTATTGTCTCTAAAACTTATTATTTAGATTTAAATTAAGTTAAACTTTATTAAACCTAATAAGATGGAAAATATATTATCCATATTATATACCTAAGAATAAGAATACTTATTACACATCATATGTTTTACCCTTTTTATATTTGTTTTGGCCAAACTTTTTTTTTTTTTTTTTTTTTTTGAGAATGACACAAGACAACGCAGACACTCACAAACGCACGAATACTCACCCCTATGAATACACGTGCGCAAACCCTATCCCTATGAGCACTTCCGGCTGGCCGAGCACCCGGCAGATCTGGAGATTCCCCGGTCACCATTGGCGCCTCGTCGTCGAACGGAACGTCGCTACCACTTAATGCATAACGCCGAACTTCGCCTCAAAATGAGAATGGTATCTTTTTTAGACAAAGGAGCTTACCTATAGGTGGCTAGTACCTATTAGCGGGTTGTTGTTTGATCCACCGGCTAAAATTGGATTCAATTTTGTTTTGATTATGATGCCATTTTTTAACAACAACACATATATTATATTAATTCAGCAACCAAGTTACAAAGAAGACCTCAAAAGAGATCTTGATTACAACAGAGTCCTGCAACTTCTAGATAGAGATGTAGCTTCGTTGGAGGTGGTGGTGGAGACCTGGCCGCCGGCGAAATAGCGCAGAGGCTTCAAGGACGATGCATACGCCAGGGTGGACGGACCGCGCCAAGCGACGGTTGAAGGGACGGTCGTGCCAACGAAAACGACACTCTCACTGGCGACCGAAGGATTCAATTGTTGTTGTTGCCGGAGGTTGAAGGAGCACGAACCGGGGTCCCAAGTGGAGGCGAAGGAGTCAAACTAGCACCAGTGGGGGAGCTTCCTAGCGAAGGAAAAGAGTAGCAGGACAAGAGGTTGCTGAACAGACGGGGGAGCGGGCAGCGGTGGAGCAGGAGTGGAAAGGGGCAGATCTTGGCGCCGGTTGCGGGTGGGGGATGAAGGGGAGGAGATCTGGAAAGGTGGAGGAAGGATTTATTTTATTATACCACTAACTTGAAGGTCGACAACGGGGCGGTGAGGAAGACACCGAGGAAGACTCCGACAACGACAACACCGGGCGACGAGGCGACGATATAGGCGGAACAAAGCCATCAAGGCAACATGCACGAAGGAAAACTGACTACAATTACTAGCTATGAACAGGAGGAGATCGGAGGGCCCCACTCCCTTCCGGTTGCGGCGAAGCCTCGCCGGAGAGACGGGAAGGAGAGGGCACTCAAAGAGAAGTATGTGAGAGGGAGGACAAAAGTTTTTTCAAAAAAAAAATTAGGTGCAGCTAGAGTTTGTATATATTTCTAACCATATACATCTTGATTTCTAAAGCACTTCCAACGAACGGATTGCCATGATGAAGTTATACTAGTGATCGAGGAATTTGTGTGCCATTTTTAGATTCAAACAAAACATCCTCTAAGAGGAACCGGCTGCTCAGGCATAGGAATAAAAAAAAAAAAAAAGATAAGAGAGATAAATGGGCCACACGTTAATCGTGAATAGCTAGCTAGTATATGAGTCGGCCGAGAGAAGACTATAAAGAGAATCTTACAGCTAGCAAGCACACTCCATCGATCCTTGAATGCATTATCTACTTGCACTTATATAGGGAACCCCCACCCACCCACACACACACACACACACTAAGGAGTTCTCTCGACATACAAACATGCCACCTCATCGGCCCCACTAACACTTATGTGTAGTCTTTTTGAAACCCAACGCAACATCTCACTAACCTTCGGATCAGTCCAAACTAAAACTTCAAGTCCACATGCATGTTCAACATGCGGCCGCACGAAGTTGATGGCTTAAGGATCAAATGCATAGAAATCTCCAAATCCTCGTCCGGCAAACAAACTAATGGAACCATAGGAATCTGAGTTTTTCACCCGTAAGGCACCTTGAAGCTATTCCTTTCTAATGAGAAGAGTTCCACACACCAGTCCTCCAATTGTTTGGAATAGGCTTTGATGTAGCCACGAACATCATAAACATCACCACATGAACGAAAAGCGTATACCATAACCACATCCGTACTCCCTCGGTGATCGATCAACTTAACTCGAGCATCATTTGTATTTGGAATAACCATGTAACAAATGTTCACCTTTTCATGGGGTGAGTCTCTGTGAAAAGTATGCTGGTAAATTTTTGGCTTATCATCATCATCATCATCATCATCAAAGTTTTGGATGCTCTAGGCCCTTTGAATGGGAGGATTCCTTTGAATGGTTGTTCTTTTTCTTTTTCTCCCCAAAGATCTGCATCGCGAAATATTTGGAGTGCAAGTTCACCGTATGGACTAATGGCCCTTCCGGATCCAATAGGCACAAGGTTCTCCTACAATGTGAAAAGAGAAGAGAAAGAGAAAAATATAGTTTATAACAACATAATGTTATAAAATGATCATAAAATAAATGGGGTTGAATTGTCATGGTGTCTAATAAAATTGCGTGATAGTGATTTGTTGAATTGTGATGGTGTCTACCCGATTAGGTGAAGATGATGATGTGCCACATGGTTTATGGTTTCCTCTAACCATTTCCTAAAATAAGTAGGAAATGATATGAATCAAAACCTGAGTAGCTAAAACCATCTAGCAAAACCCGACAAGCAATGAACAAATCTCCAAGTACATGGATGGGAATTAGGAGAGTAGATGGTTTTACTCGTGTACCGGTTGTAAATCACTTGACCTCTCGTGCAAATCGTAAATATTGACTCCATCAATATTGAAATTTGCACTAACGTAAAAGTTATTGAGTCGACAACAACCATAGTATGGAAGAGAAATTGCCACCATCCCCATCTTGAGCACCCTTGCCACGCGCCATCCGCCTTGTTCGGTGAATCTTTCCTCTTGCCATGATTCCCCTTGTACTATGAACCTTTCCCCTTGCCTTGCTGTGAACCTTCTCCTTCGTCTGGGCCTTTGAGTTTTGATTTGGCTTTGGTTGTTTTCAAACGGGAATGTTCTTCTTTAGAAATATTGAGAACCGAAACACCAAACTCAAAGCATTTTCTTCAGCTTTGATGACGGATGCTCTCAATTGATTAGCCAAGGTTGTCTTCTTCTTTGGATCGGATGTAATCCACTCTTTGAAACCTCGACTCTTCCATTTTCGAAATTCATTACATGTGATTCCCTAAACTTGAACCTTCGCATACCAAGTAACTTCCATGACTATACCATCTACAGATTCGCCCATAAGTTCAACTTCCATGTTCAACCTAAAATGTTCAATCAACATAAATATGATGCCAACTAAGTATATTTAAGCATTGGCCTCTTCTTCTTTATCTTCCACCTTATACCGATACTTGGACAAAAAACATACAGTGTCAACAACAAAGTTAGGGTTTTCAGCAATCTTTTGGAGCTCTTCGTTTAATTCCTCATTTGACTTGGACTTAAAAAATACCCTGTAAGCCACATCCCATTCCAACGGCTCAAACTCACGTCCTAACAATTTAGGACGCATCCCCCTGTAATTGTTTCGAGATTAGGTTGGGGTTGCCTCTCTCCTACCCATGGTACTAACAACTCATAAGATTTCCGCTGATTGGTGAAGCCTTTGCAATATAAAGTATCGTCCCTAAGAGTCAAAATTATCTAGTCGGGCTTATCTTTAACATCAATTTTAACATTGATCCATCTCTTTAGCCTATCTCGACTTATATGCAAGAAGAGAATGGGGGCCAAGAGCTTTGAGTGTTCGATAGTTGGGAAGCAAACTTTCACTTTTGTCATCCAACAATTCTTATTTGGTAGGATGGTCTCAAAAACATATTCCCGGTTTCATCCACCTTGACATTCTCGCTTGAAAGGCTCCAAAGGAATTGTCCACAATGAAAGTGATATGAGGATTAAGGATCATTCCTCTTATAAATATGCATATATCAGCCATTTAAGGAGCATAGATGGCCACACAATCACATCATTTCACCACCGAACCAAAAAAGGCATAACAAACAACATTTCACAAATAAAGAAAAATAACGCCAATAAGAAAACATAATAGCTTGGCATATCTAGTGAACAATAATGACAGCTAGTGAACGACAAAAGAACTCCCATATGAAGAATTTGATCAAGAACTAGACATGGAGTCCAATCAAGATACACATGGGGTAGTTGCAAACACCAATGTCAGCAAACCTCAATATCCTCCATGCACCGACTGCCAATCAAGCTACATATGGAGTAGTTGCAATCATCCACAATGTCCACCCAACACATCTCCACGGGAAATTTCTAAACACCCTGTGAATTGGTTGGTTCATTTTTTACTTATTATGAACACAGCCAGAAAATCTTTTTGCCAGAAATTCATTTTTAGTGTGATGACTGATGAGATACTATTAGTCATGCATTTAGCAAGCTATATAGTTGGCATGCAAAATATTTGTAAGCAAAAATGTTGTGTCTTCCGGCCTGTGGCACACAAATGGAGATAATGGAGATAGGGATAATTAAGCTTAAAGTAAAGGGAACATAATGTAATATAAATGATAGGTGCATTGGGGTGCTTATATATAAGTATGAGACCACAGTGGCGAAGGCAGAGCGAATGGATGCGGGTGCCCATAGTAGTTTAGTGGGCTTCAAAGCCTATAGGGTGCCTGGTATTGGGCTGTGAGGGGTGCCTAAAGGGCCAAAAATTGCTGAACACTAAGAAATTTTTGGTATTGGGGGGTGCCTCGGCACCCGGTGTGGCCTGAGTGGCTTCGCCCCTGTGAGACCATCATGTGGAGATTAAAAAGTTCAAGGAAGCTCTTACATATATTAGCTACTTAATTACCATTTTTTAGAACATATTTAACTACCATATTGAAGGGCACATACACACTTCAATCCCCTGTGTGCAGATGCCTCGTGTCCCCTCTGCAGGATATGTTCCTAAGATTCCCTGGACAATCTGCACCTTAGGAGGTCTCCCGAACCATCTTTCTTTCCGATTTTGCCCTCGAGTATCCACCTCCTCTTTGAACTCCCCTGTTCTTCCCTCAAAATTCCTCTCAGAGGCATTCTCATGGCTTGACCAGCAGAGCTAAATTGGGATGTGCTTCAAACGCAAACTCCCCTGATCAATGTCCTCGAAGGGAAAATCCTTCCTCCTTGCAGTCGACTGGAAGCCTCTGGTATTCACATTGAAGGGAGGACCCAGACCTTTCCCCTCTGAGGATCTGCGATTTATGACCTGAAGATTGGGAGAATCTCGAGCCCAGTTGTAAGAACGAGAAGGAATAGCATATTGTTGATTCGTGACCTTCGGAACAATCACTTGAGGAGCAATTGATGCCTGCGAAGATCGAAGACCGGAAAAGAGCGATGAATCTAGTTGAACTCCATCTTCGCAGTCGTTCCTCAATGTTGACTTGTTCAGATTCAGATTGTTGAAACGTTGATGCAGGACCCATCCGACCGATCCCGCGAGGAGGGACCTGCGAAGGGAGAAGCCGCACCTCCCTTCGACGGAGCAGAGAATCTCCCGAGAGAAGTCGCCGGATCGCTCGGCGGCGAAACCTTGTCGCCCGAGCCGCCCGGCGGCGGAGTCGCCTTGTCGCCCAAGTCTCCCGAGGCGAGAGAGACAGCCATCCAATCCTCCCTCCAACTTTTTTTCCTGTGTCATTACTTGGTTTCCTAATAATCAATTTAATTTCCACATATGTAGACACTATCATCACCAGCGCTCCAATTCCTTGACTCTCCGCTCACCTCTCCAATTATCACACCGATTGATCTTTTTTCCCCTCAACCGCGATTTGTCACGTTTTCATTGTTTTGTTGGAAATAAAGTTTGAAGTTTCCCGTGTTGTCTGCCGTTCGAGATCAGCTCCGGCTAGCGCCGACTCCCTATTTCTTGTCCATGCTTTTCTTTTCACACATTGCAGCTATAGTACTTGCTCTGGTGCGTCCATACCAACCCTCGATACGATCGCGTCAACAGAGACACGACTGTGGAGTACGTACCGAGTCCACCTTTCAACACCGTCACAGCTCTCTTTCTCTTCTCTCTCACATGGCATACACGTTCTCTTGCCGTGTACAGATAAGTCCACGGCGCCAAAGCCGCTAGACCCACTAGTCCTAGAAACGATGTGGCCGGAAGAGGAAAAATGCACGAGGCTGGGCTGGGGCAAGCGATGGATGATCCAGGTCAGCTGGTTAATTAGGGACGACGACGAGACTGGTCAAATCAAAGTATATATATAAAAAACAAACAAACAAAAAGGTCCGGCCGGTTCCTGTTTTGACTGCGGCTGAGACACTGAGGGACGACTACTGATGATTGAATCTACCGTTGGCTATATTCACATCACTAGGACGAAATGTTGGAATATATAATAGTATCGTTTTACCTGACGTTTGACTTGGATCTTTGAATATATATGTGCGTTCATATATTCTCTGAGCCTAGCAGACCAGTGGCACTTTATAGCTAGACTAGAGGCTAATTTTGTGGCCATGGGGGTAAAAGTAGTTGGAATTCCACGGCAACTAGCCAGACTAGAGTCTAGAGACAGGGTCTTGTAATGTTGTTGGACCCGATTACTGAATCCTGCCTAATCACGGCATGGACCTATATCATCAGCAGGAACACAAACGCACTCTACAAAGTATAGGTTATATTCCTAGTTGTTATTTTTTTTCTTGAAAACGTGCACGTGAATTTCATTGAGGAGAAGTCCAACACAATACAGAGTTTATGCAACCACTGTACAAAAATGACAAGAGCAGGAAAGAAAACCCCGAGTAATAAGAAATTAACAAGAACATAAAAAATAGTAAAGAGCCCTTGATATACATAAGATATACTACGTATTATTGCTAGGAGACTAATAGTAAAGGCACAGTATATAGATAGTACGTAGAATCAGAAGAAACAGCGCCAAATGCCCTAATTGCGAGTTATTTCTGCCTTCAAATATTTCATGTAGTTTCGCATTTTTTTCCCTGGACAAAAGAAACGGCTCGCCTAGTTTCACTAGATTATGTTTCTAGTCTACTGTACACTAGAGACTGTATTTTTGTAACTATATTTTCTAAGTGTTGAATCAGAATTATATGTTTTAAGTGCAGCAAATTAAAATAGGTTGTATTCAAGTTATTGTTCACCCACAAAAAGAGTGAATCGTATGAGCCAAATGGTCCTATAAAGTGATTATGGTCTAGAAAACCCTATATTTTCTTAAAATTCATATAAATAAGAAATGTTTCAAAAATCTGATCCTTTTATGGTGAAAATACAACTCGAATATAACATATGTTAATTTATTGCACTAAAAAGGAATATATATGGAAAAATAATAATTGCTAGAACACAAAAGAGAGGTAAAGAAACAAAAGTGATTCACACGTGAAACCAACTTTTTATCAATTAAATCCATCAGTGCAAAAACAAGAACTGTTCCAAAGCAAGATTATGCTTAGAACATTTCTAGTGTCCATCTATTTAGCAGAGATTCACGGTTTTGCGTATGAGAACCAGAGTCATTTATCAGTTTCAAACGGATCCTTTAGTAGAAATCCAAATTCTCCTAAAACATTTTGGATCTAGATTCTCATGGAGAACATTCATATGATAAATTAGTATCACTTCATGAGATTGTTTGGCTGCTAGGCTTGATTATGATTCACACAAAGATATACATTTTCTGAAAAATAATATAAATGAAAATATATTGCAAAAAACTCTGAACTTTTTTTATGAAGAATAACTTAAATATAATATAATCTATTTTAATCTGTTGCGCTAACATATAGATCGTAAATGGGAAAAAATTAAAATGATTCATCTCCATTTCTAGACTCACTGAATAAATAATGCGGAACGATTCTGTGCTGCGGATAGAAGCAGTGCGCATAACATGGTTTAGAGTCATTTTTTCCGAATCAAGTAATATTGCTAGGCCCTGTTTGCTTAATTAGTGTTACGACTTTTTTTACCCCTAGCATTTTTTGAAAAAGTCTCTCCATGAGGTATCTTTAGGGACTTCTAGGAAAAAAAATCTCTCCTCTTTGGTTTCTTATGGTATAAAGAGATTTTTAGTCCCAACTCTAAAAATCCCAGTCATTCTGGATGATTCACGCAACGTGGTTTAAATTGTGATTCGCAACCACACTAGAACTTGCGTGAAATTTGTACAGCGGAAAAATGGCGCTCGTTTCCCACATTAGAAAGCTACAGGCACGCGTGCAGGCACACATCAGTGGTTCACGGGGAGTAGCTGCTACCTGAAGCAAGATCCTGGACCTGACGACATTTCTTAGCGTCGCGTGTGAAGATCATCCGTGTGAGCAACTCGCATCTACTCGGTAAAAATGCTTGCTTGCTTGTTTGTTTTGACTGTGATGTGTTGTGTGGCTTCTTTCGAGTACACTTCTCCTTTTCGCACGTGTACGTGTGGAAAGATCTCGTGTCACTCTCTGTCACGGTACGCGAAAGAATATCTTCCCTGGTCCGTGGTGCAGCAAGAGAACAATGCAAAATGGAAGAATATAAGCAATGTGGACAGAGTGACAGGATCTTCATGAACATGACACCCGAAAACATGTTCTACTGGACACCTGAAATGGAATTTTGTATTGACTGCATACTCGTGAAAAGAGGAAGAACAAACACTACTAAAACAACTTATATACTAGCTTATATCATGTCTTTTTTTTAAAGTACCGCTAGCAGATCCATTCATAATCACTACTACGTAATCGATTTTACGTGGCGGACTTTTTTTCGATTTTACGTGGCGATTTTTAAAACCGCCACCAATGGAAGGTCACGCAAAATCACGCGATTTTCCGTGGCGGTTTTTGGAATCGAAATGCCCGCCACCGTTAATAGAATAAAAAAAAAAAAATAAAAAAAATCCAAATCGAAACCCTAACGGCCCCGGATCTGGGCCGCCGGGCCCGTTAGGGTTTCGATCTGCCGCCCGCCGCCGCCCAGCCGCCGCCATCGGGCGCCCATCGGCCTCGGCCGATGTCGACGTCGAGCCCGCCGTCGCCGCCCGTGGATCTGCCCCATGCGCCGCCGTGGATCCGCGCTGCCCCGCCGCCCGAACGCCATGGATCCCGCCGCCATGGATCTCGGGGGATGGGCGGGCGCCGTCGAGGTAGCCATGGACGGGGAGGGAAGGGAGGGGCCGGCGGTGGAAGAAGGGAAGGGTGCGGGTGAGAGAGGTTCGGGAGAGGGAGGGAGGGGGCGCCGGTGGAGAGTTGGGGTGAGAGGGAGAGTGTGTTAGAGTGAGGGAATGGGGTTGGGTCCAAACCCTAGCTCTGCATATATATACATGTGACTGAAATTGGGCTTTTTAGATTGGATCCGGGCCTCTTTGGCTCTTGGGCTGGGCCTCATTAACCATGGCGTTTTTTTATAAAAAAACGCCATTTGGTTAATCGATTTACCGTGGGTAAATCTTAAAAAAACCGCCACGGTTAATTGGTGATTTTCCGTGGCGGTTTCTCAAAAGCCCGCCACGAAAAATAAAATTCAAACACCACGCAAGTTCAATCCTCGTAGTAGTGAATTACTAGTTTCAATTTGGGACATTTTGTTGTACGACATCGGACAAACGCCATCTTTGTTCTTTGGACACCACAAACACGACTCTTTACCCAAGTACCATTACAAGTTTGGGTTCTTAAGATCCTCATCTTTATTTTAATCATGTTTTGAGAGAAAGGGGGGGAGAAATGACTTTATTGCCCTCATCTTCAACCTTCGACCATTTGCTTTCTTTTGTTGTAGGACACCGCCGCCGTATTTTCTTATAAAACAAAGAACCACAAAATTGTAATGGTAATAGGTAAAGAGTCGTGTTTACGGTGTCCAACATCAAAGGAGACGTTTGTCTAATGTCCTACAACGAAATTCCCCTTTCAATTACTAACTGGGAGTGATCATAATAACATTGTTGATTTGTAGTTGGACGTGTGGCCTCAGTCCATTTCCATGCCGTGTGGGCGTGTGGCTTCAGTCCATCTCGTTGTGCAGCTTCTTTCGGGTCGGGCTACGCTTTCTTTCGCACGTGGGGAACAAGAACAATCGTGTGTCCCTCTCTCACACACATTTTTTTTTTTTTTTTTTGCGAGGTGTCACTCTCTCACACGATACGCGGAACGGCGGAAAAATGCAGTGGAAAAAATAACACCGTGACAAAAGTCTCTATCAGCATGACGCCCAAAACTTCCTGGTCTACGGAGCACCTGAACAACTAAATTTTAAGTTGACTGCATGCTCTGATGCTCCGGAAAAAGCAAAAAAAATAATTCACCCGTAAATCTGTGTTCTAAAAAGGAAGAGAGATGCGCTGATCCATGATCCTGGGCCATTTCTAGGGAAGGAAACGCGTTGCTCCTGGGCCTGGCTGGTCCCGTGTGATAGAAACTGCCAGCCCAGGAAACTGATGTGACCGACCCATCTTGTTCTTCCCATCCGGCCCAAGCAACATGACGAAATCTGGCCGGCCTACGACCTCATTTTGGATTGGATTCACGCTGGACTTTTACGAGAGCAAAGAATATCCATCTGCACGGAAGGAAGCACGTTGCGGTGGCAACAGGCCAGCAGCTACCCTGCTGAAAGGCTGAAACCACCGACGTAGCTTCCGTCTCATCTGCCCACCTCGTGTCCGTCCCCTCCCCATACGCAGCATCATGGCTTTTGTAACGTGCTGGCGCAGGCACGCAAAGCGGATCTATACTACACTGTACTGTACTATAGTACCGGTATAGCACAAGTACGTGCATGGATGGATAACTGATAGCAATAAAAGCCATGCCTTCTTTCTGAGAAAAAGGATGGAAAGAATGGAAAGAAAGAACTAGGAAAAAAGGCATGATGCAGGGCGCAGAAAGGGCCGCGACTGCGAGCGGCGAGTCCGACGGGAGCTGCCAAAGCAAACGGTGACGAAGCAGAGGGGGAAAAAGGCACACGACGGTGCAAGCTCCCAAACGCCGGCCGTGGCGGCCGTCCCTTTTTGCTCCTGCGCTGGCTGGGCTGCCTGCTTTCCTTCCTCGACCTCGCGTGCATGCGCCGTGTCCGTGTGTGTTGTGCCCGGAACTCGTGCTTGCTTCTGCCTGCGGCGACACCGTGCGTCTTCCCTCATCGGACATCCGGCACGGTTTGGCTACCTGGCTTGGCACTGCTTGGCACTTGGCAGTGCCGCGGTGCGTCGTGCCACATCTCCGAATCCTACCACAAGACCACCATGGTCCATGGGTGAGTTTGAGTGTCATCCAACGCTGGCTTCAAGCACACGCATCGTCGTCCTCATCTCGCCTCGTCGTCCCCACTCCCCAGCCAAAGCTTTTTACAGTTCCGGAGCGCTGTTAGTCGAAAGCCGCATCGAGATGAATGAACAGGAAAAGGCGCCGACACGGTGATTAAAGAAGGGAAACGGAACCGACCAAGATCGTGTGCTTCCAAGCACTACCCAACTCCGGCCGTTACCTTACCATGGCAGCGCAGCTTCCTTCCCTCCCTCCCGGCCGGGACCGTCTCAACGTGGGGGCGAAATAAATTAACTGCCACCACCACTAAACCCAGCGACCGACGACCGACGACGACCCCAACCAAAAGCAAGCGAGAAGCTGCAGCCTGCAGAGGTTTTAGGTAGACTCGTTCGTCCTCGGCGCGATGCCCGTACGCTGTCGAGTGCTTTCCCTGTCGTCCATGGTTTTTTTAAATACGCACAGCACACGCTCCGGTCATCTGGTGTGGTGAAGACGCGGGCAGGCTTTTGGTTAGGTCCGGTGAGTGGTAGTGAGCTCCAACTCCAAGCGAAATCCCAGCCTCACGCACGTTGATGCTGTTAGTTTTCTGACAAATGACTCTGCAAGTCTGCACTGTCAGTGTAGTAACATTTGTTTGTCAAGCACCGGATTGGATCCTCCCTGAACCAATCTATGGTCGATCGTTGATCGATTTCTGCAACCCCGCCTCCCTTCTGCATTATGTCAATTTTCTATTCGTTTTTTGCTTCTGTATTTTGATGAACCCCTAGAACTCAAGATCCCGAGCAAGTTGACATTTAATGACTCCATTCGATTAAGGATCCACTAAGCTTATTTTTTTTCCAACACATTTTACATTAAAAATTATACTACAAAATATATGGTATGTTTTTCCTTTTGAAAACGCTCGAGTTTATAAACTTAGCTGCCGAAGCTATATAGGCTTAAGCTCGTACGTATAGGTTTTATAATAAAATCCAATCCAATAATGCTGATTGTAATATTAATATTACCATATGTATAAGCGTGTTACCGTATTTATGCAGTAAAATACCATGTTATTATAACTGCTTTTGACGTTAGCATATCTCAATTTCCAGCAGAAGGGTTGTTTTCTACCGTTTACACACCTATACCAAACTTACTAAAAAAAAAAAAAAAGTGTTATGTGTTTGAGACTGAACAATCATTTTGATCCCTTCAACACTCAATTATGTCTTCAAACTTACTTGCATAATTACCATTCCAGTCCTCAAATTTTTTCTATTGGGTTCTTTTTCGTTCTAGAATTAACAAAATGATTGTTTTCATCCTTAGACCTTGTATAATTTTATGTGTGAACTACACAAGTTTAGGGATGAAATTGAGACCAAAGTGTAAAGTTTGAGGGTTAAGAGGATGTTTGGTTGGCAGCCAACCCATCTGTGGCGCCGCCCAACCTTTGTTGGTGCAGTGGCGGCCGCCACATGGCACCAGCTAGCGACAAAAAGTTAGGCGAATGATTTCTTTGTGCGGAGAGATGAAGTGCCGCCGCAGCCAAAACCAAGTAACAGCCAAAGAGCCCGTGGGCGCCGCATTCTGTGGCGTGGTTCTATCTTGGCGTCAACCAAACTGTAGCCCGGGCTCTCCGTGCAGCCACAGGTGTGGTGTGGAGTGGTTTCATGCGTGTGAACCAAACTGTAGCCACGCTCTCCCCGACAGCCGCGGTGGTGTGGCATGACGCACGTCGGTTGCAACCAAACAGCCCTAAGATGGTCACTTTAGACTCGGTCGCTTCTACTTATTAATAGTCGTTGTGTTCCGCAATGATTATTGCTACAACAGATGCCGGCACAAAGCTACGCCGGCAACCATAACTATAGCTCAAACGAATAATCCCTTTCGTAAGGATTGATAGGATTTCGGTTACACACCTATACCAAATTAACTTACTAAAAAAAATATGTTATGTGTTTGAGACTGAACAATCATTTTTATCCCTTCAACACTCAATTATGTCTTCAAACTTGCAGAATTACCATTCCAGTCCTCAAATTTTTCTATTGGGTTCTTTTCATTCTAGAATTAACGAAATGATTGTTTTCATCCTTAGACCTTGTATAATTTCATGTGTGAACTACACAAGTTTAGGGATGAAAATGAGACCAAAATGTAAAGGGTTAAGAGGATGTTTGGTTGGCGACCAACCCTATCTACGGCTCCCCTAACCTTTCTTTGGTCTATGGCGGCCACCACGTGGCAAAAGAACCCGGCCCCGAAAAGTTAGGCGAATGATTTCTTTGTGCAAGGAGATGACGCAACCGCCAAATCAAAAGTAGCGGCCCGCAGAGCCTGTGGGCGTCGTATTCTGTGGCGCGGTTCAAACTGTAGCCACGGTTTTTCGTGCGACCACAGCTGTGGTGTGGTGTGGTTCCATGCACGTGAACCAAACTGTAGCCACGCTCTCCGTGATGACGGCCACATGTGTGGCATGGCGCGCGTCGGTACCAACCAAACAACCCGATGGTCACTTTAGACTTCGGCCGCTTCTACTTGTTAATAGTCGTTGCGTGCAACAGTTATTGCTACAGCAGAGGCTAGTACAGGATGCGGCCACAACCATAACTATAGCTCAAACGAATAATCCCTTTTGACAAGAAAATTTAATGACCGATAGGAAGAAAATTAAGCCTTAGGTACTTGATGGCCTTTTTAGATAATGGAAATTATATTTCCAAATTTTCAGTCATCCGAGGATGATGGCCTAAAATGACTTCTCATTCCATCATAAAATAAGAACATTTAGTGTGTGTGTGTGTGTGTGTGTGTGGGGTGGGGGGGTGGGGGGGGGTTGGTGTTGGGGGTTGTAGGACCGAAACTGTAATTGAAAAATCAAGCTTATCCATAAGCCCGCTTCGAAATTCACGAGAACAAAAAATGGAGCTATGACCCTCTTATCTTTGGTTGCCAAGAGCACAAGGCTAGGCAGCTCATCCACTAGACAAGGCTATTTGAATTCTTAATCACCTTGTAGTATGATCCACTAGACAAGAAACCAGTCGGTCACTGTGGCCCCCACTCTACACGGCTAGTCGGGGTCGGACCACCGGCCGGTCCCAGGCAAGCAGAAAGCAGTGAGAGAAAGGGAAAAGGCCATCGCCTCCTCCGAAAAAAAAAAAAATATGTGTTAAATTCTGCAGCGTACAAGAAGCAGCTCACTCCCACTCACACTCCTCGCTCTCCTCTCTCTCACTGGAGCAGGGCGGGGAAGAAGTGAGGCGAGCGGACACGAGAGAGAAAGGGGAGTGAGATCAAAGCAGCGAGCGAGGCAGTTTGAGAGCTCGCTCGCCGATCTGCTGCGGGGATGGGGTGCACGGCGTCCAAGGTGGACCAGGAGGACACGGTCCGGCGCTGCAAGGAGCGCCGCCGCCACATGAAGGACGCGGTGGCGGCGCGCCAGCTGCTGGCCTCCGCGCACGCCGACTACCTCCGCTCCCTCCGCGTCACCGCCGCCGCGCTCTCGCGCTTCGCGCAGGGCCACCCCTCCCTCGCCGTTTCGCACCACACCGCCCCCGTCCTCCTCTCCGCCGCCGCGCCGCCGCCTGCCCCAAGCGCCGCCCACGCGCTCCCCACACCGGCGCCATCCACCGCCACGTCCTCATCGCTCCCGCCTCCGACGCCGCTCCCCAGCACCCGCATCCGCACCCGCCGCACCAGCCGCAGTCGCAGCACGCGCAGGCGATGGCGGCGCCGCAGCCGGCGCCGGCGAGGGCACCACGCCCACGGCGGCTCAGGGTGCCCCACATCCTGTCCGACTCCAGCGTGGCCAGCCCCGCGCAGTCGTCATTCCGCAAGCAGCCGCCGGTGGGCACGCCGTCCTCCTCGTCCGCGTGGGACTGGGAGAACTTCTACCCGCCGTCGCCGCCAGACTCCGAGTTCTTCGACCGCCGCAAGGCCGAGGTCGAGCAGGCCAGCCGCCTCCGGGAGCTCGACGAGGAGGAGAAGGCCCGTGCCTACCTCCACCACCACACTCACTACAACCTCAAGGAAGAAGACGAGGCCGCCGAAGACGACGACGGTGAGGTGGACCATGAACCAGAGGGGATGCATTGCGGCGGGTGGGAGGACGACGAGCACTACGCGTCCACGACCACGTCGGAGACCAGATCGGAGGACGAGGGCGAGATGGGGACAGATCGGAATGCGGGTTCGCGGCCAGATCGGAGTGCGGGTTCGTCGCCAGATCGGAGTACGGCGGGACGGCACCGTCAGAGTACGCCGCCGTACCATTGCCCCTGAGGAGGAGGGATGAGAGGTCGGAGGCTGGCGACTCCTCCTCCACGGTCACGGCGGCGACAGAGATGCGGATGGTGGTGCGCCATCGCACTCTCGCGGAAATCGTGGCGGCCATTGAGGAGTACTTTGTCAAGGCAGCCGACTCCGGCAACGATGTGTCCGAGCTCCTGGAGGCCAGCCGCGCACAGCTCGACCGCAACTTCCGGCAGATCAAAAGTATGAGAGAACACAAACTATGACTCATCAAAAATGAAAATGTTATTCAGATTGTTGTTCTGCTTTATGGTTTCACTGAATATTCAATGATTTGTAGCTGTTTTGCTTACTTTGATTTCTTTTTTTGCAGAGACGGTGTACCACTCCAACAGCGTGCTATCAGCATTGTCGTCGACCTGGACATCAAAACCGCCATTGGCTGTACGATACAAGTTGGACACTAATGCACTGGAGATGGAATCAACTGAAGGGAAGAGCCATGGATCCACTCTAGAGCGGCTTTTGGCTTGGGAGAAGAAGCTCTACGAGGAGGTCAAGGTAATTCTCATATTCTGCATTTCACTACTGGAACAGCACACAAATTGAGATGTTGTTTGCTATGAAAATTGTCGGTTGTCAACATCATTACTTTGTCAGTGAAACATCTTGGGACTATTCAGCTTGGCTCCTCTTGATAATGATCCAACTTCATTATCTGGAGCAATGTGAGCTCAGCCATCACATTCTACATCTACCTTTATTGTGCATGGAAACAATGCGTATACAGTGTATTGTTGGGCTATAATCCATCAAAGACCAAGGGCATGGCTGAAGCTAGTTTTAATCCTTTTGCTAAGAGATATCTCCATCATTTTATTAGGGCTGTGCTACAAATGAACCTTACGAAAAGGATAACTAGAAATGTAACTATTGGATTGAGTGAACCTCTTCCATATCTGAACATTTTATTCAGAAAATGTGACAAGAGAATCTGATGCTGTTGCATAAAGTGTCTTTAGAGAGGTGCATTTTCTGACTTTGGAACCGCCAGAGTCTTTGTACAATATTTTTAACTACTTTCAGGAAAGGCAGCAAGCACGATACATTGCAATTGATTCCTTAACCACCACCTTCATATTCTCTTCCTTTGTTTTGCTCTATTTGTTTCTACAATACTCTTGGCTTTCAAAATTTTATCTATGAAGGTACAGATGCTCAAGAAATTGTCTTTTTTGAGACATAATATATCCTTGTGATGCCAAAATTAGATTTTAGCGTATCTTTGTCTTTACTTTAACAAATTTATGGTATACCTTCTGCAGCTTTAATTAAAGATTTTTGCATTACATTCCACTATTTTGGATGGATAAATCCCAAAGTAATGTCATGACTGCTACAGTCAAAGTCCTTATGTTCATTAAGCCGTTTCTTGAGCCAGTATCTGACATATAGAACAATTTTAATTACTGCAGGCAAGAGAGAGTGTGAAGATTGAGCATGAGAAAAGCTTTCTACTCTGCAGAGCCTGGAATATAGAGGGAGGGATAGTGCAAAGCTGGACAAGACCAAGGCCTCCATAAACAAGCTGCAATCACTGATTGTTGTTACCTCACAGGCTGCCACAACTACATCCTCTGCTATTGTTAGAGTCCGTGACAATGAGCTTGCACCACAGCTTGTTCAGCTTTGTTTTGCGTAAGTCTTATGTCCATTCCTACATTCCTAATTGATCATGTGGTCCTGCTCTCAAGTACTTAACTGTTTCTGAACAATTAACATGCAGGCTATTGGGTATGTGGAGGTCAATGAACCATTTCCATGAGATACAAAATGAGATAGTTCAGCAAGTCCGCGGTCTGGTGGACAACTCCATGGCTGAGTCAACATCTGACCTTCACAGGCTTGCAACTCGTGATCTTGAGGCTGCTGTTGCGGCATGGCACTCGAACTTCAATCGCCTCATCAAGTACCAGCGTGACTACATCCGCTCTCTGTATGGCTGGCTGAAGCTCACACTCTGCCAAGTGGATAGCAGTGTGCCGCAGGAAGCCCATGCCTCAATGATCTCTCGTGAACTCACCAGCTTCTGTGACGAGTGGAAGCAAGCACTGGACCGTCTTCCAGATGCTGTTGCTTCAGAGGCTATCAAGAGCTTTGTGAATGTTGTTCATGTCATTTACACTAAGCAGGCAGAGGAAATGAAGATCAAGAAGAGGGCAGAGACATTTTCAAAGGAGCTAGAAAAGAAAACCAACTCACTCAGGTCCATTGAGAAGAAGTACTACCAATCCTACTCGATGGTTGGCCTTGGCCTTCCTGGCAGTGGGCGCGATGGCATTGAAAGCCACGCGTACGATTCTCGTGATCCCCTTGCAGAGAAGAAAACTGAGATTGCCCAGTGCCGTCGGAAGGTGGAGGACGAGATGACAAGGCACGCTAAGGCCGTCGAGGTAACAAGATCAATGACGCTGAACAACATACAGACGGGCCTGCCAGGAATATTCCAAGCCATAGCTGGTTTCTCAGGGACAGTGGTTGAAGCTCTTGATGTGGTGTGCCACCGAGCTGGGTCAGTGCGGTAGAAGCTCTTCCCCATCATCAGAATTACCAAGAGACCATTTGCTGCCTCTTTTTTCTGGGTGATTCAGTAGTTTATTTATATAGGGAAACTGCAATATATAATATATAATATAGCTCAAAGTAGAGTGATGAAATATAGGAGAAGGTTCCCTGGATGTTTTGCCCTGTCAGGATGGTTTCAGTTGTAGATAATGTGGTTTTGCCCAGGATTTATTGGTCTCGTTTCACCGTTTTTCTGGGAAGTGCGAGGGGAGATATATGATGTACAGACATTAAGGTCACCTTGCACACTCAAGCGTTAATCAAGCCTATGCTTCTGTCTAACAAAAGCTCTAGTGCCCTACTTTCTTTATATATTATGTACCTGAGTGTTCTTCGAAGTGGATTCCTGTTTCCTGTGGGTTGAAAATTCTAGCGTCTGAACTCCGAACTGGACTGCCGCCGGCTTGTGCATCTGCGCTGCATCTGCGCTGCTGTCTGCCTGTCTGGACTCAGGAGTGGTTGCATATGCGTTGATCTCTTCCTGTTCCCCGTTCCCGTTGGACCATACTACCATTTATTAGGTCTCTGCCGAGCTGTTGCTGTTCATGATGATCCAGGTGTTCAACAGCGCCCATTGCTCTTGTTGTTGGCTTTACACGCCGAACCTACGGTTTGTTCGGGCCTTCCTGGAGATCTTGAAGCATCTTGGCGTGCCTTTTGTTGTCTTTACTCTTTAGCGCTAATGCAGCCAAGTTATATGGCTTTGATAGGGGATCATGTTGTATATGGCTTTGAACGGCGACCAAGGGGCAGGCCACTAGTCGCCAGCTGTTGCGGCCATGTCCCACACTGTCCGCCGCAGCAGGCAGCACGGGCTTTCCTTCCTTCCGAATCGCAATCACTGCTTCCCCTCCCTCTTCAGCAGCAACACGGAGACAGACGGTGGAGAAGAAGAAGAGCGGCAAGCAAAGCAAGGCTGGCAATTTGGAGCTATCCGGCTGCTGGGCAAAGGCAGCCGTCCGTCCGTCCCTTTTTGATGCATGACTCCGTGGCATGAAAAAGTAGTTGGCATTGAGTCACCTACGGGTCCAGGACATGATACGCATCGTGGGGATCGATAGCAAGGACGGAGGTCGGGACGACTCGGGAGGTGCAGGGCATGGACCCGACATGGATGCGTGCTTGACACCTTCCGCTCCAAGTTCGGTGGCTGGAATTTGAGAAAGGTCACGCCGCACCGGTAGGAGGAGCTACGTCGTTCAAAGGCCGCACGTGTCCTTAGCACGCAGCAGAGGGAGATCGCAACGACGAAGCCAATCAGATGGTCGTTCTTCATCCGATAAACCCACAAACGTCGTCTGAGGACGCACCGGAAAACATAAGGATGGACCCCTCAATCTGCCGTCCCCTTTTATATAAAGACGGCTGGTCTTTCCTTCCTTGGAAGCACAAGAATATAGTCAGAATTACAGTCGTAATAACGTTTCCTTGTGCTGTCGCCGATAAAGCCAAAGCAATAAACGTGTGTGGCCATAGTTTCCTCATGAACGCTTCAGAGTTGCCATATCTGACTTCATCAACCAAATAATTTGCTTTTTTTTTGCTTGAGGATAACGAACGTACCACGCTTGGACTCCTTGTGCGATTGGCCTGTACAGAACCGTAGGATGTACGGCTTAGGGTATATCAGGTAAAGGGTGCATGAAACAGTCAATTTGTTCGAGATGAGATAAAGAAAAGAGTTTAGAGACGACTCAAAAAATTTCGAAGGTTTTTTTTTTTTTGAAGTTTGTCAGTTAAAATTAGCCAACTTGGGTCATGAGTATAAATGAAATTTGTTTTTTTTCTTTTCTTTAAGAAAATTAATGCAAGTCATAATCGAATTTCTATCTATTTGCATTATAGACGGAAATTCAAATCATTTTTCTCGAGCCGTATGAGGAGAAAACCTCCTATACGTTTCTAGGGGGTTGTTTATCTACATCTATCCCAATAAGCTATCTATCGAATCGTTGCAATTGATGTTCGATCTCGAAGAGAAGGAAGAGATCTTCGAAAAGTAGGTTTTTATGATCCGATAAAGAATCAAACTTGTTTAAATGTTCCAGCTATTCTCTATTTCCTTGAAAGTATCCGGCTTAAGTTTTTGCTCCTCAACGTGAACAACCAGGTCGGTAGGAGTATTGCTTCTGTACTTATATGTGATCATTGTATGGCACCTGGGCTCCATTGTGCATAACTGACGTGCTCACCTTCTTCAGCACTTGGAGAATATTTTAAGCAATTTTACAGATCATCAACTAGCTCAAATAATCGGTCAGCACTCTGATTAATCAAACTAGTGTGTTTATAACCAATTAAATAATTTAACTTGGTAAATTTGAGTGTCAACAGCTCTGTATATCCTTGTTACTCTGCCTAGCCTCAGGGGCTGGCCGAGCATGCAAGGGCCGGTCCAGTATGCATAGTGTTGAACTGCATAGAGAATCTGTGAACGAATAAAGAGTGATCTATCTTCTATGTAGATCGCCTTTCACAGGTAGGAGGTCCGTGTCCGCAAGTATAGGTTGTTGGCACCTTTCACAGGGCTGCCATAGTGCACCTAAGGAAAGGAGCTTCTATGGGTAGTGGTCTAGTGTTAGTGGAGTACAGTGAAGAAGCTGGCAAGCTCTCATCAGGTCTCAGCTGCTGCTGTTGCTGCTTATTCTTCTGTAATTTAGCACTGTCGTTAAGTGAGTAGCACTATGTATGATGGACATAGACTTGTTAGCAGCTCTGGTCACATGGAAGACAAGGAGGAAGCCCAGCCTGCGGAGGGGCCCAAGTCCACAAGGCCCGTCAAGACCAATCAAAAGTTTCTGGGAAATGACTGGGCCAACTGAGCGCTTGCACGCGCGAGACCGAGGCGCTGCCTCTGTAATATTTAGTCCCCACTGTGTGCACGGGGCTCGCCATCGTTCATTTGAAATCAGACACTCGCTTTACTAATCTTACATCCGAACTCATCTACTTGCTGTTCTTCGTCGATTCTCCTCTTCCTCTTCGATCCCCATGCTCCGACCCTCACAAGACTATTCATCAACATCTACTACTACTGCTACTGTACACCTGTAGTACAGAGGGAGAAAGAACAGTCAAGATAGCATTCTCTGAGATTTTCTGAATTTTAATTGCATCAAGATGAAGAGCTGCACTTGTACACCTGATTAAGAATCAGATGATTTTAGCAGTTTCAATGCCAGTCTGGTCCCTGATCAGTGCAACAGCAGCAGCTTACAGTTAGTAAGGTTGGATTTTTTTTTTTTTTTTTGGTACTCTCCAAATAAAACACATTTGGGCATGTGTGGCATCTGTACAGATAGCTGAACTGGATTTCAACTAGATTCAAGATTCTTTTATTTTCACATATGCTTGGTTCAGAGATTCATTTCTTTTCACATATGCTTCAACCTGGGAATGGTTTGGGTTCAAACCGGGTTTGGTGGTTTGGTTTTCCATTTGGGCCAACAAGGTTTGGGTGAAAATGGGCTAAAGAGATTAGTGGACTGGTTTGGTATAGGGCTGCAGTGAACCGGTTCAGCAATGGGTGGCCTTTTTCTCGCAGGCTAGCAAGCTGGCCGCCCGGCGCCACTTCCTCGCGCGGCCGCTCGGCGTCGCGTCCCCGTGCAGACGAGCACAACAATGGCTGGGGTTGGGTTGGTTTCTGTAATGACGGTTTGGATTGGGGTGAGCTAATTAATCTACGCATCCACGTCTGGATCGGTGTGGGTTTGGTTTGGATGCTAGCCCATTGTCAGGTTGACATATGCTTGGTTGAGAGAAACTGAAACTAAGTTCACAAGCGAACCATCGTTTAGAGAAAGTGAAAATGCCTACAGTCCTAGCATCGAGGCCCACGGCCCACGGCCGGCGACCCGCACCCCACCTCCCACCCTGGCTGGGGCAGGGGCGACCGTGGCAGGCAGCACGGACGCCGGGGCAAGCGCGACCGCGGACGCCATGGGCAGGCACGCAGCGACGGCGCGTGGAACGGAGGTTGCGTTCGGGATGACGAGTTGGGGCTTGATTCCGCTGGAGTTGGGCTTTGATTTCAGTCCTCAAATTTTACTGTGCCACCTCCCAAATGAAAATATAGGGGCCTGATTTTGGGTCTGTGGTACGGAGATGCTCTTACATGTTTGGGTATGATTTACTCGCAAAGGCAATCTGGACTGGGCACACCTTTTTAACTGAGGTAATTCAGCGAGCACCTAGAGAGCAGCACATCACCAGCGCCGGCGTAAAGAGAAGACGCATGGCGGTGACGGCGTGCTCTTCCCGGGTCCGCCGGCGAGGCTGCAGCAGCGGGGCATGAACAGATGGTTCTCGCCTCGCCGGAGAAAAAGGAAGGAACTCTTGCTCCCCTCGCGAGCAAAGGAAGGAAGGGAACTCTTGCTCGGCCGTGCAAAACCAAGAGAAGCCAAAAAGGAAGTGAGGAGAGAGTGACTTACCGCGCAAAACCTGTGCTTGACCTGGGCCGCCGCACACGTAGCGGCGTCGGCGTCGTGGGTGTCGGACGGCAAGGCAGCAGGCGGCGTCGGCGTCCTGGGTGTCGGACGGCAGCAGCGGCGTCGGCGTCGGACGGCTGAAAAGAAGACGTAGGGTGACGAAGACCTCACGGATGGTGGTGTCGTTGCTGCCGTCGCAACAGCTGGGCTCGCCCGTCTTTCCTCCACAGAAGGGCTGCGTCAGGCTAACGGGCTCAACCCCTGATTTTGATTTGATTGGTTGGAGATTAGATGAAGATCAGAAAAAAAGAGCACGGGGATCGATCAATCTAGGAAGCAGACAAAACATAATCACCAATCAATAGTCTCTCTCGTACGTACTCCTCCATCCCACCGAGTTTGTCACCCTGGATTCCGTGCCATCTTCTTCGATGCTTCGTCTTTATTCAATTTTTTGCACAAATAAAATTTATTTTTTTTACGGCTTATTTTATCAATGAAGATACTTAAATATTGATTAATTTATTTTATGATTTGCATAAATATTTTGAATAAGACGGATGGTCAAAGATGAAGTTCAAAAGTCAAAACGACGAAGTCCATGGGACGAGAGGGAGTACTGATCAGTCTACACTAGTACAATGGCCATGGGAAATCACTTCACTGTAGTATAGTACTAGCACGTAATTACCTGTCCCTGCACAAACCCAAGCTGATGCCGGCGGTGGACGAGCAGCAGCGATGGCCGGCGGTGGACGAGCAGCAGCGATGGCTGGCGGTGGACGAGCAGCAGCGATGGCCGGCGGTGGACGAGCAGCAGCGATGGCTGGCGGTGGACGAGCAGCAGCGGGGACGACCAAGAAGAGACACAGCAGCATGGCCATCGCCGCCATGGTGCGGTGCAGTGGTGGTTTGGGATTTCAGCACAGCACGTACTTTTTTTTTTTTTTTTTTTGACTGAAGTCAGTAAGGGAAACCCTAACCTATTTTTTTTTAAGTTTTTAATAATACAAACCTGTTTAAATTCGTTCCTACGGGGAGTCAAACCCAAGTTTGCTGGGTGCTATTCAGGCGCTCTAACCACCAGCTAGAGACCCTTTCACCACAGCACGTACTCTTGTGTGTGTGTTACATAGCCTTGTTGTGTTGCAACAACTACAATGCTTGTGCTTGTTTTCCCGGTTGGCTGCACTGCGACTGCGTTTATTACCTTTGGATCCGGAAGCTTGGCCCCCAAACTTTTCTCCCCTCCCCTCCCCTCTCTGGCCCCCAAACTCTGCTCCCCTCCGCGGCAGCCAAATTATATTTATTTATTTACAAGCATGTCACTGTCGTCGTCGTTCGTGCTTTTTCGAAATTACTGATGCTGAGATTCTGCTCTGCACACTTACAGCTTCCATCACGTGGTGGTAATCTCGAAAATGGAAAAGGAGCATCAGTAACTATATATTTATTTATAGCATTCTTAATCCTAATTAAACTGTGCACGGAATTAATTAAAATAAAATAATAAAAAGGCGTGAAATGATAGTAAAGTTTTCGTGGGAAGCTAGCTTTTGCTTGACGAAATCCATCCTCAACCAAATCAAAAGGCATTGCGCTTTTGATTCCATTCCAGTCCAGTCCAGAGAGACAGTGTGCAACCGAACAAGCCATCACCTTTCCACGGCCATGCATTCCATTCCATTCCAGTCCAGTTCCTCCTGCCTGCTTTTTCTTAATATAATAATTATAATAAATCGTGTCCTCCCATCATCCCCAAAGTGCTCAACTCTACTGATGATTAAACCTACTGATGAGATGTCTGGTATGAAACAACTTCAGTTGACGATTAGTAATGTACAATATGTAGTATTCAGTTGATGATTTGAAACTTAAGGGTTCAGTTGAGAGATGTTGTACACACTAGCAAATATTTAGAATGGTGTTCAAAGAAAATGTGCACAAATAAGAAAGGAAAAATGAAAAAGTGTGGTGGAAAAAACAGGGAAGAAGCAGTACGTACGTACGTACGTAGTGTCAAAATTTTATTTATGTTGGAACAAACAAATACTGCTACTTTGTAGCATACGGAGATCAGCTTGTTTCAAGAATGAATGAATTCGGGCAGGCGAAGGCACCCGCACGGCTGCCGGAGCAGGGAACCAACTTGCATGTCAGTCTCCATTAGAATTAGAATATTGATTGATTTGTAGACCGTATATATACAGTATACAGTACGTACAAATGAGCTGGTAGGTTTGGTCTCTTGGCTGCACTGATACATACAGTAGAGGTGCAGGAGTTTGCAGCAGCACAAGCAGTGCTTACATACCTAGCCATGTAGCCAAGCACAAACAGAAGCTTGGCCCTGCCTTCCTGGGAAGGTAAGCAGACTCGGCCGGGCGTTTGCCATGGCCACCAACCTGCAGAAACGATTCCTCCAGTCTTGACTGAGATTGTTTTTTCAGTCCAACAAAAACACTTTTTCCACACCCACAGGCAGGGACTCACAGAGACAAACTGCTTTGCCTCCTCGCCCGGCTAACAACCGCGTGAGTGGTAACGATTTTTTATCGGTCAAAGGCACATACACACAATTAGATTAATTTACCTACTATATAAGCATGTTGCAACTGTGGGAGTTAGTTTATTGTTTTTTAACCTCAATCAAAAACAAAACAAACAAAAAAAGTGCAAGAGCATGCATGCTTACAGAGAGGAAGCAGCTAGCTAGCAGCCTTGTGAGGTGATGGAGCTTCCTCTCGATCGGCCGCCTAGCTCTGGGCTCTGGCTCTCGATCACGCGCTCGGCGTGCGTCACCCGGCCCTGCACAAGCTAAAAGCCCTCTGCCCGGTCCTGAGCTCCAGCGTCACCCTGCCTCCTGTTTGCCTCCGATCCCGGTCGGCGTCTTATCTTTTCGCCGGCCGTGCAGGACCGACCGCGGCGGCGATCGGATCGGCCCGTCCTCAGCTGGTGGAGCTACTGGCTGCAGATACCACCAGAGAGGACACACGCATGTATATGTCTGCTGCAACTGCACACGTGCACACGCATTCACTATATCTGCTGCCTGCAGATTGCAGAACTGCACACGTGAAGGGGAATGGGAAATCTAGCTAGCATTCTGGTGTTTGTTGCATGATGAAAATAGTGCATGGTGCTGTACAAACAAGTACTCTCCTACTTAGGGCAGCTCCAGTGTGAAGTTCGATTTACAGCAACGTGTGGGCCCTGCAACGATCGATGTTTTGTTAGTTTTGTTATGGTTCGGTGCTCCAGTGTGGAGTTGGATTGGGGGGTCCCATACGGTAGTATAAATAATTCGTGCAGCACTTAGATAGCGTGTGGCCGCCTTGCTTTCCCTGTTTGATACCTGCTGCATGCGTATTTGTTTGCATTGTTTATTCCCACGGTGCGAACCGAAACGAAGAGTCGCTCTGAAAAATCGACGCACTCAGTTCAGTAGCTCCAATGTTAAAAGCGAACCATACCACTACTTCTCTCTCCTCTCGGTTCGATTGCGCAGCACACTGGAGCTGCTCTTAGGAGATGCACACCCACCAAGTGCAACGCGAGCCAACTGACCTAGGCCACAGGCCTTGTTGATCGTCCATCCACGCCGTCCAGGTAAGTATGGATCAAGGGTGCACGGGGCACTCGTTTTATAGCGGGAGCTTGTAGCGCACCAACTTCGGCTCCCGAGGTGGTGCTAACGAAGCACTCGTTCAACTGCACTCTAACCCTGAGTTCTCGACTTCAAGTGGGCTACTGAGACATGAGACGTATATGGGCCTGCAATACTGGGCCGTTAGAAAAACAGCCAGACTACCCGTGAGGCCGTGACCCATAAACGGGCTCAAAGATATAGAGGCCCATTTAACATCCAAATCCTGGGAGTGGACTCTGGGAGACCAAATCTTGAGTGGTAAGGGCAATCGGTCCTTCCAAAGAAGATGTTTTGCCTGGCAGCTGCCGATGAGCAGGCATTTTTGGCCCATCAAGTGAAGAACAAAAAGCCTAGAGCGGTCCATTTCCAGTTCTTCTCTACCCTGTCTCTGATGGCGCTACACCGCTATCCCATCACATTAAATAAATATTAATAATCTGATGGGGAGTACTCAAAAACAAGAAGAAGAAACTGATGGCCCTACAAGCATAGGCTAACGGGGAATGCATCTTTCTTTAAATTCTGTACCTAATAACTAATATTAATAAGAAAATATTTTTAATTAACTTTTTTTTTACTTCCCGCAATACTCTCAGCCTCTCTATTGCACATATGTTTCTTTCTGTGAATTACTGATCTAGTTTATAAGACATAATTTGATACGTGGCATGCTCCTCAAAATTATTTTGATCATTCATTTCATATTATATTATTTATAATTATTAATAGTATATTTGATCACAAATTTAATAGTATCAAGTTTGTATTACAATAGTTAAAAATTATTAACCAAATTAATAGTCAAAGATAATATGTTTGACGCTTGACGTACACAAAAACACCATATAAATTGGACTAACCAGAGAGAGGAGTGACCTAACTTTGGTTGAGATTGTAAAATACAAATTAGTTATAATTAGTCTAACTATTAATTCACACGTTCCAATATTTTTGTATAGTGAAGAATTAAACTTTAATTCTTATACCAAAGAACCCTAGAAATTAAAGTCCCAAAGTAGGGACTAGAGTGATTTTTATATGCATTAATTAGTATATCAACTAAACAAAATGATAATGTGGCATTGAAATTAAGGTAGAGCAAAAAAAATAAATACAAGAACTGTATCTACAAAAGCTACGATACGAAGTGATATGATACATTCATAATAGGAGAGACAAGATATGCGATTAGATGAATTTATTTTTTAAAAAAGTATTTGAAAACGTGTTTTTTTTTGTAATTTCTATAAGACTTGGTGTATAAAAACCATCACATAGTATTTGGGTAGAGACTGTCATTATGTAGAGAGGTAGATTGTTTAGCCACCTACTCTCTCAGTCTAGAAAAAAATACAATTCTCATTTTTTCCTAAAACCTAACATTTTAAAGTTTAACCAAATTTATACAAAAATATTAACATTTATGATTTATGATACAAAATAAATATTGTTACCGATTTGTCGATATAAATATAAATATCGTTTATTTAAAATTAGTCAAACTTATAAACTCGTAGCTACTCCTCCTTTTTGTGTACGGAGGGCCTCGAGGCATACAGTCTGTGATAGGAATTCATCGCCATTGATTGGAATCACGGCGTACGAGTACGACGGGCGTGATACTACTACAGAATTATTACAGGTCCAGTGGCCGTTACCTTGTCAGTACTGCAAGAGCAGCTAGCCTAGTATATGTATACTCCTACGCGCACGCTATTTACTACGGACATGATTTATGGTACGGCAGGGCTTGGCAAGGCAATAGAGGGTCGGTCGGCCGGAAACTGCACGACGCAGGTGTAGGGTTGGCAGCGCCTCAGCGGATATCAATTCCGAGCAGTCTTGGTGCTGGCCGGTGCAGACGTGCAGTGCAGGCCGGGCACGCAGTTCTTCTTGTGATGTACTGTACCCTCACAAGAGCATTCTGGGTGATGGTAAAAGAAAAAAGGCATTAGGCGGTCATCAAATCAAACAAAGACAAACGATGTTGCCACCACGGATCACTGGAGGCAGCAATGACACTGTCCAGCACTTCTCACAGCGGGCACAAAGATTAGCGGGATGAGACAGTTCATCTAGAGCAAGTAGTAGGTTTTGTTAGAATTTGATCTCTCTTGTTTTGGGCCCAACGGACCGAAACAAACCTCGATCCGCTCCCTGATCGGGAAAGCCCAACCCACTAATGGTTGGAAGACCCCTGTCACACTGCGGTATATAAATAGGAGGGTGGGGCGCCGCAGCACGGTACCCTAAGTTAGCCGCTGTCGGCGTTTTCCG
This sequence comes from Hyparrhenia diplandra, assembly GCA_015847255.1. NCBI lineage: Eukaryota > Viridiplantae > Streptophyta > Magnoliopsida > Poales > Poaceae > Hyparrhenia > Hyparrhenia diplandra. The sequence goes on along the minus strand of JADLZK010012176.1, from coordinate 71,415 downwards.
AGAGCCTGGGGCGCCTCGGGTGCCGGCAATAAAGAATTTCTAGGCCGTGTGCCTCCTCCCCCAAATGGCGTCGCGCAAGATGGACACGGACACGGCGGGTTTATCCCCGGTTCAGGCCAATCGGGGCCCCTACGTCCGGCGGGTGGTGTCCTGCTCGTGTTACCTCGCTACCGAAAGGAGAGCTCGTAGTAGGGGTTACAAGCGGCGTGAGGGAGAGAAGCTGGTCTCAAGCCCCATGATCGTGGTAGTGTTGGTGGTGGTGGTTGTCCCTTCTGGTTTCCGTTCGGGTCCGGATCCCCCGCTAATGGGGCATTACTCCCCCCTTTTATAGTAGGAAGAGGGAGATAATGTTTACATATGTGGATGCCTAGGTGGCTAATTCCCGAGGCTACACTTGTTGCATGCGCGTGGCCGAGGGTTGGTTGGCTTGGGCGTTGTTTGATGAAGACACGCGTTGTAAATGAGAACCTCCTAATTACGGGCCCACCTGCACTTTGTCATTGTCCTAAAGACCTTTGACAAATTTGTGCGAGATACACCCGAAACTTAAGAAGCCCCTGTTGATATCTCATACCGGGATCAACAAAGGAGTAGCTACAACATTACAACATTTGTTATAAAAATATAAATCGAGTGCGGAAGAATAATAACATTAATTTTACAAAAGTGAATAAGTTATATTTGAGTAAACTTAACTTATTTGCGGAAGCCGAGTATAACTTTAGGAGACATCCAAGTCGTGTCGAGCCTACCGACACAAACTTGGTCAAAAGTACGAGTCAACACCTGCAACAAGGGTCAACAAACCCTGAGTACGGGAGTACTCAACAAGACTTACCCGACTAAAGAAAAATAGGAGAAGACTCAGGAATGCTGGTCTAATAGGAATCAAGGTAAGGCTTTTAGCAAGAATCAAGGACTCTTTTTTGCGAAAAGCTTACTAATAATGAGTCCTTACTTTCAATGTTTTAAATCTCAATTTAGTATCTCACCTATTCTAGGTGATCTTATACTATAGCAAACACTTGTAGAAGTTCCATCACTTATTCCATCTCTTTACTGTTCCATAATTAATCTCAATGTAAGTGGGGTAAACCGAGTCTCCATATCCGAGAAGCACGGCGATTTCGAAATCGATTAACCCAGCTGGGGAGTTCTTTCCACACGACATATGTAGCACTTAAGCTTGCATATATCAACCCTTTCCTGGATACTCAAAACGGAACCGCGTCCTACGCCACCCGAGAATACCGTACACCTCAATCCGGGACTTTAACCCACGAGGGTAACATGTACTCCCGCCATCTCTCCACTCCCGGTCTTGCGGTTTATGCGTTTCCGATTTGACACCCCCAAGATCGGGCTTACCGGGTATGTGTCCCTAACTAGGGTCGACTGTGATGGGATGACACCCATGACAGACGTGCCATTGGTCCAACGACCTCAGGCGCAGATTGCGTTCCATAGTCTCGGTTTCACCGGCCTACACGTTTCCAGTCCTTAATCGACAAGCCGGAAATACTACACTGAGACTCCATTCTCAATGCAAATTACCCGACCGGTCTCAATTTCAACACCATATCCCAAGTATGGTTTTTCTCATATAGCATCCTTTCTCATCAAATGCCACTTCGGGCTGTCATAAGACACTTGTCACATTTTGACTCAAAAGTCTAACTAATATAGCAAGGCTAAGCGTTCTAGCATTTTATCAAATCAGGTTATCAAGGTAGATATTGAAATAATCAAGGAATGGTAATGCATCAATTAGGTTGTCACTCAACTCCTATCACCTAATGCAAAGCATAAAGCAAAGGTGATATAAAGCTTTGTAAAAACACAAGGAAGGTTTAAATGAACCGGGGCTTGCCTGTGTTGCGGGGAAAAGTTAGATTCCGTAGAAAGATGGTCGAAGTCAAACTTGACATTATCCTCGTCGATGAACGGATCTCCTCACGAGCTTGATCATTGCGAACCATATCAACACCTTCTCCAAAACTTCATCATCCCGATCCGACTCACTCTCGTGTACTCTACACGTAGATGATGATGTATGTTTTTAGCGTGATGGAATGGTAAACATGATGCTTGATGATGCATGAAATAATAGGCTCGGAATATAACTACACTTCACGATAAAGTTGCAACCCAACAAAACCCACTTGTTGAACTACTTTTACGAGATATCATCACCATTGCCTAAGAAGTTCTCAAGGACCATCTGATAGTGGTATGGTGTAGGGTTCACAAAACAACCCGAAAGTCTCTCACAAAACCTAAGTCGGAAGTCACTAATCATCTCATTTTCTAATTAAATAAATAAAGCATAAAATATAAAATAATTTAACTTTCTCCAATGGACCCCAAACTTTTTCTACAAGTAGGCCTTCTCATAAAACAGCACCAAATAAAGTTTCATGAATTTTGGATAAATAAAATAATTATTAAAAATCAAGGAAGATGCATTTTTCAATTAAAATTTGTATTTTTAAATCATGCCCAAACTGTTTGAAATCAAAGTTTCATAATTTTCATAAATACTAGACATCATGAAAAGGCTATACAAAAATTTTCAGAATTTTAGAAGCTCTATTTAAATTTATATGAAAATAACAAAAACAGATACTATTCATATAAATTAAAATTGGAAATTCATTTGTTAAAAAGAAAAAGGCCTTCGGGCCTGATCTAGCCCAAAGACTATGCACGGCCTGGTCCAACATGGCAGGCCGGTCCAAAGGAACAATAAAAGGCCGGCCCAACTACGGCCCCGCCTGAACCTGGGCTTGGCAAAATTACAAAAAGACCCCCGATAAAATTTGAAATTACAAACAAGGACGTAACACTATTCACCTGAGTCATGAGGTTTCTCACCTAGCTCCCGGAGTTTTCCGATTTTACAATTTGCCCCTTCTTCTACTTCCTTCTTCTTCTTTCTCACGCACACGCCAGGGGAAGGAGAACGTCGGCGGCGGCGTAGCCGTTGGGGCTGGTTCGCCAGGCGGCCCGGCCGGAACGGCCACGCCGGCGGCGCAGGATCCGCCGCGGCGGGCCGCGCCCAGCTGGCGCACCAACCCGGCCAGCCCAGCCCGGCTACGCGACGTGGCGGACGGCCGGGGCGGTGGCGGCCGACGGCGACAACGACGCCGCCGGCCGCAAGCGGCGGCGAGCGAGCGAGAGGCGGAAAAGGGAGGCGAGGCGGTCTTGGGGGCGCACGCGAGCGGAGCGGCGGGTGGTGGTTGGGATGGAGAGGAACGGCGACGCCATGGCGGGCGTCGCGCGGCGCGGCGTCGACGAGGCGCGAGCCCGAAAGAACGAGGGAGGAGCGAGCAAAGAAAGAGAAAAAGTCGCTCCGGACCTCTCGCGACGAGCGGCAGAGCCCCAAATAAGCACGAGAGGTGGTGGGCGTGGCGAGCAATGGCGTCGGGCGCGCCCTGCGCGCGTGTGACACGCCCTCTGACGCGAGAGTTCCATTGAGGCATTTCAACAAACAAATGACACATGCAAAAGTAGGTCGGTTGTGGCACCATTTTGGGCTATTTCGGGCGAATCTCAACATGGGCCAATTGACAAAAATGTTCTCCACTGATCAACCTTCATTTTTCATAACAGGCCCATGATCATTAACTGCTCAGATTAAGAGATAATCATCTCCAAAACTTGCATTGTCAACGACTTAATGATACTTGGAAATGATTGTCAAAACCTTGTCAAATCAAATCCGATCGATCTCAACTTTTGATATGTTGATCTTCAAAGCATAAACTCAAATCCGTGTTTTTGGTCCGACTCAAGTTGCTTAGCAAAATCTCGAGAACGCGAGACGCCGATCCCGTCGACGTGATTTCGACTTAGAAAAAAATTCTAAGTCCCGAGTTTGACCTTCCCTTTTAACTTGAATTTTGCAAATTACTCTCAAAATTTGAACTAAACTCAAAAATCTCCAAAAAAGCAACTTGCCTTAATTTTTCAAGATCTACAAATTTCATAATTGGAACATTTTCAAATTCAGCCTCTAAGTTTGACTTTTTTGAAATGGGGTCAAAGAATTTGAAATTTGAATTCAAAATTACTTTTAAAATCATGTAAAAACTTGAAAAACTTTGTACATGACTTTTGTTCCTCTCAACAAGATCTACAAACTAGCTTTTGAAAGTTTTCTCAAATTTTGCATAAATTTTGAAATATAGAAAAGGGGGTAAATAGGGTTTGAATGAAATTCAAAATTACTTTAAAATTTTGAACTAAACTTTGAAAACTCAAAATACCAACTTTGTTCAGTTTTGGAAACTCTACCAAAATGCTTTAATGACCATACCCAAAATCTTGATAAATTTTAAATAAAAGAAAAGGGGACAAACTAGGGTTTAGAAATCGGGGTTTCCGACGGGGTGGGAATAGTTTTCGAATTTGATTCTTTTTCGCGTTTCTTCGACCGACGACGTGACCATGAACTAATACACTTGTCTTTGACCAAATCCCTTGCTTAACTGGTAATTAACACCTGGGGTGTTACACGCGCGTCGATCCGATAGCGCAGTCGTCGCCGCTCCTGTGCGACCGAGGATCCGTGAGGCGTCCCTCACAATCCGCATGGCGAGGGGCGGTCCCAGAACGCTGGTCGTGGCGTGTCATGAGCCCGAGGGTCCGGCCCGTCGTGGCGTCTTTGGCGGTGTTTCGGGAATGAACAAAGGTGTTGTCCTGGTTTCCGTGTTGGGCGGCGTAATACGTCACCGGTTCGCCTTTGTGTCCCATCGGTCGGATTGGGGGAGCGATTTGGCAGCCGATTTGATCAGGCGTAATCGATGGCCCCGGGCGCCTCGTCTGCACAACCGCATTAAATGCAGTTGTTTCTCTTCCTCCGCACGGAACCTCCCATGCCCGAGGGTCGACCCGGGTGAGGTGGGATGGGCCACCTCGCCCGAGGATAGAGAGCCGGGTCTCCCTCGGGCGAGGCGGGATTTTTCGCCCGAGGGTGGTGAGCTAGGCCACCCTCGGGCGAGGCGGAGTCCATGCGCCCGGGTGGTGAGCTAGGTCACCCTCGGCGAGACGGAGATTTGGGTAGAGTCCGAGCCCCTGGGTCGGTGGTGATGACGTGGAGCGTTACGGTTCTCCGTCTTGTAAAGGTCCCCGACCTTGTCCTTCTCGAGCGTAGTGAGCTCCTTCGTCGTGGTGACTCCTATGGGCCGCTCGTGGGTCAGCTCGCCTTCATGTATGCACCGTGGCTCCTTGGCCCGGTCCGTCGCCGTTGGGCCGTCCTTTGAAGCGGGATGGTGGTAGGCTGGGTTTTCTTGGGCCCTAATGGGCCTCAAATTCTCGTTGTGTGGAGAATGTCTCGGGGCCCGATATTTAGGTCCCGGAGAGTAGCCCCCGAGCGAGTGGGGACTCGCCGGGGGTTGTGCCGCCCCCGTCGCCTTGGGTGTTTCTTCTCGGTGTGGTTCGTCTATAATGGGTGCGCGCGCGCACCGCGGTGTAGCCCCCGAGGCCTCGGAGGAATGGCGGATTCCTTCGAGGTCTTTTAAACCTCACACGCCGGCAAGGCCGAAAATGACTCTATATTGCGCTTGTTTGTGCGGAGTCTCGCTTGTTTTTTTGCGTGGGCGGCCCGAGGCCCGCGCTTATGTGCGCAAGGTCATCCCAAAGCTTCCTCGACTTTGAGTATACGCTCCTCTGTCGCCCCTCCCCGAAGGGAGGAGGAGGGGAGACGCCACAATGCCCCTCGTAAGTCGAATGTGACACGCCTCCGGTGAGCGTTGTAGCGGGTCGGGCTTTGCGGGTGCCCGTGCCCTCGCCGGAGCAAGGGTCGGCCGGTGTGATCTAGGATTCACCCCATGAGAACCTACGGACCGTTTAGCGATCCCTGGTTTGACAGTCAACCCTCGAGGGCCCTGTAGGCCTCCCTCGGATGGGACATCTCTATAAACAAGACCCGCGGGTCTTAAACACGTTCGAAATCCAGAGCCCTAGAGGGCCCTGGTATAGCCGGTTGTGCATTTCCATCCCGTCCCGGCTCGGGTTATCCCGAGGCGCATCAGAGAAACCCCGTGGGGGCCCGGCTGGCAACGTCGAACGTAAGGTGCACGTTGACGTCGCGTCGGCCGAGCTCGTTTGGTTCCCCGCCGGAAGTAGGAACCGTCATCGGACCGACTTTTTGCCCCTTAGGGTCGGGCGCTGGCCGGATATGGATCGGCGGGACGGTTTTACCCTGAATGGAAGACGAGGTGTCTCCTTGCCGCGCTGAGGCGGCGTGCGGTTCCGGATCGATGGGGCGTGGCCCTCGTGGCTCTTGTCGACGTGTCGAGCGCCGCTGGGTGCATTAATGCTCTTGATTGACGGCTCTTCGGCCGGGCCGAGCCGTTGGATGAGCGGTTCCCGTTCCATCGCGGGCCGTCCATTCCAGCGCGTCGGTTCGTTTGCCCGGGCGGCGGTTTGCCTTCCCTTCCCTATAAATTTGGGGTTCCTTAGGGCGTGGCGTGCGATTGCTCCTTTGTTCTTGCTATCGCCTCCTTGCCTTCTCGCTTGCAAAGAATTAGGAAATAGAAAGGAGGATAAGGAGAGATTGTGGGTGAGATCCACTTGCCTTGTGCTCGTCGCGAAGCGGTGTTGCCCCCGGTCGCCGTTCCCGTTCATCCGCTCCCCCCATGGCGCAAGCTGGTGGTGGCGACAACGCGAGGGAGGTGCTCGGCGCCGAGCCATGGCCGAGAACGCCGGGCGACGGCGGAGAAGCTTCGGCGCCTTGTCGAGGAAGGGCTTCTTCGTCCCCCCGCACCAATACCGAGCGGCGGGAGTGGATTGCCCCGGATTGGACCGAGGAGGAGCCTAACCCTCCCCGATGGCTACGTGGTGAGCCCGATCGATCTTCACCGGCGTGGGTTCGGGATGCGGCGGCGGCCGGTTTATCCGCGCGATCCTTCATTACTACGACATTGAACTTCACCATCTGCCCCGAACTTTCGGTCTCCCAGGCCGCCATCTTCGTCACCCTCTCGTGAGGGGATTCACGAGGATCGAGCCGCATTGGGACCTTTGGTTGTGGTTTTTAAGGCGGACCTTACCACCGCTGCCCGTGGCGAAGGGTGCGCCGCGAGGGCGTTGCGGCGTTGGTGGTTCGCGCGCTCCAAGTCCGATCAGCGGCCGAGGCCGAACCGGCCGATGGGTACATCCTTTCCAAGCTCACCTCCTCCAACAAGGGGTGGCGGGACCGGGGTTCTACCTCCGCAATGACGGGAACGCGCTTCCCGCGTACACCCGGCGCGTTCTCAGCGTCGTATAAGTGGTTGACAGGGTCCCCCTCGGCGGATCATCCTCGGTTGGAGGGCTGAGGCGAGCGATCCCCGGCTCCGAGATGGGAGTGTGAACGCAGCGGCCGTGGGTCGCTGCCTTTCATCGGCGCCCGAGGACTCACGACGAGGCCGCCCCTCCCGAGGAGCCAAGCTCCTTCGTCCGGGAGTTTTCTCGGGAGGAGCTCTTCGAGGCGGCGGAGACGAGGGGCCCCTGCGCCCGGCTCCTGGCGATCCGGGGTTCATGAGGGATACAATCCCGACTTCCCGTTGCTTCATGCGCCGGGTCGGGCGCGGTCCTTGGCGGGCATCGTCCTCGGCGATGGTGAGGATGTGCCCGTGGTTAGCGGCGAAGGACCCCCACTTTATTGGTCCGGGTTCCCAGCCGCGGGAGTTGCGGTGGAGGCGATACTCCCACGGAGCCAACCCGGGGGTGGTCCTCCCTTGACCTTGGGTGACGTGCCGGGGGGTCCGGCCGCCGTGGTGATCGACGATTGTCCCGAGGTCCCGCGTGAAAAACTCATGAGCAGATCCGCCCGGTGGGCGACGGCCTTGCGAAGATTGGCGGCGCATTGACCAGCGGGCCGTGGAGGCGGACGCGGTGAGTGTCTTGGCTGCTATTCCTCGCTTCACCGTCTTTGTGTATGCGTCGTAATCCGTGGTGTCTTGCGAGTCTCCTGGCACCGCCCGGGAGAAGTCCGAGCTCCTTCGCCGAACGTTCGAATTGGAACGCCCTCGGGCGTACGCGGGTGAAGCTAATCCAGCCCCAGCGAGACGTCCCGCCATTGCCCTTGCCGAGGAGAGGGAGTCTCGATGACGTGCTTTGGCCGGCAGAGCTTCGTCAAGGCCAGTCCGAGGCCGACAAGATGGCGGCCGAGATGGCTCAGATGAGCCAAGATTTTGAGGATGCTCGAAGCGGTCCCTCCAGCCCCACGGGAGGCCAATGACGAAGGGACCGATCCCGGGAAGAGGCGAGGAAGGGGCGGACATGTGCGACGCCTTGAATACCCGCCGGGGAGCCGGTGTCCGAGGGGAAACCTCGAAAAGAGAAGGACCAGCTCCACAAGTCGCCGCGAGGAGCACAAACGTGATGCTTTGGGTCGGGCAAAACAAGTGCCAAGGTACGCCCTTCCCCTCGGTATGTTCTCACCGTCTTTGATCCCTTCATCTTGTTGACGCCGCTTTGGTGCTGTTACGAGCGGAGAAGGTCCGGACCGAGGCCGTGGAGACCGCGGCTACGCTTGCCCGCTGGGCTGGAGCAGGGCGAAGTCATACCGGGAGCTGGAAGAGGCCCCGCCGACTTTATCCGCCGCCGGGGCGGACAACCTGGAGGTTGGGCCCTCGGCCGCGCCGCTTGAGCGCCGTGGGCGGCTTCCCTCGGTTCGAGCTCGGAGCGCTTCCGGGCCGGGCGTGCGGACGTGTATGGCGTGTTACGTCGCATTTCTCGGTGGCGCCCGAGGTACTGAACAATGTCGCGGGTGGCTTCTTCCTTGGCTCCGACGACGAGGACGCGGCTGACCCTGCCGAGAAGGCCGCTGCTGATGCCGCCAGGACCAAGGAGTTGTACGACTCAGGTGGATGGTGGCGCAACACGGGGCCGGCCTCTCTCTTTGAAGATGAGGTGTGCCCTTCCGTATTCCCCCATAGAGTCAAGCTATGAGGCGGACACGGAGATGCGGGATGCCGTCTCCGAGGATGCGCCGACGGGCCCGACGTTGGCTCCGGGGATGCTACTGCCGAGGATGTTGCCTCCCGCGGATGTCGCCGGCCGGCCGATCGTAAAAGCGCGGGTGGACGAGGCTCGTGACGCCCCCGATCTCCCCTTGTATGAAAAGTCAAGTGTGTAAGAGAAGTATGCATAAACAATGGTGCTACCCGAGGCCCCGGGACCTAGGCAGGGTGCGTTTATGATTGTGTTGCGTCTCTCGAACTTCTCGTTTATTGTGTGGCCGGGTCGCTTGCTTTCTCCGCTCGCGAGATAGTGAGCATGGATGCCACTGGGGGCGGTCCGTACGGGTGCCACTGGGGGCGATCCGTTTGGCTCGGCTACCTCACTTAGGATTTGTGCGTGTGCGACCTTCGCAACTTAAACGATCGATCCGAGTGTGCGCGGAGAACTTTTTTCCTTTGAAAAAAAGTTTCGAAAAAAAGAACGAGGGGGGTCCCCCAGGGGGTCCCCGTGTGTAGCCCCCGAGGGAGTTTTAGTCTTGTCTTTGGACGAGGCTAAGACTCCCTTAAGGTATGCACAAGAAGTTTCTCTTCGTAAAAAGATGTAGATCTTTTGTTGAGCGAAAAACATAGGTGTTTAACTTCTAGTGCGGAGTTAAGGGTAGAAGCGACGTAGCTGTTCTATGTTCCAGGCGTTGGAGTAGACTTCACCCTTCTCGTTTTTCAGCTTGTAGGTTCCGGGCCTTAGTATTTCGGCGATGAAATATGGCCCTTCCCAATGTGGCGTGAGCTTGTGACGCCCTTTGTTATCTTGCTTCAGCCTGAGTACGGGGTCATTGACTTGGAACTCCCGAGGCTTCGGTTAAACTGGCGTGGTACTTCCGAAGAGCTTGTTGGTATCTTCTTGCTGAATTCGGTCGCGACGTCTCGGGCCTCGTCAACTTGGTCGATGGAATCTTGCCTTGCATGCTGGTTGCCATGCTCGGTGTAGGCTCGCAGCCTGGGGGACCCATATTCAATGTCCGTGGGCAAGATCGCCTCGGCTCCATAGACTAGAAAGAATGGGGTGAAGCCCGTGGCTCGGCTTTTTGTTGTTCGAAGGCTCCATAGAACCGACGGTAGCTCCTGGTACCACCTCTTCCCGTACTGGTTCAGCTGATTGAAGATCCTTGGCCTGAGGCCTTGTAAGATCATGCCATTGGCACGCTCCACCTGACCGTTGGTCCTCGGGTGGGCTACGGCCGATGTGTCAACCCGGATGCCGTAGTCATCACAAAAGTCGAGGAACTTTTTCCCACGGTTGGTTCCGTTATCCGTGATGATGGAGTTCGGGACTCCAAAACGGGAAATGATGTTCGTAAAGAACTTTACCGTTTCCTCCGTCCGAGGGTTCACCACAGCTCGGGCTTCGATCCATTTGGAGAACTTGTCGATGGCGACTAGGATATGAGTGTGTCCTCCAGCGCCCTTTTCGGGGGACCGATCATATCGAGCCCCATACCGCAAAGGGCCATGTCGAGGTATGGTCTCTCTGGGGCTTGTCTTTGGTAGGTGAGTCCTCGCGCGTAGAATTGGCACCCCCGCGCAGTGCGCACGACTTCATTCGCGTCCCGTATCGCGAGAGGGCCGGTAGAAACCCCTGTCGAAGACTTTACCGACTAGAGTCCTCTGGCGGCATGATGGCCACACTCCCTTGGTGGGTGTCTTCAAGCAAATCTTTGCCCTCCGCCGAGGGTATGCATCGCATGTATATTCCCGAGGCTCCTTTCTTGTAGAGTTCTTTTTGTCTCCAATTAGCGCCAAGGATTTTGCCCTTCGGGCCAACCGGGCGAGCCTCTGGTCTTATCCTGGGTAATTCTCCTCGGTGGAGGTACTTCAATAGAGGTTCTCTCCGGTCGGGGGCTTCGTCGACCGCCATGGCCTCGGGCCCGGCCTGGTTCGAGTTGTCTCGCCGACCCTCGAGGGTATTTCCTGGGAGTGTACTTAACCGAGGGCTCGTTGAGATCTCGGGTGAGTACGTTCGGGGAACAGTTCCTCGTGTCGCGGCGACCTTGGCAAGTTCATCCGCAGCCTTCGTTGTAGCGTCTTGCGGTGTGCTTGTGCTCAAGCCCATGGAACTTTTCCTCCGCCTTCTGCGCACCTCTTGGCAATACGCTTCCATCTTGGGGTCGCGAGACGCCGAGGCCCTCATGACTTGGTCAATAACCGCTTGAGAATCCCCCGGTTTCCAACCGTCGGATCCCGATGTCCCGCCGCGATCCCGAGACCCGTTGACCGGTGCCTCGTATTCTACGACGTTGTTGGAGGCCGGGAAGTGCAACCGGATGGCGTACCTTGTGTGAACCCCGAGGGGGTGAGATGAAGAGCAAACCGGCCCCGCGCCCGTCTTCATCATGGACCCGTCGAAATACATGGTCCAAAGACTCGGCCGGATTGGTCTTCCGGGTGCGATTGCGTGATCGATCCATTCGGTCACAAAATCGGCCAGGACTTGAGACTTTATCGCCTTGCGAGGCAGCAATGATATTGTCTCGCCCATGAGCTCCACCGCCCACTTCGCCACTCTTCCCTTGGCCTCGTGCTCGATCGTGATCTCGTCGAAGCTCTTCTTTGCGTCGGCAATGAGTGCCTCGGCGATGGCGAGCGCCTCGGCGTACTCCACGCTCTCTACGTCGCACTCATATGCATGGTGATGTGAGGGGCCAGTCGTGATGACACCCTTCGGCCCTGGCATCTTAAGCTTGAGGTAGGTGTAATTTGGGATAGCCATGAATTTGGCATAGCAAGGCCGCCCGAGGAGTGCGTGGTATGTACCCCTGACCCCGAGGATCTCAAAGGTGAGAGTCTCTTGCCCGAAGTTCGAGGGGTCCCGGAAACAGCCGGCGGTCGATGCCCGAGGGGCTTCGGTTGCTTGCCGGGGGCGACGCCGTTGAATGCCGGCCCTCCCGGGCGGATCTTGGACTTGTCCACCCCGAGGAGGTCGAGTGTTTCCTCGTAGATGAGGTTGAGGCTGCTTCCTCCGTCCATGAGGACCTTGGTGGCCGGGTATTGGCAATGATTGGATCCACCACCAACGGATAAGCCCCGGTTTGGGATGTGCCGACGGTGATCCGACCGGTCGAAGGTGATGGCTTGATCCGACCACTTGCGCGGCCGATCGGGATCGCCCGGCTCGATCGCACCACCCCGCCGTCGCTCCTTCTTGCGTTGCCGCATCGACATGTTGCCGGGTGTTGCCGCCGAAGATCATGAAGCGCTTGTTCACCTTCGGGAAACCCTTGTCTCCCCCTAAGACGCCCTCGGGCACTCCTTCCTCCTCCTCCTCCTGAATGGCCCCGAGTTTGGCGGTGTTTGCGCACCGTTTTGCACTCCTCGGTGTGTGCTTGACCGAAAACGTGGTTACGCACGGCTTCTTGAGCATCTTTGTCGAAGGTAACTTGTGGCGGGGCTCGGGACCCTTTGCGGTCGACTGCGGCCACCATGTCTTCGTCGTCTGCGTTGAGGGCTTGGCCCTTGCCCTTGCGGCTCTTGTCCTTTTCTTCTTTTTTTTCTTGCCCTCGCGAGGCTGGGATCCATCGGGTTCCTCCTCCCATTACGCTTTCCTTTGCCCGTGCCCCCGATTGAACGCAGCCCCGACGACCTCTTCTCGGGCGAACTTGGTGGCGATGTCCATCGGCTCGTTCGCCTCGGGCGAGTCCGGCGCCCTAGCTTCTTCACGAGGTCACGGCAAGAGGTGCCGCCAAGAAGGCCCCTATGACGCCGTAAATCCGTCACGTTAGGGAGCTCGGTCCGTTGCTGAGAGAAGCCGGATGTAGTCGCAAGGACTCGTCGGATTCTGGCGGCAGGTTTCGAGGTCCCATGAGTTACCCGGCGCAGGTATGTGCCCCGGAAATTCGAAGGTCCTCTCCAAGTCCGCCCGTTTGATAAGAGGGTCCCAAGTGGAAGGTGTTCCGGCCAGGCCCCCTAGGCCCGAAATTCGGAGAGGTACGGGGGCAAATTTCGATATTACTTTGTCATCGTGTGCCCTGCGACCCGCATGCCCGGTAGATTTACGACCAACCACACCTGGGACGAGTCTCCCAGTACTTCTCGATGTGGTCGGAAGGCCCGGCGCCAGGAGTGGTGCCCTCCCGATATCCCTTGTGAAGGCCCTCGTGGCCGGGTGGATCCCGGGGTACCCTCGGTCTTCCGGCCGCACTTGCGCGTCATCCCGCCATTCGCCCCCGAGGTGAGCCGCCTCCGTGGCGAGCCCCGCCGCTTCGATTTCTTCCCGAGGTCGGGCGACTCGGTTATGGTCTCGGCGGGGTCTTCTATGCGCTCCCGGGCGGGCGGTTGTTGCGGTTGTCGACCAGGCGTTCCCGGACCGGCCTTGCGAGGCTCGGCTGCCCAGCTCCGACGGAGCCCCGCCGACTTTGCCCGGACTCCTCCCCGCGTCGTGGACGTCGCGGCCCGATCCCGGGGCGGGCTCTCCCGCTTGTTGCACGGCCTGCCCCCGTCGAGGAGATGTCGTGGGCCCTCACGAATGCGCCCTTCCCCTCGGCGGTGAGGGTTCGGCATTTCGCGTACCGGATGGCGGCCGCCACGCGCTGAGGGGCGGCTGCGCTGAACGGGGCCGCTATGTCGTGAAGTGGAGGTACCCCGTCAGTCCGCCGCGCCGTTGCCAGCGGATCATGGGCGCCTCGGGCCGCCCGCTGAGCTTGCTCCCCTGGATGTTCCGCTCCATTTGTCGGTCGCGGCGACTCTCTGCGGATCTTGTCTCTTCTTGCGAGCCCGCGTATTGCATTCGTTGGTAGGCGCCGGCACTACCACAAGCCGGGATGGGCCCGCGGCGGGCCGGCGGCCGCGGCCCGTCGTGGCGATACGTCCGCCTCATCTTCGCCGAAGACGTCTGAGGCGCCCATCTTGCTCTATGTTGTAGCATTCCCGTGTGGGTCATAATAGTCGCCCTCGTCGTCGGTTCCCGGGGCACCGAACGCGGAGGAAGTCCCCGTTCTCCTGACGGTAGTGCGATTCCGCCCGCCTTCTGACTGCCCCAATCGTGCCCTCGACGAGGAGGCGTGATCGGGGTCCCGCAGCATCCTTTGGCGGATGCGCCTTTCCGCGAATCGCCGTGGGATAGCGCCCCGTGGGGCACCCACGGGGGTCTGCCCGCGCGCTCGCGGCGGCTTCAACTCGGTTTCCGCTCGGCCGAGGGATTACGGGATTCTTCCCGCACACCGACGGGACGCTGTTCTCCCGATGATTAGGTTTTCGGTATCTCCGCCGCGGCGAAGCCGAGGAAGGGATCTTTCCCGCCTAGGGTTCCCGGGACCTCTCCGTGAGTCGGCAAGATCGGTGGTGCGTCGCCGGATTCGGAATCCGCGCGTGAACGCGCAGGCGCCGGCGGATCCGCCTTGCCCGCCGCGCTGGGCGCGTGATGGCGACACGCCGCGATCGGGCGATACGCCCTTCTTTCCGCCCGGCCATGTCGTGCAAAAGGATCATCTCATAGTTGTGACCGAGCACCACGAACTCCAGCCGTCCCCGAAGAACAGCGGTGTTCAGCTGGGAGCTCGTGTTCCGCGAGCGGAGGTGGAAACGAAGGTGGAAACGCCATGAGGGCCGATGGAGATGTGGATTGCAATACGCCGCGCCCCCTACCCGGGCGCGCCAACCGCCGGGCGCGTTCGAGAGCCTCGGGGCGCCGGTGCCGGCAATAAAGAATTTCTAGGCCGTGGTGCCTCCTCCCCCAAATGGCATCGGCGCAAGATGGACACCTGGACACCCGCGGGTTTATCCCGGTTCAGCCAACGGGCCCTACGCCCAAATGGGTGGTGTCCTCGTGTTACCTCACGCCGAAAGGAGAGCTCATAGTAGGGGTTACAAGCGGGCGTGAGGGAGAGAAGCCGGTCTCAAGCCCCATGATCGTGGTAGTGTTGGTGGTGGTGGTTGTCCCTTCGGTTTCGTTCGGTCCGGATCCCCGCTAATGGGGCATTACTCCCCCTTATAGTAGGAAGAGGGAGGTAATGTTTACATATGTGGATGCCTAGGTGGCTAATTCCCGAGGCTACACTTGTTGCATGCGCGCGGCCGAGGGTTGGTTGGCTTGGGCGTTGTTTCATGAAGACACGCGTCCCGATCCGATGGCGCACGTGTCGCTCCTGTGTGCGACCCCGAGGATCTCGAGGCGCCCTCACAATCCGCATGGCGAGGGGCGGTCCCGAACGCCGGTCGGGCGCGGTCATGAGCCCGGTGGTCCGCCCGCCGGGCGTGTTGGCGGTGTTTCGGGAATGAACAAGCTGTTGTCCTCGTTTCCGCGGCCGGGCGGCGTATCAATACGTCACCGCCAGCTTTGTGTCCCATCGCCGGATTGGGGAGCGATTTGGCGGCGCCGATTTGACTAGGGCGTAATCGATGGCCCCCGGGCGCCTCGTCGGCACGCAAGAATCGCATTAAATGCAAAACTTTCTCTTCCTCCGCACGGAACCTCCCATGCCCGAGGGTCGGCCGACCCCGGGGTGAGTGGGTTGGGCCACCTCGCCCGAGGATAGAGAGCCGGGTCTCCCCTCGGGCGAGGCGGATTTTTCGCCCGAGGGTGGTGAGCTAGGCCACCCCTGGCGAGGCGGAGTCCATGCGCCCGAGGGTGGTGAGCCAGGTCACCCCCGGCGAGACGGAGATTTGGGTAGAGTCCGAGCCCCTGGGCCTGGCTGGTGATGACGTGAGCGTTCCGGTTCTCCTCGCCTTGTAAAGGTCCCCCGACCTTGTCCTTCTCGAGCGTAGTGAGCTCCTTCGCCGTGGTGACTCCTCAGTGGCCGCCGTGGGTTGGCTCCGCCTCTTCATGTATGCGCCGTGGGCTCCTTGGCCCGGTCCGTCGCCTCGTTGGGCCGTCCTTTGAAGCGGGATGGTGGTAGGGTCGGGTTTTACCGGGCCCTAATGGGCCTAAGAATTCTCGTTGTGTGGAGAATGTCTCGGGGCCCGATATTTAGGTCCCCGACGCCGCTTCGGCCCCCCACCCACGCCCTAAACCTAGTCCGATCCTAGCATCGACGCCGCGACGCCCCCTTCACCAACCGCCGCCGCCCCTAGTGCGAAGGAGGCCCCGACGTTCCCCATGGCGTAGTCAAGCAACAACAACGACAAGGGCAAAGATGGTCTCGTACCCGATCTACACCTATGTTTCGTTACTCGTAGATCTAGAACATATATGTATTTGTTCTTCATTTGTAGATGTACTAGAATGCGTATTAGGATATGTATACATGCTGTTCATTCTTTGCCACCACATTTAACCGCCTTTTAATCTATCGCTTAGTGATCCCTAGTATGTACTCCCTCCGTTCTACAATACTTGCAATTCTTTGATTCATATAAACCGTGTTTGACTGCCGTCTTTATTTAAATTTTTTATGTAAATTATAAAACAAACAAAAACGTCATTACAATATCTTTAGTGATGTAATAAGTCATAACAAAAGTGGTAATATTTATTAAAAAAGTTTTCATCCTTCGATTGATTTATGGCTACAAGCCTTTGTGTAATTTTGCTTATTTTCTTTGTTTCCTTTTTTGTTTCGTGAACTCGTTGTAAGGACTTGCCTTTCTTTTTAATAAAAGCACAGTAGGGGCTCAAACCCCCTCCTGTTTTCAAAAAAAAAAATTTATTAAAAAAAAAAGCTGAATAAGACGAGAGGTCAAATACGCTTTATATGAGTCAAAAAGAATTGCAAAGTATTGTGGAACGGAGGGTGTATTTGATTTAACAGGTTTTCCTAAGTTTATGCTAAAATTTTTTGAAGAGAATGGGAGAATGGGAGCACTGCCAAACGTATTATTGTCACAGCTAGCATCTGCAAGGATGCGACGCGACGAGACTGCGTGGCATGCGCGCCTCAACTGCAAAAGCAATGATCGGATGGCGCGCACATGATTCCTCCACCCACAATGCCAGCCGCCGACCGAAGGAGCAGCGACGGAATGATCAACAGCCTGCCTGCCTCCGGGCGTATGAAAAGCGACGACCGACGAGGATCATGAGCCACCATGATGGCGGCGTCGAGATCGGGATCCATGCATGTGAGACAGTGAGATCGAGACGTGACCACCTCGGACCCCTTTTACAGCTCACAAAGACCAAGCTTGGAGGAGCTGGTGACCAGCCATGCACGCGTCACTTTCCCGGCCGGACCCCTGCTCTCGAGTAGACTAGGACGGACGACGGGTAAAATAGAGCTCGGAAAATATGGCGTCGGTGCAAGTGGAGCCCAATCATGGCGCCGGCTCTCCACCTTGGAAGCTTTATCACAACCCCCACTACGCCCCGCGCGCACGACACCCCCCATCTCTCGCCCTCTGCTTCTTGTGAAGCCCGCAGCCGCAGGCACGCAGGGATCCTGAGCCCCCTATGATCATTGCGCCTGACGACGACCAAGGGTACGGCGCCATGTCGTCGGAGCTAGAGCTCTGCGTGGCGCGCATACGGGACCTGAGGGCGGAGCTGGAGTTCGAGCGGCGCATGCGGCGCAAGGCGGAGGCGCTGAGCGAGGCGCTGGCGGCGGAGCTGGCGGACGAGCGGCGGCGCGGCGAGGCCGCGGAGGCCGAGTGCCGGGCGCTGCGTGAGGAGGCCGGCGCCGCGCGCGCCGCGCTGGAGGGCGTCGAGGAGGAGCGCCGGATGCTGCGCGTCGCGGAGCTCTGGCGCGAGGAGCGGGTGCAGATGAAGCTCGCCGACGCCAGGGCGGCGGTCGAGGAGAAGCTGCGCGAGATCGACGACGCCGTGGCCCAGCTCCACGCCGCTACCGCCGCCGCCAGGGACGTCAACAAGAGCAGCAGCTGCTGCAGCAGCCCCAGCGGCAGCAAGTCGACGAGCCAGCACGGGCAACAGAGCCCCAGCCGGAGTCAGCACGGTCATCAACCGCACCGGCGAGAGCCCGGCGGTGGCGGCGGCGGCGAGAACCCGCACATCCGGAGGGGGATCAAGGGGTTCGTGGAGTTCCCCAAGGCCGTGCGCCTGCGCCCGCGCGAGGAGAGGGTGGATCTCGTGTCCAACCTCGAGTGCCAGCGGGCGCAGCTGCGCGTGCTCATGCGGCACCGGAGTCCCGCCGCCGGCATTGGGCTCATCGGCGCACCAGAGAACCTGGTCGTCTAGTGCACGTATACTTACTAACGTATATGTTTACGAGAACCACCGCTGTATTTTCCTCTGTTCCACTTTCATATTATGGGGCGTTCACATTTTGGTATAGTACAGGATCGATGCTTGGGCATACCTGGCTGCTGTATTTCAGTGCTGATCATGTAGTAATCTGCTAGTAATATAACTTTTAATGGCGACAAACATGATTGAAAATCGTTTCTTCGACTACTCAAACTTCATGGCTTACTCTTTGACTAAGTAACAACTACAGTACAGGAGTAGTGTCTACTGGTGACATGGGATGAGTCTCCTCAACTCTCAACAAGCAACAGAGTGAGACAATGCAGCATACTGGAACAAGTCAGACATGTCACTGGCCAAACAAACGCTAGCACTACTCCAGTATGTATGGAACTACACCTACAACTGGAATCGCCAACGAGTATCGTCAATCAACTAATAAAGCTAGCTAAAAGAACTCGAAGTCCAGGAACTTCCCACCGGACTCAGCAGCTGCAGCTCCTGCCATCCTCTTGCTGCTGCTGTTGATCTCCACCCTCTCCACCGGCGCCGGCGCCGGCTTTGGCGGTGCAGGCGGTGCGACCGCGGCTGGCTCGACGGCTCTGGGCACGCCGGGGGAGTGCTGCACCGGATGAGCGCCCAGTTGACGCCCTCGAAGAAAGGGTGCTGCTTTATCTCGGCGGCGCCCCTCTTGACGCCCAGCCGACTCTGGGGCTCCTTGGCCAGCAGGCCCTTGATGAGGTCCCTGCTCGCGTTGCTCGTGCCGGGGCAGTCCGGGAACTTGAGCTGCTGCCCGACGACGTTGAAGAGCGTGGCGCGGTTCGTCTGCCCCTTGAACGGCGTCTTGCCGTACATGAGCTCGTGCAGGAAGATGCCGAACGTCCACCAGTCCACCGCGCTGCCGTGGCCCTCGCCCTTGATGATCTCCGGGGCAAGGTACTCGTGCGTCCCCACGAACGACATGGACCGCGCCCCGGTCGGCTCCACGACGAGCTCCGGCAGGCCGGTGGGCGCCTGCTGCTGCTGCTGCCTGGGCTCGCCGCCCTTGGATTTCTTGGCCGTGCCCGTGCTGCTGCTCCTCTTGCTCCTCTGGCCGAAGAGCTTGGGCATGAAGCATGTGGGCTGGATGCAGGTCGGCTGGGCGCAGGCCTGCGCGTTCCTGGGGTCCGAGGTCAGGAAGATCTCACCAGCGTCGGCGACACCGCGCAACGAAGGGAGAGGTCGAAGTCGGAGAGCATGATGTGGCCATCTTCTCTCACGAGGACGTTCTCCGGCTTCAGGTCTCTGTAGACCACACCGAGCATGTGCAGGTACTCCAGCGCAAGGAGCACTTCTGCGGCGTAGAACCTGGCAAAATTGAAAGAATCATACGCATCAAAACTGTGCGATTATCTGGCACAACATTAGGTGCCCTGAATCTGAATGGCTGCATTTGTAATCTTTAGATTAGAAACTGTTTATTCAGAATTTCAGACTCTGGAAAGAATGATCGATGTCTCAAACTTGCATGTTACGAATAGTGCAAGAAGCAATGATGGAAATGTGCAAATGTGACATTAAACATTGTTCCTATCCTAATCTAGGAATAAAGGTCTACAGCATGAGACATGCATTAAACATTGCGTCTATGCTAATTTAGGCATCAATTTGTTAAGCATGATAGAAACGGTGAGGAAAGCAAAGAAGACAGCATCACTTTAACTAGCTCTCCTTTTTAAAGTACTGTGGTGAATAAAAAATCATCTTTAACTAGCAGTCTATCACTAGCACGACTTTTTCTTTAGAAAAATCACTAGGAATGCAACCACCAGGCACATCTGTAGCTCTTGTGAGTGTTCTATACTCCTGTAGTCATGTCAGAGTATATTGGTACAGGATTGAGATGAGAGCTATGCTAAAAAAAAAATGGCAAGACCACTTTTTATAGAAACAAAATTGTTTCAAAATCCAGAGCAATTAAGCGAAAAATTAACCCACAGCTGCAAGCCTGCAATTGCAACTGCAACTGAAAGCAAAAAAATTGCAAAATTGCAGTGCAACAATGGATGCCTGTCTCACTGTATGACGATTGACTCACGTCATATGCCACACAAACAGACAACTGTTTGCAATTCCAAACCAACATCGCCGGTCTGAAGCAAAGAATCAAAGAGGGCTTGGATGAGTACCTTGCCGCGTGCTCTGGGAAGTGCTTGCCGGGCTGTCGCTGCCGGAGCGCATGGAGGTCGCCGCCGGGGCAGAACTCCATGACGAGGCAGGCGAAGCGGTCGGTCTCAAAGTGCGCGTACAGAGTGGGCAGGAACGGGTGGTCCAGCAGCTGGAGGATCTCCCGCCCGTCTGCGCGCGACTGAGCTTCCGCCGGCTCTCCAGCGACGCCTTCCTTGTCCATGACCTTCATCGCGAACCAGCAGGGCCTCCCGTTGTTGGCGCCCCCGCCGCTGAGCTCGGACAGGTACACCGTGCCGATGTCGCCGCACCCGAGCCTCCGCAGCAGCCGGAAGCTGCCCATCGCGAGGGGGCCGTCCCGCGCGCGCGCCGCGAGGATGGCCTTCCACCTGGGGTCGCCGCCCTTGTGCGGCTTCCCCGCGCTGCCGCCGGCAGCGGAGCCGGTGCCGTTGCTCCAGCCGCTGCCGTCGCTGGCCGCGGTGCTGCTGACGCTGGTCTTGGCGCTCCGGCTGGTGACGGTGCAGCTGGGGGCGAGGCTGGTCACCGTGGCCGTGGCGCCGGAGCTGTCGATGCTGCTGTGCGGGCTCGCCGCGCCGCTCGGCGGCGGGGACGCGTCCCACGAGATGACTGGCTTCGGGACCGGCTTCGGCTTCTCCCGGCCATCGACAGCGACGAAGACGGTGTCCATCTCGTCCACCGGCTCCGGCGGGTGACTCGCCCCGGAGAAGGAGCTCCTCGGCGGCGCGTCTCCGTCGTCCGCCTCGTCGTCGCTGGACGCAATGCTGATCCGGACCTTGTCGAACTCGAACCCAAGAACCTTCTCCGCCGTCACCTTGCCGTCCCCGCTCCTTGCCCCGCCGCCGACGGCAACGCCGCCCATCTGGAGCTCGAACACCTCCGGGATGAACCGGAAGTGGAAGTCCTGGTACTCAGGATCGGCGGATCCCGGATCCAGGGGTGCCTCCAGCACCTGGGTGCGGAAGCGCGTGTGCGTTCCCGTTCCTACTAGTCCCAGTCCCAGGTGAGGATGTTTGGCGTGCTGTGAGCGCGACGGCTGCATTGTGTTGCGTTGCGGCGTGGACAGCTTCTTGTGTGTGATGGAACGGACAAAAGAGGTTGGGGAAGTGACAGGAGGTGCAGTGCAGTGGTGGAGTGGAGAGGGACAAGGACAGGGCAGTTCGTACAGTACTCGTAGCAGAGGGACGGTGGCCGTCGGGGAGGAAGAAAACAGTGGCAGCCGGCAGCAACGGCAGAGGGGCAGAGCAGAGAAGGAGTACTGGGGCTGTCCCTCGCTTCGTCTTCGGCTGCTAAGATTTCGCCTGTTTGATTTGCGCAACGTTATATATTACCGTTAGACTAGTAGCGGGCTTGGTTTGCTTTGGTGGACCGCGCGTTTTGCAATCAAATCTGTAGGCCCGCATGCCGGTTTCATCAAAGAAAATCTCGTGTCCGCTGCAGCCCGCAACACATCGAAGGCCGCTTGTTCACGGCTATACGTAGGACATACTACTTCGGGTACAACACATTGCTGCTACTGTTTGGAAAGCATTCGTACCACTTAGGTGGTTCATTTATAGATCAAAGCACTCGGAATAGCTCGTTCCATGTCTACGGTATGTACCTACATTCACCTTCAATTTACACATGTATGCAAACCCTATCTTATTGGCATATCTCAAGAAACGAGCCAACCGATACTTAAATTCACTAAGGAGGTCACCACAAAGCATCTTACTTTCGACGGAGACATCACCATCACTGAAAACATAGCGTCATTAAATATTGAAATAAATCTAGAAAAATAAGAAGACTCGTGTAGAGTCGACAGGCATGCACCTCCACAACAAGAAATCCAACCAACAAATCCATAATCAGTCCACAATAGTATGAGGCAATTTTGAACCACAAGACATGAGAATTAAGCATTTTATTAGTATATCTCACATGTTACGATGGGAATTGCGAATGAGCATATAAATATATAGGAAAAGTTAAAAGACAACGTATCAGGTGCAAACCAACCTCTCTATCTAAACCATGCAAACTTCTAATCCGATCCATAGGATGCCGATCCAAAGGACACGAGAGGATTATGTAGTTTTACACTTAACCGCCCGCCCCTAATCACACTTTGGAAATGCCCTCTCCCACCTCACCTTATGCCCTTTAGATCTACATCATGTGGCCTAGATTAGAAGTTTGCGGGGAGGGGTTTGTTTGCACTAGGTATGTTACCAAGTTAAAAATGAGCACTTCATGTCAATTACTTGCTTGTGTCCTAAAAATTATTATTTGCATGAGCGAGGATTAATGGACTATGTAGTTAGGGGTGTCCTAAAAGAGAATGCAGTTTTCACTTCCCGAGTCAACCGATTTCAACTTCGATGGCAGTTAACACTTACATTTATGATACAGAATAAGTATATCATAATATTAGTGATGGAATCTATTTACATAATAAATCTAAGTTCATACATAAATGTTATTACTATCGTTATAAACTTGGTCAAACTTTAATAAATTTGATCAAAGACGATACCCATAGTTGTATTCTTTTTGAGACGCAGAGAGAGTACCTCATTTTGGCCATATAAATAAGTTAGAATTAGACATTTTTCTACATAATTGTGAATATCATGCACCAACAAAGATTTTATGATAGCTTGGCCCCTACTATCGGTGTCTATAATGGAGATTTCATGCACCACTAAGATTTTATACTCCATTGTTGTTTAATGGGTCCATCCCGTTTCATTTGGTTCCAAACCAAATACACGAAAAGAGAATTAGCCATCAATTTTATATTTCTAATTTATTTGACTTTTTTAGAAATTGAAGACTTAAGATGATGCTAAACTTATATTAGCCCACTACATAGTAAAACAAAAAAAAGATCTGCTTTTCTAACAATTATGTGTTGCAAGATAAGTTAGCGTAAATGTGTGTCGAGAGCAGTTGGTTGTTTCTCGTTTTCTAAAAATTGGACCCTCTAAGCTCAGCAGCCTCAGCATGCCCTTTGAATCCAAAATCTACATTCGCAACTACTAGAGTCGATGAAGAATAGCCTTGGCTGTATTGGTGGTGTTTTTGTTTTTTGAAAAAAAAAAAAAAGATGGTGTTTTTGTTTTTTGAAGAAAAAAAAAGATGACGACAATAGCCAAAACACGTACCACGTGTTTGCTACTTCCTCCATGAGCAAAAATGTTGACTAGTTTGACATAACAGTATTATCATACTTGCTCTTATTTTAATTTATTTAAGCATGCATTGGGATTAGCCAACGGTGTCCAAGACTCTCGCAAGATTGATTATTCATTTATATACTTATTAACTAAACGAGGAAATTTTACTCCACCAAAATTTTGGTCCACCAAAAATTCTTTCACCCTTTTTCCAGTCCGCACCAGTGGCTTTACGCATAAGAGTTGGAAACAGATACAAAAGACTAGGAAAGATCATCAGAGAAAAGATTGATTATTCATTTATATAGGAAATTTTACTCCACCAAAATTTTGGTCCACCAAAAATTCTTTCACCCTTTTTCCAGTCCGCACCAAAGTGGCTTTTTACGCGTAAGAGTTGGAAACGGATACAAAAGACTAGGAAAGATCATCAGAGAAAAGAATTCAATACTATCACGATTTCGATCAAGATTGATAATAAATAGATACTCAGTACAATACCAAATCAAATCTATCACATATACTACAGATCCGGACGTCATACAAATCGAAGTCACCAACCATGTAGAAAAAAATTGAACACAAACACTGCTGCGCCCGGTCTAACGAGATCCACCCGAGACGTCATACAAAGCTTTACAACGGCAAAGCCACGGTTCATGGTTTATTTTATCTATAAACATTGTGAGTGAGTTACGGCTGTTTTGTTCGTCCACGTCACGAGACAAGATCAGATGAAGCTGTGTGTGTTTGTGGAAATTAATAAAATCAAAAGAAAGCTAAAGGCAGAACGTCGGTAAAAGAAAAGCAAATGATGCTTCCCAACTCTCCTTCCAAAGGAGGCAACGAATCGATCTGTCATGTGTTTGCTTTGTCACAGTTCATACCACCCCAAAGGCCTTAGCACGGCGTGTGTTGCTCAATTCTTGCCACTCTCACTTCCTTCCACTTTGCATTGTGCTCGCACAGGGACAAGGCAGCAATGGCGCCGCCGCGTCGCTACCTGGCTGCGTTGCTCGCCCTGCTATGCGCGTGCACCACCACGGCGCCGCCACCGGCGTCCGTGGCGGCCGCGAACGTGCCGATCACGACGTGCCGGTCGTTCTGCGGCAACATCACGGTGGACTACCCGTTCGCGCTGCACCCCGGGTGCGGCCACGCGGGGCTGCGCGACCTCCTCTTCTGCATCAACGGCGCGCTGATGCTCCACCTCCCCTCGGGCTCCTACCGCGTCCTCGACGTGGACTACGCCTACCGGGGCCTCACCCTGCACGACCCGGCCATGTCCGACTGCCGCGCGCTCGACCTCACCCCGGCGGGCCGTGGCAACGGCTTCGTCCTGGAGCCGTGGCGGGAGCCGTACCTGTCGCCGGACCCGGACAACGCGTTCCTCCTCCTCGGCTGCCGCGCCACCTCGCCGCTCTTCCAGGGCTTCCCCGACCGCCACCTCCCGTGCCGGAACGTGTCCGGGATGGGGTGCGACGACTTCCTCGGCTGCGTCGCATGGGACGACTACTACGCCGGCGGCGGGCGGCGCCAGTCAGGGGCGACGCGGCCGTGGGGCAGCCGCCCGAGTGCTGCGCGGTGCCCTGGGCCGCCATCCGGGCGGTGAACGTGAGCCGGCTCGAGTGCGAGGGGTACAGCAGCGCGTACAGCCTCGCGCCCGTGCGCGCCGAGGGCGGCGCCGCCGGGTGGGCGTACGGGATCCGGGTGTCGTGGACGCTGCCCGAGGCCAACCGCGGGTTCTGCGGCGCGTGCCGCGCCACGGGCGGGGCGTGCGGCCATGACATGGAGAGCCACGCCGACCTGTGCCTCTGCGGGGACTGGAACTCCACCTCCAACTGCGACTCCTCGGCCGACGCTGCACGGTCGGGCGCCGCCGACACGCCGCGGCTTCGCTGGGCCATCCTCGCCTCAGGTAACACAAAAGGTTACCGTGCCCGACCAAGTGCACTGACTGTCACATTTTCACGCTCCTCGTCATTCTTCAGACTGTTGGCTTGTGGTTGTGGTGCAGGATTAACGTCACTATGGTACTACGCGTCGAGATCAAATCTGTGATGGACGGTGGATCCATGCTTTGATCGATAACCGACAGCTACAAGCCCTTCAAACAACCGTGTGATATTTCGAGCCGGCAACCTGGAGAAAGACCATGTGTTTCAGGAGGTTGAAACATCTGAATAGTACTGGGGTGATATTTCGAAGGGAGGGAGAGAGTATGTTTAGAATCACTCGTAATGAACAAATGGCCAGATAGGATCATGTTTGTTGTAGCAAGGACATTTTTTGTACCTCTTTGGCTGTGTCCCGTTATGTACACAGTACACCGGACTCGCTCCTCAAGTCCCATGTGATGTGAGTTTTTGTCGGACAATAGCAGCGACCCGATGATGCCTGATGATTGTACGGACCGATACTGTTCGGGTAAACAACGTGAAGATCACGATGGCTTGATGGTTGATGGATACTAGTAGAATCGCGCCCGCTTATTGCGAATTCATAGGCAAATCTTTGGGCAAAAGATGTGGTTTTGGCATGGATCGGGAAGACGAAAAGAATATGATTATATTGGACATGATCATATATCATAGAGTGATTACACAAGGCTTGCGATGATTTACACATTGCTTAGTAGCTGGTAACATGGAGTAACCCTAAGTCGGATGATTAACAGTATAGGCAATCTGAGCATAACTATACAAATGACATTCTGGTTACTATAGCGTGGGTCCTGAGTCTTTTCATGGAGGTGGTTGAAACAACCGTTTTGTGTTTAGGCTCACCGTCAGTAAAAGAGGTTGCTGTCCATTGACACCGCGGTGTGGATGCTGGATAATCTGGTGGATGGTGGATGAATATCAGACGGCTGGCGTGTGAATTAAATCAAAAAAAAATATGGAGCACGCATGTGATAAGGGAATTGTTGGAAGGAGCACACATACATGGTGTAGCACCTTTAGAGCAAAGACTATGAAGAGCACGATAGTTCCAATCATCAGATATCACACACATGGTGCAATAGTAGTGACCCCGCATCGCAAAGTAATGACCCCTGTTATAATCTAAAACCACGTAAGATATGAATGCTGAGAGGTTTACAGATTCATGGGAAGATTATATTAGGCAAGATCTCCTCCATGGCAACATGCTCGGATACTGCGGGGCGGCGAATGAAATAGCGAAGAACAATGGAAAGGGTGGGTTTGCACATTTTTCTTCGAGAACAGATGCAGAGCAACAAAAAGGAAATAGAAATAGCTGAAGGCCAATCATTAGGTCCATAGGAACAAAAGGAAAAAAAATTAAATGAATCAAAAGAGGGAATAAATAGCGACCCCCAAAACTGAAAATAGTCATTGAATTGTTAGGATGCTAATCAAATATCTGATATGCATATCTAAAAAGCGAGTCCAGTAAACAATATGCTAGAATACGATATATCGTCCTATTTTCCAAAACAAAAGACCATCCAGGCTAATAGTAGGAAAAGCTAAACAAAAAGATTACCGAGAATTGTGTCATAAATCATAAACATAAAATTATCTTTGGATAACATGAAGACAGTCTGTGGAGATATCATGCCCTTGGCAAGGGTAGCTGCACCTTCTTTGGAAAGGAGCGAGAAAATTTGACAGACGGCCTTTGCGCATAGAACCCAAATTTTGAAAGCAAAATAATCAAACAATTTGGTGCCAAAGCATAACAGATGCTTTTCATGTGGCGACACCTTTTTTCCTCCTCTGTAGTTAAGCAAATATTCTTGAACTGCTATTTTCAATGACAACTATATCACCAAATTCTAGGTAGAAGGAAAGCAAAATTGAGCTCTATCATGACAATCTTGCTATCTCATACTGCTGCAGTCCATTATATAAGCATTGTGCAAGATTCAGATCAAAACTACAACAAATTTGAGAAAGCTTCATACCACACATAAAGATTTGCAGGACTCCAGTTGTCGGCAGGACTCCAGGATAAGCTTCAGCCTCTAATTCAATAGCCTGAAAAAATGTGCAACCACTTTATCCATTATTAGATGAGCTGACATCAAGAATCTGTGCAATCACTCTAATTCAATAGCCTGTAGATATCATAGCACCAAAAGCAATTGCTTTCAAACAATGACCGATTAGCTGCTTTGGAAGTTACAACTGAAATCCACAGGATCGCAAGCTGGTTTCATCCTGCATCTATTCTTACCCGATCCATTTACCTTGGGCTCTGTCTTTGAGCATCTTTTTTTTCAAAAAAAAAATACAGTTGGCATCATCAGTAGTAGAACAGTACTGACACTAAGCAAGGACGACAAGTACATGTATTTGGCAAAAGTCCTTTTTCTAGGCTTTTGTGGTCACTATCCTGCATAAGACAGACTTATATAATATATAAGTTGTATTCTCTTTTAAAAGTGATTGTAGATGCAAAGGACAACGCAAGATAATCTTCGTTTGTGTGATATCTATTACCAGCAACCTACGGAGAAAGGATATAGTCCTAGTAAAAGTTGTCCGGTGCGTTTTTCACCTTGACTAAAATAATAATGCATTCCCAACCTATGCGAGTCCGATACTTTAGGCAATAAAATATGCAAGTAGGGAAGAGACAGAGAGCGAGATCATGGGATGATTATTACCTTCCAAGTCGGCCTAATGCATATAGTTCGGGTTGGCGAAGAATTTGGGCATGGGACGTTGTAAAATCAACTGGGCCACCTGAAATACGACATGCATATGTTTTTGTCGGTATTATTCAAAATTGGTGGTGCCACAAAGGCATAAAATAGTCTCGCAAGAATAGGGCCTACACATATCGATATTCAAAAGAGTGGTGTAACTATCTCTTCCACCAAAAAAGTTTTTGCCACCTTTACTTTGTGACCTGTAGCGGAGATAAAGTCAAACTAAAACTACAAAGATCAATGATGACGATCATATAGATAACCCTTTTGCGGATAATTGTAGAAAACGACTGTTAATCATAGATAACCAATTTCTTTTTTTAAAAAAAAAAAAGAATGTGTTCGTAAACATATTTAAACAATGTCATTATTTTGTAGTGTCATGAACCGTAAACTGAAGGGAGCATGAGTCATCTTTGTGAGTTCAACACTTCAATCTTAAGGAAATAAATTGAAAAAAAAAATATTTAACATTCCCCAACCATGACCAACTGAACAACAACACTGAAATTATAAGACTGTGTGTTGTTTCCAACAAATCACCAACACCAGTTCTTTGGCAGTCCATTTTTTTATAAGACCCCGATCTATGCTACAAGTATGTAAGTCATATCTTGCCGGAATAGCAGGATGCAACATTAGATGAATGAAAATCATAAATCTTCCTAAACACTAAATTTTGACATGCTGAAGAAATGTAATAACAAAGACCAATCAGGGAGGCACTCAAATTCCCCAATACTATCCTTTAATACCCATCTAAGGTTCAAATTGTTAGGGATCAAGTTACCTGAACTGATTTAGGCAAATTAATATTAATATTGAGTCTCTACTTGCACAAATATGGATACCTTGATGAAGCCAATGTCCCGATCACCTTGAAATTAGATTTCCTATATAGCAAAAACATCATGTACGGGTTCTCACTAATTTCAAAATTTGCAATGGTACGATCCAAATAAACCTATAAATCACAAAAAATTGAATGAAATATT
Organism: Hyparrhenia diplandra; assembly: GCA_015847255.1. Classification (NCBI taxonomy): domain Eukaryota; kingdom Viridiplantae; phylum Streptophyta; class Magnoliopsida; order Poales; family Poaceae; genus Hyparrhenia; species Hyparrhenia diplandra. Next base: position 42,313 of record JADLZK010012176.1, on the reverse strand, counting down.
TTTAGCGCTAACCCGCGCGCGAGATGAACCAATGCACCTTAATCATTTTTTCTAGCACAATAATTCAATGGGAATTGCATGAGACACAAAGGGCATTACCAACAACAACTTTTACAAGACTATTTATGAATTTGGTCTAAAAAATAAAGGAATGGCGTAAAACCAACATGAACGGACAGATTCGCGGATGACGTAAATTGTTTTTGTGCATATCCCGAACTCACCTAAAAAAAGTTTGTCACAAGCTTAAAGTGATACCTTTGTCATTGAGTGGTAATCTAATTGTACAGAAAATTCATGTGTTGTTGGCTCACACCTCCTGAATAGTCCGAGCACAAAAAAAAATCTAAACAATGTATCTCATGCTGCATTGAAAAGCATTGACTGTCGATGCTTCCAAAAAATTGATTGGTCGCCCAATTCTGTGGACCCCTTTTTAGGATCTAGGCTTAATACTTTTCCATACCGGTTGAGTAAGGTCCTGCAGCTCAGCCTTAAAATACATAATACCAAAACAAGGAAATCCAATCATTACTACATAGAAATAGTAAATTATGAATGTGTGGGTGACTAATTTTATTTTGTCTTTCATGCAATCTCTCGAGGTGGCACACCATTACATCTTACGCTTAGAGACTTTGAAACTCTAGTATGGAAAAAATCATACTACGTGTTTTTTGGGTTGAAGCTTCCAAAAATCTAGTCCGAAACCAAATGTGGATAACATTGATATAAACACAATAACACTATAAATCAATTTGACTACCTAAGTAAAGGCATTCATCCTTTTTTTTGTTATAAGATCAATAGATAACTGAAATGGTCGAGAAGATTTCCTTCTACAGCTGTAGCACTTTGTGGACAAATATCACAACATTCATCATAGTGAGTAGACTTCTACTTTGGTCAAAAGAGAAAGAAAAGGAAAACAGGATAATTTCGGCATGAGAGAGGAAGAATGGATAGTAAAATTGACCCGTGAAGTTCACACCGGGGACCGTTCCCGATCTCCGCAAGTGGCAATATAAATTCTTATTATCAGCTAATTCAGCGGTAATTATACAGATTACAGAAATGGACACAAAGGAAAGCACACATATATGGGTACATCAGTACGCAACATTCAGTTGTATTTGAAATAATCTAATATCTAAGAAGGGCAAAGGGGGAGCATAACTCACCGCTTATGTGCATATCGAGAGGGAGCAACTCGCGATGCAGCAATGTCATGAAACACATATTTTTGAAAGGCTTTAAACCTTTTTTGCTCCAAAGAACGGGAAACATAAGATTGATTTTTCAATGAAGAAAACATCCCTAGGGGCCTCGGTAATCTATTAATCATCATTTGTCCATCAACTTCGGAGCTTAAAGGCATGTTGGCGGATCCGGGCGATCCAAACAATGTTGCAATGACCAAAAATAGTTTTGGTAACATGGCTATGCCTACGATCGCCAAGCCTAGCGTAATTATAGGAGCTAAACAAATAGGACATTACAACTCTTTCAATCGAGCTAAACAAATAGGACATGCCCAAGTACCTCACGAGCGAATGGACATCGGGATCGATCTTTAAGCAATTGAGTATAGATTTTGCATCACGGGTCGAAGCGGTAAAAAATGGCGATGACAACTGCACGAGGCCATCATATGACAACCAATGAGGAAGGTGACTGTACCAAGGAAACCAAGTTCGGGATCGAAGAAACAAAGAAGATCATCGATTCTTAGGTCGCAACATATCATTGCATTAAATGAAGAGAAGTCAATCGTCATTTGATCATGATCATCATGGGCATAAGAATAGAGAAATCTATACAAATTTCGGAGGCCTCGAAATAAGTCAATCGTCATTTGATCATGATCCTCGGAGCATGAAGGCATCAAAATAATTGGAAAATACCAAATCTCTCACGGGATATTGATCATCGGGTGATTGCACGTAATAGAAGTGTCTCAACAATTTCATCATAGGCATAAAAGAACAACTCACATATGCAAAATCACAATAAAAGCGTCGACCAATTTCATCATGGGCATAAACCCGACCAACTAACATATGCGATCACAATCCGAACAGTATGAAATCGATGGCAGTCAAAATTAATTTTGCTACCGTGGATGCCCCCGAGCCGGCCAAAGCTAGGGTTTCGCCCGATAGGCAAACAATCCATCTGCCGAGATAGATCGCGTGAATGGGGAGGGGAGGAAGCCTCGCAAGCGGGGGGAGAGAGATCCCGTAGGGAGGAGTAAGAAGGGAGAGAGAAGAAAGGGAAGAGACCAAACCTAGGTCGCACGACGCGACAAAGAACGGAGCAGCCCGAGGCGAGACACGCCGTGGGAGGGGCGGTGCGCCGGAGGGCACCACGCCCGTTGCGCCATGCCATGGCCTCGAGACGACGACGGCAAGGCGGACAGATCGCCGGCGTCCGTCCGACGCCCGGCCGGCCGCCGGCAAGAGGAGAGAGAGGAGGGAGGGAGGAAGCGGGTGGGGGGGAAGCGGGGTGGAGGCGGGGGGAGGAGCCGCGGGAGGGGCGGAGGCGGCGGCGTTTCCCAGAGCCCTCCCGCGACGGCGCCGCCGCGTCGGGGAGAGACGGAGAGAACAAGAGAGAGTTTTTTTTTTTTTTTTTTACCGAGAGAAGAAAGATGGGGGAGGTTATATTAGCGTCTAAACAAAGGGTTAGAAGGAGATTTGGACGTTGATGGCGGGGATCAGATCAAATTAATTTTGCTACCGTGGATAACCTCATTAGCGAGGAACCCGTGTCGCCTTGTAGAGAGTAAATGTGATTATTTAAACATGTTGTCCAAACTGGTTAAAAAACTTGTGTTTTCATTAATAACAAACAAAGAGCTAATTCATTTGTCGAAAATTAGGATAAGTTGTAGAGAAAAAAATAGGGAGAGAAGAAGAAAGATGCAAGGGCAAGAATGTCATTTTCCCCACCTTCCTCTCTTCCCACTCAAGAGAAAATAATAAAATAATGAGTGCGGCGCCTAACAACATAATTGTAAGCACGAGAGTGACTTTCAAGAATGTCTCCATTTTGTATGTCCGCCGGAAAATGAGCTCCACTTTTGGTGCCAGCTAGCCAATTCTACCTAAAACATACGGTCTATAAACTATAGGACGAACAAAATAGACGACCCCATGCTTCAAACCTAAAAACCACAAGTTGTGGGTTGTGGGTGGTAGTTTGTAGAGCAGGAAAGGTGAGACTATAATAACGATAGGCGTCGTTCAAATGAATATGATAGTCCACCAACTTGGTGTGTGTGGGAAGAGTTGTGAAACTATAAACAAAATTATTAAACAATATTCCTAATTATTATGCTGGATTTAAATCTAATTAGTATGCAAAGTGTACATGATTATACATGATCTATGTTTAAGAATTCTAAAACGAAGTAATTATCGGTGTTTGGAGATCGACAAAATTGCGGGGTTACTCGGGATGAGGATTAGGACTTCGGCGTATGTAGAATTCGATGGTAAATGCATAGAGACAACAATTTATACTAGTTCAGTACGTTCTATATCGTGCCCTGCGCTTGGTGTTAAGGCCGTAAGGTCCATTGAGTTGTGGTTACCTTTTTTTATTATCTCTGGATCTAGGGAGCCTTGCCCTCCATTATATAGTTTTAGCGGGCAAGAGTCCTAGTCGATTACAAAGTTAGAGTCCCATTAGAATTTTAGGATGGCAAAGCTTACTAGGATTACAATGGGGAAACCTAATTGGACTAGTGTTAGCTTCTCCTTTCATTGTGAGGTATCCCGAATACTGTGTCACCGACACTAACCTAACCAAACGGTAAGGCACACCTTAAGGGCACTCACAATGCAAACTCTATCATAGAGTCTAAGACCATTTATTACCTCGGTTATTGTGGACTTAGAATCTAAATAAGACTTGAAGTCTTGGTTTTTCTCATAAATATATTGTCACAACAAATTGCCACATCATCAAAATGCAATAAATATGAAGGTAATAAATAAGCTTAGACTTTATGATAGAGTCTCCTTTGAGAGTGCCCTAATAATACCTTATAATACTAATTGGTATGTTTCGTTACATTTAATATATCAATCAACATACTCACACTCACCGATATGGTCAACCTTTGTATTCATTCGATACTCACATATTCATAACTCTTGTATCCCTAATATGAAAACAACAAAACACAAACTCTTGTAGTGTTGTCGTATAACACCACAACATGCCAATCAAGGCAAACTATGAATAAAGCCCTTAAATTAAACAATAACAACAAAACAACTTGTTAGCGATGAGCAAACCATAACCAAAACCCAACATATATGATACGAATAAATATGCCTTCTACGTCTATAATACACAAACCAACCAAAAAAAAAAAACCCCTCCAAACTGTGATAAACCATAAAATACAAGAATTTTGGTGAACCCTAAATACAAAACTCCTTTGTGACCACATTACTTGGATATGAATAATAAAAGCTTGAAGAATATATGTCATCCAGCTCTCCAAGTCTCTATTTGATATTTGAGTCTTTAAATTTTTTTATGATGGTATTACTTGAAGTTTTTAAACTTATCATGGATGTGTTGATGCGGCATGTTGACTGTTGACGTATACTCGAATAACAAAGACATATCATCCATTATTTTTTAACATGCATTTATTTGTCTACGACAACATACTATATCCTCCACTAAAGATTCATTTGTGATATCCGTAGCAATGCATTGACTATCCAAGCCTAGAACTAGATTTTCCATCCTAAGATAAATGTCATTCTTATTTTTCAAGGAGTTATATAATTTTTAACTTGATCAGTATATATGATAATTAGTGTCATAGTCGTTGAATATATTTTATAATAAACTTATTTGAAGGTATAGATGTTGCTATTATTTTTACAAAACTTTTAATAGGACACATCCTGGTAATATTTTATTTTTAGATGAAGAGAGTACTCCTCGATTGTAGTCTGTGGTTGCCAACTGTGCCCAAGTGGTCACTGTAGTGGCAGGTCATATTCCTTTCCTCCCACACAGTCCTAGGGATCTTCTCGTTCAAAACCCACGGTGGCCTTTATTCTAGAGAAGGGAGAAAAGGGAAAGGGCCGGATTCTCCTACTCTTTATCGAAAGAAGCGAGGGAGCATGTCTTTCCATGATCTGATCCCAGATTGATCATTTTTTGTGCTACAGAAGCTGAGGAAATAAAATGGCCTCGGTCATTGGTCAAAGCGGCGGCTGCGTTTCTCGTCCTTTCAGGCGCCGATTTCACTTTCAGGAGCAGTGGGAGCGTCAGTGTTAGATCGAGTACAAGGATTTGCATTTGCTGCTGCTTTGTATGGATCGACGCTTGACGGTGCTTTTTAGCAAGAGATGGTCACTTCATCCATCGCCCACTTTGATGAATCATTGCTTTTTACAGTACGTTTTCTAGTTTTGTTTCTAGTACTACAAGATCGTACTGTAGGATGTTCCTTTGAAATTTACTGGAAGTAAAATACTCCTACTAGGGTAGTCAATGGAACCGGGCACTAGCCAGCCTGACAATGCCGCTTTTGACCTCACTCGCGTCGCTGGCAAGCGACGTGAACCCTGCAGAGAGGACCGCTAGCGTCGCCAGTCACCCAGCTATCCATGAGACCATGATGAACACACAGACGAGCACACTGTCACTCGTTGTGCTCTCGTGACTCGTGGAGGAGAACAAGAATGCATGGACCGGGCCAGGGTAGCATCGCGAGTCTGACGAGCAGGCCTGCTGGCCGCAGCGGCCTTCGTCGCCATCGAGGAGAACAACATACGGACTGAGCCCAACGTAACATGGCAGGTCCGAGCAGGGCCTTCTTTTATGATGGGCCTTGCAAGTTGCAAGGTGGACACAAGCCCGATCACGCCACAAAAGTGGCGCGTCTCGACGCGTATTGGGCCATACACATGCTCCACCCAGAAGCAACGCAGTCACGCTCACTCAGTCACACACAGCAGCGCGTGTACGGTGGAAGACAACGTGTTGGCCCACGTATACATATGAAGTTTGAAGTCCAACAAGTCATGCAGTCAACTGTAGAGATAGATGCATGAATGCGCGTCTATATACAAACAAAACAACAAAAGAGAAACACGCTAGGATTACATGTTAATGGTCCATGGCTGCTACAGAAAGATTCCGTGTCTTTTTCTCCCTTCTTTCCGAAAAAGGAAACAGAGAGATGCATGATATCGTATCGGTTTGGATGATGCATGCATGGGAGCCATTGATCTAGAGTGAGTGAGTAACAACAGGGACGCCGCCGCAAAGCAAGACGTGGGGACGTCGACGAGCAATAATTGCAATTTTTTTTTTTGTTGTTGTTGGATATATAAAAGGAATCGACCGGCTTCATTTGTCCTTGTCTGTCCGAGCAACGTGGCTACATTTGCTGGGCACTGGCGGATCTGGATCAGATTACCGGATGGCACCCAGCAATCTAGCTAGGTGACCGGCGCCGCCTCCCTCTGTATAGTGCGATCAGATAAAACTTGCTTGCTTACAGCCATTTGTTTTGACAAATCAAATACCGCTGCGTCTTAATAATAATGACTCTGTTTGGCTTTTGACTTATGACTGATTTTGGCTGATTAAATAATATTTTGTGAAAGAGAATAAACTGAAATAAGATAAGCCAACACAAACGAACACGACAGGCACGTTGGCTTCGCGTTCGTACGGAGACATAAACCACACACGCGGTTAATTTGGTCCGGGCCCCGGGGCATGCATGTTGCTTGCAACTTTGCAAGTTGGAAGGAAGATCGATATATGGAGTGCCCCTGCTGTGCTGCATGAGTGCCACATGCATGCACGAGCTGAGTCGTAGTGGTTGTTGGTGACGACATAGTAGTGTGTAGGAGTAGTTCACTCTTTTCAGGCTAGCATTGCTTATCCATGCATGCATCTCACAGACTCACACGTACAGGTACAGCACGCACCGGCCATCCACTTTCTACCGAGACCTTGTATCAGGACCCGGAGACGTGCTAGGCGGAAGACGGCGGCAGGCAACGGCTACTGACGGAAATCCGACAACAGCTAAGCCTAAGGTAGCGGCAACTCTGACGGTGATCACGGGCGGTGGAGGCGGTGATTGTTAGGCTAGTCTCAGTGGTGAGTTTCATAGCACTGTTTGTAAGACTGTCATGTCATGTGAAATGAAATGAAATTGAATGAAACTCCTACTCACAATGGAGAGTTTCATTCTGCGATTTCATATGCATTTAATTTCATGACTCAAAGATAGTTGGTATGTGTGCCAAGAGAGTTTCACCAAGATGAAACTTTCCATTCTCTCTCCTCAGAGTTTAATGCAAAAAGTGGATTTTTTACTGATGTGATGCCCTAATTAATGTGCATGAAACGCTTATGAAACCTCATTTGAGACTGACCTTATAGCTACCAAGCTTTGGCGGTTGCGTGAGTGGCCGATGGCTTGGGTGCGCCGTATATAAGGCGTTGTAACAAACTGATGATGCTTATGCTTGAAGTAAAGTTCTGAACCCCAAATTGCTCTTTCCCGTCGCAATTCTGTTCGTCTCATCCCAATCTCCTGCTCTGCTCCTACCCTAAACTCCGATTCTAGTCCGGTTACCGTCCAATCTCCAGTGGGATTGTGACACACCTTGCTCGCTCCACCTCCGCGATTCCCACGGCAGGCATGCAACATGATTGGTCTGTAGTCTGTTTAGTTTCTACACTTAGCTCATTATATAGTCATCTAATCTGCATGCGCTCGCTTTTCACCATGTGTGTTTCTTTCAATCTCTGTACATGTCCATTGCGTTTATTTCAGGTGGTTTCTCTTCACTATTTCATAATGTGATAATAGAGGGGCAGCAAAGAATAATCAAATTTATTTATCAAGCATATCATTGAACACCTTGTGTGGATGAATTAAAACAGCCCCTAAAAATAATCTGTCAAACCACACAAGCTGTTCAAATTTTCAACAATAATATACTTACATTTGTTAGTTCACTAGAACAATCAATCCCCATCATCTTCAACTCACGATATCAAAGAACACACATATTCCTTTCCTGCCAACATATCTTTACCGCTAGATTTTATGATAATCTAATGGCTTCGGTAAACCAAAGAGTCCCTAACACAATTATCTCTCTCTCTCTCTCTCTCTCTCTCTCTCTCTGAATTACAAGTCGTGTTAGCTTTCTCCAAACCAAACATTTCAATCCTTGACCATCAATTTTAAGACATTCACGCAATTTGATAATATGTGAACTATGTATTATGACAGTCCTGTATTTCTCACAGAGAACCTAAAAAAAAAAATTTGGTTAATCCATACAAAAAATTGAAAATTACTCGTCAAAAATAGAAATATTTGATTTAGGACAAAGCTAATATTACATATTATAAAACAAAAGGAGTAACAAATAGTATAAGAAATAATAAATTAAAAAAAACAACGGTTTGATACCCATATGACTTTGAAATAAGGGAGTTGCTATAACCCAGGCGCCTGGGTTTTTCCAAAAATTCCAGGCGACGATTCCAACCACTGGATGTAAAATGGACACTCCATATTAGATCGGCTCATGTTCATCTTCCTCCTCTCGCTCCCACATCTCCTCCCGCACTGCCCGACGCTCGCACACCCGCCGCGAGCCACCACCCCCACAGATCACAATTCAGAAGCCACACATATCACAACTCACAAATTCACAAGCCACAAATTACAATTCACAGGCCATAGATCACAAATTTACAATCCGCATATTACATTTTTTTTATGGAAGTACAAATAACAGAGGAGGAGATGCTCGCTGGAACACTAGAGGAGGAGAGGCGAGGCTTACCTTGCCGGTGCCGCCCTAGCCACCACTGGGAGGTCGCCACCAGAGAGAGAGAGAGAGAGAGAGAGAGAGAGTGAGTGTGTGGACTGGCGGGCGTTGGGCGGGCGGTATTGTTTTGGGCGAGGGCGTGGTCGCCGTTAGATAGCGAGTGACTAAGTGAGCGTGTGCAGACAGGCGGGCGTCGAGCATGCGACGTTGTTTTGGGCGGGGCGGGCGGCGCCAGAGCAGTCCTAGGTGGCGAATCTATAGGAAATGTGTTGAAATAAAAATACCTAAATAAAAAGTTCAAGCAACACACGATTTGTAAATGAAAATTTTGAATCAAAACTATGAGAAGTTAGTAACTCGAACTCCAAATGAAAAATAGCAATTTTATTTATATAAGATGGAAAAAGCACATAAATACAAAGTTATTGCATTACAAATTAATAAAATAGTATCTTTCACTCAAGGACTAAAAGTTGCCGCATTGATCATATATATCTAGATTGTACATTGCTAATGAAGTACTACCTCCGTTCCTTTTTATAGTTTGTTTTAGCTATTTCTCACATGCATGCAAAATTCTCTGGATCGACATAAATACATTTAGATGCATGCAACAAGGATCAAATCTCGATACCTAACCGTACTCCTATGACGAACTACAAAATGGAACAGAGGCAGTACATGCTAATGCTAAGGCATGCTTTCGATAAAAAAGATCAATCAAGAGATATTTGAGGAAAAACTAGATTAAGGCTCCAACGTGTATGGAAAAAGTGGTATAGTGTGTGGAATTCAATCAACATTACACGTGTATTTTGCCATGATAATAAAAACAAGGAAACCATAGGAACACCTAGGGGAGAGATTATATATTTATACACGAGAGGTATCCAAACCAGACACCAATATGGAGAGAAGTCAAAATATCTTATAATTTGAAACGGATTTGAGCGTGATATCACCAGATATATATAGTTTAGTAAAACGACATCTGCCACATGTTGAGTATATGACTGCTTCGATGCATGATAAGAAAAAAAGACTACTAACTTTAATTTTATTACGAGGCAAGGTTTGGCTAAGTTCTTCACAAAACATGTACAGCCGGAGTAGACGCGCTCAACATGCACACTTATATCCTCTATAAACGTATGAACAGCTCCTTATGATGAACGCCCGCCTCCCTCGAGAAACTTTATTATCGACATATATATTAGAATTAGCGAAGTCGCACAAAGTATCTGACTGCCGACGGACGCATAGAGTTCGATCGGAACGTACTCAAAAACCCAGTGGAACGGGTTCGAACACACAAATAATCCCACAACTACTCCATATACTATCAGTTTTTGCTAATAACTTTTAGCCAAACAAACTTTTGTTGCATAATTAATTCCAAGAGTGCTTTTGCAAGCCGCATGGAAATTAAGTAATATATAATATGGCCGCAAATACTTTTTTACACATTAATGCGCGATCGAGTTGACACGATAGCTAGTTGACTAACAATGTTTATCCGCCGCAAGAGTATGTTGCGTTCAAGTTCAACACTTTTAAGTTGCGCTAAACATGCACTTTTAGCCACTAGCTAGATTGTCACCCCATTTGTTAGCACGTCGTTAGCGCGCAGGTGTTGCGCGCTAATTACTTAATGGTTTGTTCGGCGCTCCACTCCACTACTAAGCGCAACCGACTGGGCTCGTGCGTCTTACCTACGGCGAGGCCGACACGCGGATCCCTCCACTAGTAGACCACCACATCATCACACATTGACGCAGTCAATCGGTTCACAGCACAGACGAGACAGAGAAAATTATGAGGTACGTACTATACGAGCACGATAGATGAGAGCATAGCCAATGATGCATGTTGTTCTTGCACAATCGTGTGAGTGGTTGACTAATTCTAAGCGCTCAATTACCCAGCTAGAAAAACAGTGCGTCGGAGTGGAAATGACAAGCACAGAATATACTAGGGCTTTCGTTTCAAAATAATATACTAGGGCCTAAACGTTTTTACTCCTATTTTGAATCGGAATGGTGGTTTTACCCTTATATTTTTTTAAAACTTTGTGATTTTATCCCTGTGATTTTAAAACTAATAGAACTTTACCCCTACTTTATGAAGTCCTCCTATAGTGTTAACTCTTGGACAAGCAACAAGCTAGCACCGAATCCGAAAAGCTTACGGTCACTAACACTCTGCTCCGTTTCCATATCTACCAAGTATATGTAGCATTTTATTCTTTTTAAAAACAATCTTTCTCATCATCTTGTCGCTATCAATTTGAAGTGATCTCCTTTGGGGTTGACGCCCTCATATCTGTACATCGCGATCACGAGCAAGCATTTGGTCCTCAGTGGTGCTCCTCACTTAGAGTACAAACCGAATTTAGAGGCGGATAAACATATTTTTAGAGGCGGTAGGACGTCCCACCGCTAGTCAGAGGTCTATGTAAAAAAAATTATAATAGACCTAGTACGTATATGAATCGGACTCCGTATCATCGCTCATTATATGCTCATGAGTCGAAGCTCTACCATTACTCTAGGTACAAGTGAAACTTTGTCCTTTGATAGACGATGCTCATGATATGCTCATCTTTCTCATGATAAAAGTATGACGTTTTTACTGTCAACAGCCCTGCAGGAGACCACGAAGAGCAACTCTAGTGGAAATCTTGTGGCTAGCTGGAGTGCTCCTTTGTTGACTTTTTCTTGTAGCGTCCAATTTATGGAACAAGCTTGAGTGGCTTGGTCGTGTGCGAATCATCACATTGAGACTCGCCACAACGAGGACGTAGGTTGCTGGCAAGCAATGATATAAATCATTGTCTTGCTCTTGCCACAGTGGTTTGCATACTACTCTTATGCTTTACTTTCATATACATTGCTTATGTGTGCTAGTTGCTTAGATGTAAATCATTGTCTTTCCTGTTGCCCTAGTGAGTAGCTCTCTAGCGTAGTTGTAGCTTAGTTCGTAGCAATATATAGCTAGTTTAGTTGTTTCACTAGTTTAGCTCACTAGAGTAGTGCTAGTCTTTGTGTGGTTATATGTGCAGTAGTGATCACCTTGCTACTAGAACTGAGTATGAGGCTTGCTTGTGGGCAGGGGCGGATCTAGAAAAAATGTCATTGATGTCACTCCTACTTAGAACATAGGTTATTACTTATTTATAAATGCTATTTGTTGATTTCTCTAGATGTTTACATAATATTTCTACAATGTCATTGATGTCAGCTGACATCAATACTTGTATACTGGATCCGTCCCTGCTTGTGGGTGAAATAGAGCTAGGATAAGTAGTTTATTGGATGTCTACACAAATGGGACGACTCTCTTAATTAACTTTTAAAAATTGTAGTTCATTTGGATGTTTAAAATAAATGGATAACCCTTCTGAAAATCGATTTCTTTTTGTTGACATGCATATTCCTCTGTGAGTCAAAGGAACTATATATCTCCTAATAAATAAAATCGGTTTTTAGCCGTGTCAAGAAAGTTGTTAACAAGCGATGACTTTCGTCACCACTCACCAGCATGCATTTTCTTCAGCACGAGGAGGCAAATACACAGGATGATGGTACAGTCACATATACACACGGTATGTATAATAGAATGCACGGCAAGAAACACGTGCATATCCTCTGTTAAGAATGGAGTTTGCATGCATGCATCTGCAGCATGCTTGGTTTCTAGCTACAGACTATAGTCGTCATGTAGGGCTGGCCAGGTAGCCGTACTGGCCGTCGGCGGCGGCGCCGTTGGCGGTGGCGGTCCTGGGCGAGGCCGGCTCGAAGCCGAGCATCCGCGCGCGCTCCACGTACGCACGCTTCACGTTGGGCCGCTGGTATGTCAGCAGCCGCGCCACGCTGCGGCTGGCGTCGGGTCTGAACGGCCGCCCGGAGCCGGCGAACCCGTCCAGAAGGTGTAGGTACGCCTCCAGGTCGTGGCAGCACGCTGGCCCCGCGTCGGGACGCAGGCACGGCGAGTCGCTGTTGTGCAGTCTCAGCTCGGCTCCACCCGTGTGCACGTACCCTTCCCGTGCGATCGGCGCCGGCACGCGCGTCACCACGTCGCCCGCGTTCACCACCCGCAACACGTTCACGCCGCGCTCGCGCTGCAGCCGCTCCGCGAACGCGCGGTTCCCGGTCTTGGGGCCACCGAAGGAGACCACGGCGATCGGCGGCGGCCGCTGGTGATCCGTGGTGCCGTCGTCTGTGTCAGCTGCAGCCAGGCAAGCGCTAAGCTCGTCGGCGGCGAGGAGGGCCAGCGACGCGCCAAGGCTGTGTCCGACGATCGTGATGCTGAGCTCCTCCCCTTGTACACCTCCATGAGACGCCTCACCTCGTCCACTATGTCGGCCGAGAGGCTGGGCACGTGGTCTCCCGGCGTCTTGTATAGGCTCAGGAACCCCTTTGCCACCTTGGGCGCGGACGCGTCGTCGTCGTCGTCCGGCGTGACCGGCACGAGGCTGGCGCGGAGATTCTCGGCCCACTCGGGGCACGTGGCGGTGCCACGTAGCACGATGGCTATGTCGCGCCGGCCCATGCGACGGACCTCCCGCTCGCTGTCACAGACGGCGACGTAGCCGACGAAGCTGGTGCGCTGCGTGAGCCAGCTGGGCGCCGACCGCCGCTGCGCCCACGGCGGGATGGACAGCGACGACGAGGCGAAGAGGCTGCGCGTCGGGCGGTACGAGCGGTCCGGGAGCACGAGGGTGCGGTGGTGGCCGCTGGACGCGGCCTCCGCCGCCGACGGCATGGAGTGGAACGCCGTGTAGGCGGCCTGCACGAAGTCGCCGTAGCGGAGGAGCTCGCGGCGCAGGTTCTGGTCGAGCGGGTCGAGGAGGCCCTCCCAGCCGCCCTCGCCGTGGTACCGCCGCCACTCGGCCGCCATGGAGCCCTTGGGCGATAGCCGCGGGGAGAGCGTGAGGAGGCGCTGCATGTACGCCAGGCTGCGCGGGGACATCTCGTCCACGGCGGCCTTCCGCGTGAAGGGCAGGAACGTGGACAGGTTCAGCGCGTTGAGGAGCCCGCCGTGGCCGTTGCGGTGGCCGTCGTCTGGGGTGACCTCCCCGTCGCTTGCTGGCACCTCGGTTGCTGGCAGTTTCCTGCTGGGCTGCGGCGGCAGCGGGAGCGGGAGAGGTGGCGGCTTCACGAGGAGACGGTCGAGGTTGGCGAGGTGCCTCCGTGTCGTGGAGACCGTGTTGGGTTTGCCGTTGGTGCTCGGCGACGGCGTGGCCCTCGAGTTGGGGTTGAGAGGGGACGGCCGGCTGTGGCAGGGCGGTGCCGTCACCGCGGCGGACATGGGTTCGTCGTCGTCGTTGTGCGAGGAAACTGAGAGAAAGATCTGGAGAGAGCACACCTACTAGTTGCCTGTTCCTGTCGATCTGTGTGAGTGCATCAGCATGCTGGCCAAGTGCGCTGCCTTATAGGCAGCAGCAGCACAGCACACGGCGCCAGGGGAGAGGGCGGGGCAGCTCACCATCAAGGCAAGGGCGACATGCATCAACATGTGGATCATGTGCCCGGGAGTGTACTCGTCATGCTTTTGAAAATTTTGTGTCGTCCTCGCTTCCTTTTCACAAAAGCAGATTTAAAGCAGGGCCAATGGAGATCTATTATTATGTGTGCTTTTATTAATCTTCCTCTAAATTTCTTTACAGAAGTCTAAGCAAAAGGTCGTCCGACACAACTGACGTTTCATGTATTTTTTTTTTCTTTTGTTGAACGTGGCACATATACCTGGGATAGCTACTATACTATGATTTGTTATACTGATGGCTCGGTGATTACCAGTGAAATGATTTTGCTGCCACTTCACTCAAAGGCTAGCAGGATCGGAGGAGACTATTAATTCAGCTGGTAATGTAATGCTCATGTACTGCTTGACCATTCGTCTATTCGTTGGGTGTGACTTGCCAGCAGAGAGCTTTTAAATTTGTACGTGTGGACTTTCCACTTTGCATTGCAACACGTACAAATGTATGTGTGTGCATAATGCAGATTCCGCGCCAAGATGAGCGTGTGTGACCAGCTGCTAGATAGTGAGTGATACAGATGGCAAAAACGTGGTAACCGCCACTCCAAGGGACGACGACAAGCACCATACTGTAGCTTTCCATTACTTTCATTATCAGGAAATAAAAGGAGAGGCTATAGCGCGCAGGTCTGTATCCCCTGTGCGTGCACGGCGCTGCAATTTGAGTGCACGATGCCTGTTTCCTGGTCAGTGCAAGATCATCGTTTATGTTACAAGTTCGTAACTCGGTATCCAATAACGGAAATTTGTAGAACAATTTTCTTGATTAGCCATGGTTACCACCAAATGATGATCTGTCTATTGGGTCTCCATTGCAATTGAATTTGTAGAGCAATGTGGGGTGGTAATGAAAATTAAGTGCAATAATATTTGGAGATAATTACCTCTTTTAATAAATTTCCCTGCAATGAACCCGTAGCGCTAGCACGGGCATTAATTATACTAGTGTTGCAAGTAACTCACTATCAGAAAACAGAATAGATGGTGGTCTATGTTGCAAGCTCATTTGTTCATCGTGATAACTCACTCCATGAAAACAGAATATTAATCTCATGACCAGATCGAGAGGCTTCAGCTAAAGTGTAGATACCACTGCACCTCAAAGCGAATGATTCTGTTCTTTTATATCCACTTTAGTGAATATTCTAATGAATATTATATCTGAAATCGTAAATAATTTCTAAATTTAAAAGTTTGAACCGAAAAGTTTTCGATCTTGTGGAGTACACTATAACTTTGGCTTAGATTGGAACATTAAAAAATAATTTCAAAGCTCTAAGAAAT
Source organism: Hyparrhenia diplandra (assembly GCA_015847255.1). Classification (NCBI taxonomy): domain Eukaryota; kingdom Viridiplantae; phylum Streptophyta; class Magnoliopsida; order Poales; family Poaceae; genus Hyparrhenia; species Hyparrhenia diplandra. The sequence goes on along the minus strand of JADLZK010012176.1, from coordinate 26,642 downwards.
TAAAACATAACTTTACACTCTAAATGTTCAAATGAAAATGTCATCAACTACAGAGTTATAGATAAGTTCAAGCCCTACAACTTCGGTACAAACTTTGTCTTTATCTGATATTTGTATGTGCATGTTAACTGTATAACTAACAAGACATCTTAAGCTAAGAGTACTAGATATGCATTCTCTGATAATAATTTAGAATTATAAGTTATGTTGGATTAATGTACCAAGAAATACCATATTTCATACCATAAACATGTCAATGGAGCATTTGTATCTAAAACTGCAATGTCTAACTAGTATGTCTGCAATGAGCGAAATTCCTGTATCGCGTCGTCCGCGGGTGAAGGTAACTCGCGGACGATCCGACCACGTCAATCACGCCGTTCTCACTCCCCTCTCTCTTCTCTCTGCTCTCTTTTTTTTTTTTTTTTGTATTTTTCCTGCATGTGCTGATGTCAGCGATGATGTCAGCTTTAAAAACCAAAACATTTTTAAAAATGGCTATAATTCTTAAATGGTGCATCCGTTTTTAATTCCGTCACGCACCGGTGTGTTCTACTGCGATGAAACGAACAAAACTAGATCCCACTTGACTATGTTTTGAAGATTTTATTTTTTTGATTTTTTTATAATAGCAAATTATGTATATTAACTTTCCTTTCCTTTTCTTTTCATTCTCTTTCTTCCGTCTTAAGTTACGGTATTTTTTTAATAGTAATAAGTCATATAGATTTTTTTTTTCTTTTTTAAAAGACATAAATCATTCGAGGACAATGGTATAGGGATAGTAATGGGTGGGGAGATCAAATAAAAGCAACTTTTATAATAGTAATAAGTCATATAGGTATAACTTATACGTATAACCTATACTTGTATAACTTATAAAACAACAATAAGACTTAACTACGACATGTATTGTCCAACATATATGTATAACTTATATTATATAACTTGTAGAATATAAATGAAAAGACCAAATTACAAGATGTACTTTGGGTAACATATACGTATAAATTATAGTGTATAACTTATAGAACATAATAATAAGACCTAACTACGACATGTGTTGTCTAACATATATGTATAACTTATATTATAACTTATAGAACATAACAGAAATACCAAAACTATAATATGTACTTGTGTAACATATATGTATAACTTATAGTGTATAATTTATAGAACATAACAATAAGATCAAACTACAACATGGGTTGTCTAACTTATACTTTTAACTTATAGTGTATAACTTATGAAACATAACAATAAAAAAAAAACTAGGTGTTGTAGTGTCTAACATACATGTATAACTTATAGTGTATATCTTATAGAACATAACAATAAGAGCAAAATACAAATGTGCTATCTAAATTATACTTTTAACTTATAGTGTATAACTTATGGAACATAACAATAAGACAAAAATAGGTGTTGTAGTGTCTAACATATATGTATAATTTATATTATATAGCTTAAAGACCATAACATAAAGACCAAAACTACAATATGTATTGTGTAACATATACATATAACTTATAGTGTATAATTTATAGAACATAACAATACGATTAAACTATACAAAGATGTCTGTCTAATTTATACTTTTAACTTATAGTGTATAATTTATGGAACATAACAATAAGACAAAACTAGATGATGTAGTGTCTAACATTATTGTATAACTTATATAATATAACAATTGATATTGGAAAAAAATAAAAAATAAAATCTCCAAAACATAGTCAAGTGGGATCTAGTTTTATTCGTTTTTAGGATGTCACGTAGAACACACACCTAAATGCGGACGGAATTTAAAACGGATACACCATTCAAGAGTTATATCAGTTTTTTAAAAAATGTTTAGCTTTTTTACGCCGACATCATCGCATGCAAAAAGTAAAGAAAGCCTCTCAGCTTTCCAAAAGTGGATAAAAGCGGGAATAGAAACTTTCCTAGATAGGAAAGTTGTTTTGTCGGATCGTCCTTGAGTTAGTCTACGCGGGACGTTCGCAATTTAGTCACGCCGATGCAATGAGTCCATTATATTGGTTGTTAAGAGGAATAACTGAAAAATGAGCAACTTTTTCTTGGCGACTACAAAAATTTAATTGAGATTTTTGCACCCAAGGAAATTAACACCTCTTTGGCGGTTTCCAACGACACTAAAAGAAATATGAATTATCTTGGAAGCTTTGGAAAGCACTCAAGAAAATATAGATTATCTTGGCGGTTTCTAATAGCTCCCAATAAAATGTGAAATTGTCTTAGCGGGTTGTACCAATAACACTCAAGGAAACGTGGAATTGCTTTGGCAGTTTAGTTTAGCACTCAAGAATATGCATTTCCTTAATCGAAAAAAATGCATCTTAGGTTTCATACAACCCCTCATGATATATTCCTTGAGGGTTTTATGGTAGTGCCTTTAACGGACAATTGTAGGACTCCAAATAATGATAAGGGGGTGATTTAGAGCCTTTAAAAATTGGTTATAGCGCGATGGAATGGGTTGTGGCATATATGTCGCATTCCATTAGCATCCATGCCGCACTCTATACCTACACATCACTAAGGTTTCTTGTCTCACATCAACAGAGTAGGAGTAGTTTGTTTTATTTTTGTAATGAGAGGATGTAACTTGCTTTAGTATCAATGAAATTTTCTTTGCTTTAAAAAAAAAAAAAAAAAAAGAGCTGCGGTTTGCACAAAGTCACATACAAAGATGTTGAATTTGTGATCTGCAAAAATTATTGAACTCCACGAAAACATGGTAGCAAATGACAACCTTCAATCGCAATTCAACAGGCATGTCTCACTAACATAGCATCATCATCACCATGAATTAGTTGTACAACCAAAATATGTAGTATTACATAGATGCACCCTACATGCTTGTACCTACACGCACCATATGCAATACCGTACGTGAGCACACAAGCTCAAACATGCTTTGAGCAATAAAAATAAAAAAAAAAAGCTTTGAGCAATGAGCGCGCACACACACGTACAAAACACAAGTTGCCAATATTGCTCATCACAAGAATATATCATCTACACAATCTCAGATTAACAGATAATACATTAATATCGCAATCGCAAGCAAGTTACACTAACCATCACTATTTTAAATGTTCTAGAAGCATACAAGTCCTAATAAAAGATAGGGAGATATCGAAGCAAATGGATAATCCGGGCTGTCCCTGCCTGGTCTCTGGTGACGTGCAGAAAGGAACTGCCCCAACAAAGGCAAAGCTGAGCCGCAATTCGCCTTAAGGTGCAATTAAAGTTTTCACATTAGAGGGCTGATCTGTTGAATCGATCGATAAGGGCACGTTTCAGGCGTTTCTTATTTGATTTCAGCTAGACACCGACCACATAAACAAACTTGAAACTTGGACGGCAGGGGGGGTCCTCCGGTCCCGGATGTTTGCTCTTTTTCCTGTTAATAATTTTATCATATCAGAAACAGCACAAAAAAGAAAAAGGGCTGACATGCATGTTAGTTGTTAGGCCACTGCGCAGACGCAATTAGCGTACGTCTTATGTACTGATATGATATGATAATCTAATTCTAATTTCTAAAGAAGTAGAAAAAAAAAAAAGAAAGGATGATGACAAGTTTCTGTTGCAGTTCCGGTGGGCAGAAAATCCAACTGCATGATGACCCGATGCGTTTCATCCGGTGGGTATGAAAAATGTGCGGCTTCTGATGTCGTTACGCGGCCGAAAGGGATGCAGGACGCGCAACCCATATGGCAATCGGAGTAGTTGGGTGGCCCCGGTCCTGTTCACTGTGCAAGTAAATCCATTGTCGTATCGTCGTAGTGCTGGCACAGTTGAGAATTTTGAGATGATGACAGGACTTGCATCGCAACACGCAACGTCAGCATCTGTGCAAGGCTGTCAGCCGGAGGCCAACATCGGCCAGATTCAGGAGCTGCCGGCGTTTGGACTGGTGCCGCCGTTCCTTGGGCGCCATGATGGCCTGGCTAGGCCCGGCCCGGACGATGTAGATTAAGGCCATTAAGGGTGTGTTTGGTTGCAGTAATTTGGGTTAGCTAGGCTCAGGGACGAAACTAGAATTCAAATATAGGGGCCATGGTGTCCGTAAAATTTAGAATTTAAAACATGGAAGTCAAGGTATTCATAATCTTTAGTTATTTGCTAGCTAAAGCGTCATAACATATTCACATCAAATAGAAACTATAAAAGTGATAGTTAAATAAAGGCTACTTAGCTACATAGTCATTCTAAAAAGTACATTTATTCAATGAAGAAAAATTCCATGGTATAGATTTCTACAAGCATTGGTGTGGTGGTTTAGTGAATAAAGTAAAGTTGCATGTTAGAAGCCATGCAAATGGACAGACACACTTCTATTTATTTACTATTTTGCTAGGATTTTAATTTGATTGAACTGCGGATTGCGACATTCCGTCCAACTGCTCAACCTGTCCATTTTTTTTCATTGAGTTTACTTAATTAGTTCCAAACATGTTGCCACGACTAGCTAATCATGGATGAAGTTTCTCTCCAGTTGAAGAAAAAGTTTCTTATTCCAATTTATTGTAGGCGCCACAACAAGCTAATCATGGATGAAGTTTCTCTCCGGTTGTAGAAAAGATTATTAATATTATCATAACCACTAGTGTTATTGTAATGAGTACTCTATTATAATTGTAATTGCAAGTCATCTTGGAATAAATGTAACATTATTTGTTGTATAATTTGTTTAGATAATAATAATATTAGACATGCCATGTTTGGTTAGATGTTGCACATGTTTGTTCATTAGGTCTCTTGTACAGTTACTATGATATCAAGGAATCAATAAGTGGTGCTACATTTTATTTGAAGAATAAACACATGTACGGTGCTATACAACCAAAGAACCCCATAAAGTTTATCAAAGTTTATATTTGAGTGTTCTCATGGGCACCGACCTAGTAAAGTTTAAAAGGGCAAACTACAAGCACTAATTACATGATTAGTTACTAAACATAGGCTATAATGCAAACAAAACAGAATATTGGGGTGCCTTGCCCCCTCCAAATTCCCTCCCTCCGCCAGCCTGGCCAGGCTAGCTTGAGCCAAGTTTTTTTTTGTGTTCGGTTGCAAAATGGTGGTTCCTAGCTAGGCCTGGACTGGCCATTCGTACACACTTAGCCAGGCCCAGATTGAATCATTGGGTTGGTGTTTCTTTCCTGGCCTGGCTTCGCGCGGCTCCGAGCGCGGACGATCTTGTGCTGGGCCCCGATGGCCTAGGCCGGGCCGCTGTATATAATGTTTCGCCTCACCGCCTGCCTAGGGTTAGCCGGGGTACTGTTCACTCGCTCTCTCGCCCAGCCGCCGCTCTCCCCACTCGCTCTCTCACTTACCGTCTCCCCTGCGACTCCCTCCGTCCTCCTCGTAGGACGTCGCCGCCGGCGGTGCTCGTCGAAGATCCCCGGTAAGGCCCAAGGTCACCGGTATGAGGCCGCGCTCCTATCTACCTGTCTCTCCTTCCTTCTCCCGCGGTTGTTGTAATTTTCAGTCTCAAACATTGTTTATCTAATTTGAATGGATCTTCTTGCTGAGCCTAAGTGTATTTGGTCGATGATGGATGTGGATCTAGGAGGCGCACCATTTGGTGATGCAACCGTCCTTGTGAAATAACTAATTGGTAAAACCCTAATCAATTTGGGAGAAATCAACAACAATCAAAAATAGGATCCAATCAACTATCAATTTCACATCTAGCGATTCAATCACATATCCACAATCAGGTTCAATCGCAAATCAATTTCACAGCTTGCTACGACAAACAAACGAAGGCAAGAAAGAAATGTAGCCGCATTCTTGTGGACCATCCGAGGCTTAGGGTTTTGAGTTAGGGTTTGGAGTTACCGAAGAAGATGAGTGCGGGGAGGGCTCGCCGCGCTCGCTGGACTGCATAGCCTGCCTGTCGCCGATCTGCGGACCTCGACGGTGAGGATGGTGACGGGCGACCGCAAGAACGCACGAGTCGCGGCCCGGGCACACGCTGGGCCAACCCTGCAATGCTCCAACGTGCGGCGGATGTCCGACGGGGCCTGGACCAACGGATCGTCGGTCATCGCCGCACTTGGACCTCGTCGCCACCGCCGATTAAGCTGAAGGGAGGGGAGGAGGACGGGCAACGCGAGAAGACGAGAAGGCGAGGAGACGAGGAGGTGTGACCGGTGAGCGAGTGAATGTCCATCCCACATGCTCCCACGCGCTTAAGTAGAGGGGTATGGGGTGGGAGGGGTAAATTCACTCTGGAGCTCCACGGTCACTGCACTTAGGTTTGAAAATGCAACCAAAGACCCACAATGTTGGCCACAATGGTCTGGCTCTAGGAATTTAGCCCAAACCAAACACCCAAATCTGAAAACCTGGCTACACTTGGCCAACGTGACAAAAACAACCAAACAAGCCCAAGTGGCTAGATTTGGCCTGGATTTTCCTGGCCATGCTAGGATGGGCTAGCCAGGTTACATTTGGCTCTACAACCAAACACACCCTTCGGGCTGGATTCATTGACGCAAATAAAGCAGCCTGCTAGAAAGTACAATCAGGAGGAAGATATTAAAAAAATTAGGAGGAAGACGTGAAGTGACGAGTAAGAGTAATTCTTCTTCCTATATAAGCATCTACTACTCTATAAAGAGAAACCCCGCTCTAGTACTCTATGAAGAGGGGAAGAGCAGAACAAATAATAGCAAGAAAGCACATCGCACATATGCAACCTAACTCTTGTTTCAAAATGCTATATAGAGTCAACTTCTTTCCTAAATGCAAAAATCAAGAAATTGAAATATGCAAGAACATATATTTATCCCAGTTATATAGAACTTCCAATCTCAACGTCCTTCATCTAAATTCAGGCTACCTAAAAAGAGAGAACACATAGAAATTAAGTAGACAAGAAATAAAATGCTTTGTCTTTATATATTTAAGTAGGCAAACTATAAATATTATCTCTAAATCTTGCAACAACTATATATATAAACCCATAGTATATACACTGCCTAATTGTCCTATGTCTTGGGCATGCTCGGATCATGTATTGTGGCATCAAAATATTTTCTGATCAAAGAGGAACCCAACTACTAGGCACAAAAAATCCAGCATATATTTTTTTTAAAAAATAGACTAACCAATAAAACAAACAAATTTCATATTAAGAGACTCATACGAGAGGCAGCCCATCTGATGTATGTACCTGACATTCCCCTCCCCTTGAAAGGCGGCTTGCCCCCAACCCGCTTCCAATAGCTTGGGAATAGAGTTGAACTTGAGATCATGATTCTAAACCCGAAATAGCAACAACTTGGACTTCTTGTCAGCATCACCGAACGGCGGTTGGTGCTTCTTTTCCGCCATATCTTGCTAAACGAGGAGAGAATCAAACCGAGTGAGCCCACCATGCTTCATTGAGCACAAATGTAGGGAGTAGCCACATGACCGAACCGTGAGAAATCCCGCAATAGTACACTATGAATTGAAAAATCATGATCTACAACTGAACCGGCCATTAGACATCCAACTTGGAGTAGTCCGTAACACAAGAGTTGTATAACTAATGCAAAATGGCTTGAGTTTGGCTTCACTGCCATTGATCACAAAGAGCAGAGATGGAAACCAAGGGGCTTGGAACATTAAACACATCAATTTCAACCTCGAGGCTTCTTATAGAAATAAGCCGGTGCCCTGAGATGACTAAAACAACCCACGTACTCATGAACAAGCACATGGAGACTCCACTTTGTTATCACTTCACTCTGTTATCACTGTCAGGTGTTTCCAACTTTCCACAAATATTGATGAGATGGGGGTGGCCATGGAGATTTCTGGACAAGTTAACACTTCCAAATAGCAAGATCAGGAACACCTATGGTGAAAGAAAGCCAGAGACATTGAAAAATATCACCACTGCTATGTAATAGGAACAATAGAGTAGTGGAATTCCATTGAGATGACTAAAATGATTCTAGTTATAGATTGTTGGTCAGTGCGAAACAATAATGCACCTTCCACAATAGCAATACTTCTACAATAACACCCATCCAAGATGCAGAGTTAAGGCTGGTGATATACCTTTGCTATATTTCATCGAACTCCACTTGAGCATCAATAGAGGTAGAGGAAGACTTGCTTGCAATAGTCACCATGGCTACCGGCTTGGCAGCTTGGCATTCTGTTAGGCACCAATTGAGCACACACTGTAGCTAGAGATGATGTCGTTGCCACAACAAATTAAGCATTGGATCATGTATTGATCATCTCGGAAGTGTCATGTGATGCATACCAGACGCTGGTGTAGGGTGACGCAAGCAGTAAGATGAGGCCCAGGTGCTACCGACAACAGACTGGAACTCGACGACCATGAATCTAGTAGCGTCCAAGATGGGGACGTCGATGGTGTGGTCGAGGATGTGGCTGGCCCTGTAGTTGTTGTCGTTGAGGACTTGAGTCAAACAAGTGGTGGGCGTGTACATGCAGTCAACATCCTTAACGAAGTCATCGGGATGGAGCAGACAGCTAGTGAGGTCAAGCTCGTAGGCCTTGGCAAAGTGCTCCTTGGTGGTGTGCGGTTTGACTCCCCGAGGAAGAAGTACGTCGGCGAAGTCGGCAGTGAGGAGGTGCACGCCATGGCCCGGCGCCCGCGGCGACACGGAGGAGCATGCCATAGTCCATGAAGCTACAAATGGCGACCACGCATCGACGCGAGCCATGGCGAGCGCAGAGGAGCTCACTGTGATCGTCGAAGCCGAGGTGGACGCGGAGGAGCTCGCCACGGTCATCGAAGCCGAGTCAGGCGCGGTGGAGGACGCCGCGGTCGACGAAGCCGAGGACAATGCCGCGGTTTGTGGAACCAAGTCGGGCGCAGTGAAGCATGTCGCTATTGCTGAGGTCGAGGTGGACACAGAGCAGAGAAGTCACCTATGAGGGAGTCGCGAGCGTGTTGGGCAATTGAATCGCAGACGAGCATGGAGACGACGACCTTGTGCACCTCATCGACGGTGGATGGAAGGACCTTCGTCCACCTCAACCACCCTAGCCCTCCTCACGCTCCTAGATTTGGAGTGGGTACTCCTTGGGCTCGATCTCCTCGATGGTGGAGGAAGTGACGGGCGTGAGGCGGTGGATTCAATGTCGGTGGAGGTGTACTCGAATGCCTCTGCGTCGACGGGGAGGGTGACAAAGTCGGTGGTGCTGGTGGTGTCGGTCGCGGGGATCTTGTCGAAGGGTTTGCCCCCAGTTGTTGGCCACGACAAACTCCGTCATGCCGGACTGCTTAAGGATGCCGATGCGGGGCTCAACGACGGCGCCCCGCTGCTCCAACGCGGCGTAGCGCCACTTGCTCTGAGCGTCGAGGTCATCAAACTTCCTCTTCAACTCATCGAACCAGAGCTCAGAATCCATGGTGTCGATAATCGGATGACGCCAACTCAAGCTAAGGATCGTGGATGGTGTGCAGGGCGGGGTGATAGAAGGGAAGGATCATGGGTGGCGTCATGTGTGATTGTTTCTCCTGGACTGGAGGCAGTACGGGGAGGGAAGGTGAAACCGTGAAAGCCGAGTGGGCTTAGCAAGCGGATGCGGGGGTGAAATCGCTAGGTTAACCATTCTGCTTTCGGCCCTTTTTAGTAGTAGATAGAGATAAGAATAGTCTCATTTATTTTTTAAAATTAATTGTAATCTCCATAGCAACACGCGGGGTATTCACCTGGTTACCAAATAATGTGCACCCCGGTCTTGGCTCGTTGAAAACCATATTAATTTCCACACATCTGGATAAAAGATCATTATCATTGGTCAAACTAATAAATCTTTACATAAAAATCACAATTCCCACATGGCCACGGTACACCACCCCAACGGCCAACGGTTCAACCTAACCTAAATGATGTCCTAAACTCCAACGGTCACACGTTGACATGTAGATCATCCTGGCGCCCTCTGCTACGGCTCCTCCACAGGCTGGAAGCTGCGCCAGTAGGCAGCCCCAGCGGAGCCGCTCCGCCACCGCCCACCGGCAAGCTCCGTGGGGACCTGCGCCACCTTCCTGAGACTCCAACAGGACTGCTGCTCCTGTTCCGCTGCCCAGACATGCTTCTCCACACAACTGCAGACGATATAATGATGATGAGCAGCCAAAGTACACCAGACGCTGAAGAGGATGTACACCATAGACGCCCAGGGAGAAGGCACGGTGTCAACACACACCGTTGTCTTGCCGTGTCGGGCTGACCCGATGCCCAGGTATAGCCAACACATGCTAGCCCACACAGTCTGACCGGACACGCACACACCAGTACATAATACAGGGAAAGGCAAGCTCCGGTTCTAGTTTCATCACATAATACAAAGAAGGCAAAGGTCTAGTTTCATCACCGGCCGGTCACGTACACGAGAGACACCACTAGGAGAGCTAGTAGCTCCTAGATGGAGATCATGGCCGACATAGGTAGTTACACACGAACTAATAAATCTCTCTCTATTTTCTCAGTTACGCACAAGCAGGCCAGTCGCCAACGCCATTTAGGTTGCCAGATTCCGGAGATGCCGCATAGGGGGGCCGTGGCCCCTACTAGACCCCTAGTAACGTCACTTGCACTTTAATTGGGTGGTTGCGTAAACATGTCTTATAGGAGAGGTGTATATGTGGTGAAATTTTAACTAAACTCATGGAATCCAAACCCAGCAGCAACCTCAAGCAGATTGGACACCTGTAGGTCACAGGGCCTGGTGCCATGCAAACATAATCTATTACCAGAAACCAAATCCTTCCTTACACCGGTACGTCTTTGTCCCTACAAAAAATTGTTCAAAAGTCCTACTTTCTAAAGTCTTTCCATTCCCTGAAGCGAAGCTAGAACCAACCTTGTTAACAAATTGTCTATAACATCAAAGATTCCTAGGTGTGAGGTAATAAAATCAGGGAGAGCAGAGAATACATTGTTGTTAAGCCTAATCTCTTTCAAGCTTCTGAACAATGTGAGGACATTAATGCTTCCTAAAAAATTGACATCGGATCTATGGTTGTTCAAGTTCAAAATATCTAGGGCATTTTTTTTTTTTTTGGGGGGGGTGCATGCGCACTCATAACTATAGTGTGGCTCCGCCCCTGAGTGGTGCAACGATGATGAAGGATTGAAGGCAAAGCATTTGTAAGAAATGGGAAGAGCATCTCTATCAGGCTCCCACTTTTGTGAGTCCTTAATCACATGTATTTGCACTAGGATCACACACAATTATGTGAACCACAACTTTTGAAAAAGTGATGTCTTATCTTACAAGACACGAGTCACAAAAGTCCAAAATTCTCGTAGAGTGGCTTGTGGTCTATGTGAGTCATAACTCTGGTAAGCTCTTTATTCTCTCTTTTTAAATGGCTTGACTTACCTTTGTGATCTATGTGGACCACAACTTTCAAAAATGTGATTTCTTATCTTACAAGACACGGTTCACAAAAGTCCAAAATTCTCAGTGTGGCTCGTGGTCTATGTGAGGCATAATTCTAGTAAGCTCTTTATTCTCTCTTTTTCAAAGGTAGTAAGCTCTTTATTCTTTCTTTTTTATTGGCTTGACTTACCTTTATAATCTATGTGAACCACAACTTTCAAAAATGTGATTCCTTATCTTGCAAGACATGGGTCATAAAAGTCAAAATTCTCATAGACTGACTCCACACTTTACTAGCCACAACTTTAACTTTTAAAAAAGTGATTCCTTATATCTTATAAGACATGGGTCATAAAAGTACAAGATTTTCATAGACTCACTCAACACTTTACTAGGCACAACTTTCAAAAAAAGTGATTCCTTATCATACAAGACATGAGTCATAAAAGTACCAAGATTCTCATAGACTAGCTCCACACTTTACTAGCCACAACTTTCAAAAAAATGGTTCCTTATCTTACAAGACATGAGTCTTAAAATTACCAAGATTGTCATAGACTAGCTCCACACTTTACTATAAAATATCTTACAGCGAGATAGCTCACTGTAAACCAAACAATCCCCTACTCGTCTATATATACATTACTCCTACTACATCTCAACGGGATGTTCTCCCACCATCCTTAGAAGCTTGAGCACAGCACGCTAGCCACTCTAACTCAGATCAGCTTGCTTCACTCCTGACCCGTTCGGGAGCGATCGAGTTCGACGATGAACCTAGGCTGGTGGCTCCTTGTCTGCTCCACCATCGCCCTCCTCCTTATCTGGGTCCTGCTAGAGATGCTTGTGTGCTACCACAAGCATCGCCCCGCGCAGGAGCTGCTCCCCGGTGGAGGAGCTGCGCGTCGTCGTCTGGGCGAGCCGCCGATGCCGGGCCCTGAATCGCATGAGTCCTCGAAGAACGGTGGAGCCGAGGGGGCAACATTGCACAACAAAAATTAAATTACGATAATCTATAATTGTTTCCTCTTGAGCAAGTCCTTTGTTCATGATGCAAGTTGTTTGTTTCTTTTCCTATTTTTAGCTTGACTAATAAGATCGGTTCATAGATCATCTACCTAGTGCGATTTTACGTACAAGCACACATCTATGTGGGCGGACTATATTCCACGCCCTGTCGGGTTGAAGTATAATTTCTAACCTAGGATTCTCAAAGAAGGCAAGTGGTCTATCAAGAGAATATATGGGGAGAGTGGCCCCGTGGTCCCAAGTTAGCATGGTTGCTATGTGGTCTTCCATGTTAAATTATTTGGGCGTAGTGACGCCGTTATTTTAGAGGACGCTATTCGTCCCGAACCTTTTGTTGGCGGTATAGGTTGGGTAGTGAGGTATTACCCGTAAAGCCATTAGCGATGTAGTGTCACCAGATCGTTAGGGATGGTGCATCATCCGTCCCAATCCCCGAGAAGCCGTGGTGGATATTATACTTCAATCTAGGAGGCGGCTGAGTGGGTATGGGATCTCATTAGGCCTTTTTCGACCACTGATCATGGAAGGACATGTGCCTATAGTGTGGGGAAATTTGTACAACCTATGTAGAGTTCATTGAATCTATTCGAATAGCCATGTCCTTGGAATGGGCAAATGTTTGTGACCTCTTAACCCTATGAAACTTAATAACCAACCTGGGAACTAGCGAGATCAGTCTTAGAGACTGTGCTAGGGCCCAACCCATAATAATCACCCTCCACACCATGGTTGGGTTGTTGAATACGTATGTACTCACCCGTTGTTGACTTTCATAGGCTTAGGTGACAACTTCGACTACGATGACCATGAGGAGGCACATAAGAATTATTAGAGTTAGGCGTGTGCTATGCTTCTAGGACAAAGATGTTGATGCTAGAGTTTCGGCCACGCTCAAGTTTGCCTATGGAGATGTATTATGGCTAGTAGCCGCCCATACGCTACAGTAGACTCCGAAGAATAAAGCGTCGTACTTGTTGGTATTAATTATATGCACATAATAAAGATAAAATATCTGCAAGCGCACAGATAGTAATACGTTGTAGCATTTTACCAAAGATGAACTCCCAATTTTAATATCGAACCCAAAGGAACAATAGGTGAATATAACTAGCAGATAAAGGAGATTCCTCAAGCAAATCTAATTCAAACACTCATAAGTGTTGTTTCATATTGTTCTATCTAGGACGCGAATTCCTAATAGAATAAGACAAAATTACTCTACTAAGAATAGACAATGTCTACCGTTTCTTCTTGGCGGGAAGTGGGCTACAGAGGATTCAATAAAGCTATAAAGTCACCTTTATGATACTACCACCGATTCCCAACCAAGCAAGGGGCATTCACAAATAACCCTAGTCTAAGCACCATGCTCACGCTAGAAATTACTCCCTTAATCAAGAAATCACCAATATTAAAGTACTCAAAAGAGAGTTGCAAACAAGGAGAACAATATAATCCAATGCTTACTTTAATAAAAAGTTGACTCACCAGAGAATCTTAGGAGCAAGTTCCTCTCGCGAAGAACTTGATCCCACAGAATACACCAGAGAAGATCCGACAGTCCGGAGCTCCTCTAATCTACCCATTACTAGATTAATCTATTTCTAATCATAGACTAATTATCTTGATTGCTAATCATATCCTTGATAGCTAATTGGAAATGCTCTGTGGCTCTGACATGAGGATAATGACTTCGGGTTTTAGGGGGTAGACCTGCCCCTTCTTTTATAGCCCCATAGGATGAATCTCAGCCCTTGGATCAAACCGACTTGATTGGACGGACTAGATCAACTCCATAGGTCGGTTGTAGGAAGGTTCTGGAAGCAGGACACGTGGTTCCACCAGGGGGTGCCGCGGCACCCCCCTTGCTGCTTGGCCCCACCTGGAAGTGGGTGGACCCCGGCCTAGGCGAGATGTCCTCTCTTCTCATTTTGACCCCTGGAATTTACTCCAATCGCCTTGATTTGGTCCTTTTCTTCTGTTTCTCTATTTTCACTCTTTTTGGCTCTGTTTCCGCTGTTTTCCGGAGTTCTCCTACAAAACTGAGTGTGCACCAAAACTCGTGGAAATCATTTGTAGTAATAATATTTTAGTAACATTCATCCCATGTTTGATAACTTTCCATATAAAAGTGGTCAATAACTACCGTCAACAGTACTACGGGCATGGTGTTCATCACCTAAGTTTTGTAAGTCCTAAGACTTTGAGCCCCAGGCCACTCTTGTAAGACCTATTAATGTCCTACTAATAAAGTTCAATCTTCCTAAATAAATCTGTGTCCACTTTTGTGTTCAATTGAGCGTATACCATGCCTGTGATGCTAATATGCTACCTTACAATACCACGATCAAATGCTAATTATAAACAAAAGAACCAGTTCATTAGCCTCCTACTCCCACTGCTACGGCATATTAGTTAAGTATAGTAGCCTAAATACATTACAATACCATGGATTTAATAGTGCGGCACCGAAGTAGCAAAGCCGAGCAGCTTATGACTATCAAACATGGTAAAACGAATGTCATAGCTAGAGCCATCAGCCGCCTCCCAAACCAAGACCACATAAATGTCCCCAAACTCCATGCCAGCCACCGCAGCAAATATCCTCCACCCTCGGATGATGCGTGCCACGCGCGGGTTACTGCGGTAGCGGCGTAAGACAGATGGAAACCCATTTACGCTGTCACCGATGAAAAGCCTCGAAACAGTCCCTTCACGAAGGTAGCTAGAGAAACTGGTATTGAAGAACTACAGCAACAAGCAAACATATATACAGTGAGGACCTTTGAACCATGTATATTGACTTATATGTGCAATAAGGTAGTTGGTAACTCAAGCATTAATTACCCAAATATTTATCGAATTAAAGCACAACCGATGCACCTAGCACCATGGGCATTCATTCAAGTTTTCGAATTCATAGAGAAAGCGACCAAAAACCAGATATATTTATACTTACAAAATTGGCTCTCCCTCCGACTTGACTAGCCGTCAGTGTGCACGCGTAGAGAGGAAAGCTGGCATCGGCATTATGCCAAATATTTGCCAAAGCATGGATCAGCTCTGGGCTCATGTGGGTGCGCGGCCCGAGCTCGTAGAGCATGCCAAGCAAATTGCCAGGTACTGCGAACACACACAGATCAATAATATCAAACAATCATTGCATTTTATCACATATCTAATATATGTACTATACGTCTTACATAAGACTGAGACAAACATAAAGCCAATTAGCGAACCATGCTACTCAGAAACTAACCATGAACAGGACCACCAGGATTCTGAGCCAGCTCTGCATTTGCAGCGGGGGTTTCTGCCACATCATACCCCACTATAGGACGGTGATCGAGCGGCCTCTCAACCCCATTGGCATCGTAAAGAACCATAGCCAAAGTGTTGCCGCCGGTCCACGCAAGCAAAGCAACATCGCCAGGATATATGCGTTCCAGCATACAAAACTCGCGCCAGCCAAAACTCAGCCTAGGCCTCCCACTACCATGCTCCACGTCAACAACAACACCCATGGGTACTTGGCCATATATAACTACCGAGTCAGACACATAATGAGCAACCTTCATCCAGAAATCGGCAGGAATTTCCTACAGTAATAAAATTAAAGAATTCATGACTCCGAAATTAAACATTGCAGGATTCATGGAACATACATAAAATCACGGCAGTAGCAAGTGTTACTTATGCAGCATCGATTCCAAAAAAAAAAAAACATGGCAAATTTAAGATTCCCACAGATCACTTACAAATAAATAGATGTACGAATAGAATTCATATCCACGTATAACTATACAATTAAATATCTATATATGTAAGCATGCCAATCAAAAAAACAAACGATACGAAGAAAAAAGCAACATTCGAATAGATTTGACCACAAAATAAAAAATCATGACCGCTTAGTACTAGAACAGTTAGTATGGAACAAGTATGAAAGCAATACAAAATCATTTCTTAATACATGTACAAAGAAACAAAGGTTTCATGTGAAGTTAGACAAATTCCTTGTAAACAAATCCATCTCAATGTTTCTCATTACTAATTGCGAATGGATCTGTGTAACCAATCAACAGTATTCAAACATGGACTACAAATTCGTAGAAAAATCAAAAGATATTAGAAGTCATCCATATTACCAGATAGTCCAAGAATGGTGCCGTAAAGGACTTCAGAAAGCTGCATCCTGGGCTCACGGAAAGGGGATCCATCTTAGGGCGCAGCGCCATGCGAACAAAACCAAGACGACGAGGGGGCACCTGGGCATGTGAAGAAATGTAAGTTTGGCAAACCTTAAAATCTGGCAGTCACATTAAGAAGATATCCAAACATCAAGACCCACATACTGAGCCTGCGCTCGAAGATGCCAAATCCAGAACAGGCAAGGGAGCATTGCGCCCTGCAGCACCAAAACCGCGCCTTCATCGGCTGGACCCTTGCCCTTCCGATCAAAAAGGTATCCCATCTACAGCGAACGAAACAGCACGAGCAGCAACACGGCGGCAACGGCGGCAAGATTCAGCCAATTCCTACAAAGCAATTGCAAACAACCACAATACAGATAGGATTCAAGCGGTCAAAGAATCCAACTCAGAAAATAAGAGAAGAAGAAAACCACACCAGCACAGAGTTGATCAAATCAGGCCTGTTGAGGAGCAACTCTGAAAAAAGAGCTGGGCGTCCATCGGGGTCGTCTGACCCAGAAGACGATCGGGAGGACGACGAGCTGGACCACTCGGATGAAGAGGACCCACTGCGGGTCATCACCTGCTTCCCACGACAAGCCGACCTACGGGCCCGTCCAGCCTTTGCAGCACCCTCATCAGCGGCTACCTGGCTCCTCACCGAGGCGGCCGACACACAAGCTGCCGCCGGAGGAGGAGGCGGCGGAGGATGGTCCGAGGGACCCAACGGGGGCCGGCAGGTTGGGGCCAACAGATTCAAGGAACCATCTGTCGGCGTATCGGCCTCATCTCCGGGAGCAGCATCTCCTGGAGCAGGATCCATTGCAGGCGCAGCAGGTGGCGGGGGAAAGACCGGGTACTCAGCGCCAAGCCTCCGGCAAACACGCTTAGCCGGCCGCCCGGACGACTCACCCTTTCGGATGAGGTGTGACCTCGCTCGTTTCGGCATCAAGTAGGGTGGGAGCTCGAGATTGAGAAGCAAAGGAAAAATGGGGACGAATGGAAGCTTGGTTTGTAGACTGCTAGATCTTGGCAAGCAGAAAAGAAAAGCTACTGGAGTTCTAAGCGCAGCGAGTTCCCCTGGCACTTCTATCTTATATATCCCTGCTAGCTAAGTGGAGGACCCCGACCTAGCCAGGCTTCCATCCAAAGGAACCGGCCGGGCAAAAGCCGACCGTACACGAGCACTACTCCGGTAGTCCAAACGTGTGAGACTCATCCACGGGTCCACATCATAAGTAAGAAACAAAGAAAAAAAAACAAGCACAATTTAATAGTTACCTACCAACACCACCTACTGAAATTTTAATTATTACAATTTTATTTAAAAATTCTACTATTAAGTTTTGATATATAGTGACTAATAATTTAAACCTAATCTGATACTCAACATTAAACTTAGCTTTTAATTACCCTAACAAACGCCTACAAATAATAGCATAGAGTGAGCTACTACCTCATCAATAAATGGAAAAAAATATATCATCTAAGCCCTAACACCTAAGTATAATAGATCAAAGCAATATAAAAATGACTAATTGTAGTATAGGAAACCACGAGGAAGAAAAAAGAACTCCCACCAGTGTTTCTCTAATAGGGCCACAACATAGCATACAAATAATAGGATAGAGTGAGCTACTTCCTTAGCAGTACACGGAAATAATTATATCTCAACAAAGTAAACAAAGTGTCAAATGAAATGACACTGCCAAATCAAACAATTTAGCTTTGCCATTACATTGTACTTTACTAGACTAAAACAACCTTGACAGAGACACAGGTACTAAGCCAATGTCATCAGTACTTAATCAATAGAGATAGATTGTGAATGGTAAAAAAAACTTTCTAAGAAAATAAATGGATTTTCAAAATTGTTAAGTACTCCCACCAATCTTTCTAACAAGGGCACAACATAGCCTACAAATAATAGCATAGAGTGAGCTACTACCTCATCAATAAACGGAAAAAAATATATCATCTAAGCCCTAAAATATATCATCTAAGCCCTAACACCTAAGTATAATAGAACAAAGCACTATAAAATTGACAAATTGAAGTATAGGAAAACACGAGGAAGTAAAAAGAACTCCCACCAGTCTTTCTCTAATAGGGCCACAACATAGCCTACAAATAATAGAATAGAGTGAGCTACTTCCTTAGCGGTACACGGAAATAATTATATCTCAACAAAGTAAACAAAGTGTCAAATCAGATGACACTGCCAAATCAAACAATTAGGCTTTGCCATTACATTGTACTTTACCAGACTAAAACACCCTCCACAGAGACACAGTACTAAGCCAATGTCATTAGTGCTTAATTAATAGGGATAGATTGTGGATGGTAAAAATATTTTCTAATCAAAGACATAGATTTTCTAAATTGTTATGTTACCCCTTAAACTAAGATCAAGCATTAAGATTTGATTCACATCACAACGCATGTATGTCTAGTATGCTAGCCAAAATATATGGTTTCGCCAAAATATTTTTGCCAAAATATCGTGCTCAACCGACATTCACATACTGGCACTACTACGCCCGATATTGAACACCTAAATTTGCTATTGGGAAAAAGTTGCTTCAATGAAGCCAAGGTTCCGAACATTTTGCTAACGGCAACACAAAAAAATATTACTACAAAAACATCCTAGCAGCCACAGGTACCCATGAATGAACTACTAACTCAACCCACTACAAATACCGCATTGACCGTTTCCTTCAGCAAAAAAAAACTTTTTTATATACACTACTACACTAACTCATGCAACCAAACATTAAATTCATAAACAAGTAAAATAGGCGCAATTGAAAAATTAAGAGAGATTCCCTACGTCACACTTCGCAACAACAAGTCTATCCTTCTTATGAAGAAACAATGACCACATTGTACAAAACACCTTTGACAAAATAATCAAAAAATAACATGTCCAAAGAAATTAACACACACAATGCATAATTTTTGGTAAACTAAATAGGCTAGCATCAAAACTAAAAAAAAATATACTTTGATACAGTTAGTCAACAGCATAGCCACATCAGATCATACGAATAATACCCACACATGGGCTACTAACTCAGCCCTTTACCACTACCGGTTTCAACAGATGCTTGCAAAAAAAAAGCCAAAAGTTCATTTACATACAGGTACTCTAAACCCTAAACCATGCACATACTCAACCTCTAGCCCCTAAACCATCGTCGCCACTCACATCATTAATTTCTCATTACCAGTGGATTGTAAATGAAACAAATATTTTCCTTGGGTAAATTTAGTATAGAGCAATAGGCACAAAGCAAAAGAAATCAAGGAAACAAACATGTGGTAAAAAAAAAAAGGTCCCCCGTGTGACAAATTCCATAATCCATCTAAAGAAACCAATTGTCCCAACTGGCTCAGATGAAGCATTAAACGTTCCAATTACTACCTCCATCCCCTTGTGTTTGCCATCCCAAATACCATGCCAAAATTTTCTTTGAATCTTCTTATTGACTTCTTACCCAAAAATATAATTCATTTTTAATATACCTTCTTTCATCAATAAATAAACTAAAATATTGACCAATTAATTTTTATTTTCGATTACAGTTTCAAATGATACATACAATCGAACATCAAATTAAATACACGACAAATAACACAATCCATGCTGCACAGGGCATATACCGGTTTGGCCACATCACAGGCCGGAATGCATAGGAGTGTGCGACTAACTCTACCGATAACTAAAGAAAATAAAACCACATCGAAAATGTGAAGAGGCCAATATATCCTTAAAAAATTTATATGAAAACATAATAAGATAAAGTAAATGAAAAAACTTGGTCTAACAATATATTTCAAAAATGAATATTTTATAACTACATATAATTATATTAAAAAAAAAGAAGTGATACCCAAATAATAAATGACCTGTCCCTAAGCATACTTGATGAATTGAATTGTATCAAACAAACGAATAATATACGCTAAATCAAATGCTCACTCCACACACAATACTTGAAAAACGTAATAAAAAAAGTTACTATTATTTTTTCTAAAAAGAACCTATCATTAGGAGAAATTTCATTTAGAATGAAACTTCCAAAACAATACATTCAAAACGCTGTACAAAATGAGCAATTCTCACTGAATCAATTATCGTACAAGGAAAATCTATCTAGAATTCAAACACAAACGAATACTGTCACTTGTGATCTAGTTCACGAGAAGAAACAAACATGAACACGCGAACCGGTGCCATTGGAATCTAGCCATTATGCCAAAACGTAGCATGAAACCTAGCGCCTAGGTACCCAAGCAACTTCCAACCGGATCCAAATGGGCAGGATATGCTGTGTCCCCGAAGGGCAGACAGCGGGCGGCCCCTGAGATTTACACGGTGAGCCATGCAAAAGGCGATCGTCTTTTCCCAACGCATCATCAAAGAACGGTTCCGCGCCTGGGTCCATCGGCAAAGACTTTTGAAGGTCTTCGTGGTAGGGCCGAACCAACTTATAGTGCAAGCCACAGAAAACTGGAACGCAACTCTTGCTGAGAACCCGGACATAAAAAAATCAAATATACTACGATAGACAAGCGGTTGTTGCTTATTTACCAAAAATCTATTGTTCCACCTACTATACATAGAATACAAAATGGAAAGTACTGCAAAGGAAGAGGGTTACAAATAACAAAAAAACAACGTTGCATCCTATCCAATAAAGAGGCAGCAGCTTCTTCATCCGAACGAACTAAATGGATGGGTAAGAACGGAAATAGCTTCATTTCATTGGACAATAGGAGCAGGAACAGTCACTTCGATCAACAGAACACCAGCCAATCAGGCACACCCTGCAACTGCCTCTTCTGTAGCCTTTGAAACACTATTTGGAGAACCATGGACCTGGTGCATCGAGTGCATTTATGGCAATGTGGAAAAAAAGGCCGGTCCCTGCCATAGCAAGCCACCTGTAAAAAAAAAACTTTTCAGACCAAGGACATTAAAGGATATTAACACAAAGGAAAAAATAAGCAATTTGTAAGCTGCAGTTTAATCACCTTTTAATCACCAGCCTTATACGGCCAAGCACACCAACATTTTAAATATACTTGCATAAACAGAACCTCGCCTGAAACTTCAAAAGAGGCTAACATAGAGTATAGATCAACAATGAATCAATCTAGAGAAAAATCCATACTATCTCATCAAGGAATTCTGATATACATAACTTGTGCTCGAAAAAAAGAGCAGGTAAGCACACGCGCTGCCAGTCAATGCCAGAGGCAGCGTGCACCTGTGGCTAGGCCAGCGGCAGCGTGCACCATGACTGCTTTTCAACAGGGAATCTACAGAGGAGGCATTGCTGGACTAATGCATGCTGCATGCAAACACTGGCAATCTTAGGTTCACGCTGATCGAGTGCAAAGAAAAGCCAAACCCAATCCATTCACATGAACGAGCATTAAACTCAGCTACCTAACAAGCACCGCCCAGGACATAAACTTGCCCCGAATGCCACTGAAGTCCCTACCATTATTTCAAATAAAGATGACAATTACCTAGTCTGTCAAACTGAAGGACAAGCTGTAAAATGACAAATGAAATAAATGCCTACTTACTAAGCCCACTAAACCATGCAATGGGGAGCCACTCCGACGTGTTTACAAAAGGGAGCGCAACATCCCCTAACAGATACCGAAACATAGCACCTCGACAAACAAATTACTGACCCACCAAAGAGATGGAGGGAGCAGGGAAAACAAGAAATCGATGCCCGGGAGGCCTCAAGGAAAGCACGGATCAAACTACGCAAAAGCAAATTTAGGCTACCTGTCGCGCAAGATAAGAAGACTCCGTCGCCACCAAGACAAGCACAAATGCCTACGGCCATCTCTACTCAAGGTTACCACCCTACCCACTTCTTCCCAAGCCTAATCCCTCTACTTAGCAAAGAACATAAAAAAAATTATCATAGATTCAGGCTTCGAGTTTCTGCTATATGCTCCACATTTCAAGCCAACATTCAAAGATATAGCAAACACATTGTTGCTTTATGATGAGGACAGATCAGAGCTTCACCTAGAGGACGGTAGAATAGTGAGCGTAGATAAAAAATCCGTCACTAGAGTTTTGGGACTTAAAGATGGCAAATCATTCCCAGACAGTGACTACAAAGACAACAAGCTTGTCACAAACATTGACATACTGTCCAAAATCTTTCCACACACAAGAAAAAAAAGAGGCCTGCATCAGCCACAAGCCTCATTTCAAAAGAAACTATAAAATGTTACTTGAAAGAAAACATATCAAAGCCTTTGGACCACAACAGTGCAAGAATATTCAGGGCGGCAATAGTGCTAGCAGCTGTCAATGACTACATTTTGCCAAACCAAGCAAACAAATCCGTTGCAGCCGCAGCAGTCTATGCAGCCCAAGACCCAGAAGGCCCATCAATCTATGACTGGGCCGGGTTAACCATACAAGCCCTGCAAGAAGCCACCAGGCAGTTCAAAGTGCAGCTCAGGATGATACTTGCGGCCTGGACCATCGAGCATCGAAGGCTGCACTATATTCCTTATAGTAAGTTCTCAATCCAATGTTTATTCCTATCTTTTTTATCAAAAATAAATGTTTGGTTCCAACGGCACAAACAAAACTATTTTTAAATAAAACAACATCAAACTGTGCAATCAAGCTTTAAGAAAAATTGTACACTGACTAGTCTTCTGTAAACATAAATGATACAGGTGTCGTACCTCCTCAATGCAACTACAACAGGCATATGCTACGAAAGCGCAGCCAGCCCACTGATCAGGCATTTCGCTGTAGCAAAGATTAGAGGACTCCTTCGACAGGATCAATATAACCGTTACAGAATCCAGTCACACCAACTGATGCCTGAAGACAAAGAGGTAAAATAGTTAATTATTACATTTAACACAAAACCTTTACACAAAAATAATCCAAAAAAGGGCTTTTCTAATGAGACAAACAACGCCGCATTTCAGTTTGCACAGGCTCTAATAGGAATAATGAAGAATTATCAGATCAAAACTACATCGGAATTGGAAGCCAACAATCTGCAGCCACTACCTTGGGAGAAGGTAAAAAATTCACTCATCGTCAAAATTCCTTATTAATGAAAAACGTTGAATATACATACAACTTTGTCAAATGCCATCACAGAACGAACTAATTAAAAAGGGGCAACATATCTCGAGCATCACAGCAAGCAGTTTTCTAAAAATGGTGGCAACCATTGAACACAGAACCAACTCAAGCCTACAAGCTACAGCAATTCAAGAGGTAAGGAAAAGCTTACAATTATGAACAAAGCATGACTGCCATCTCACAACAATATTGATATCAATACAGGAGAACGCTATAGGGATGATTCAAATATGGCTACAATCTATAGCTATCGAAACAATAGATCACTGCCTACATAGTATCAAAAAAACCATCCAAGGGAGAATAGAAAAACAAGGTACATCTACCTGTGACATACAGGAACATTCAATCTATCCTTATTAAAAATGACCATATATGATTTTTTGTGCTAATCTACTACTGAATTAACAGGAACCAGTGAAGCTTCTGAGACTATTGCAACAACTCCAGCAACGAAAAGGTGCCAACACCGAATCTTTAAAAAGGCTAAACACTTCTACCGAACCAGAAGCACTTAACACCTCGCCACAAAATGGGACTAAAAAAAAAGTTGGGTAAGAAATCTTAAACAAAATCCTCTCGAAACGATACAAATAAACAGTGAAATCCTGCCTCCATGTCTATTCATGATCCACTCACAATATAGTCTCTTCCTAACACAATTACAGAAACAAAATCCATTCATGCCAGCGCCACCATCATGGAGAAGGCCACCCCATTGACCTACACCATATTCGATGGAGACAGCAATGGACCAAAGTTCGACAAGACTGCTACATTACCAAAGGGACAGGACAATGAATCGGAGAAGAAAAGGTGGTCATCGGGGCCTATTTACGATGACATACCGGACGAACAAGAAAATATAACAACTGATATGCAGGCTGCCAATGTAGACAAATCTACACTTATAAAAGGCAGTAAGTACGAAAGATCTGTTTGATTCAAGAAAACAAGAACAATATATAACTATTATTTGAATACAGGGGATCCTATTTTCCGGCGAAGAGTAAAACAAGTCCATCGTGAGCAGCTATCGCCTCACGGCCATGCGGATCAATGAATACCTTTCAAACAGGCGCCCACATGAACCATCAACAAAAAAAGCCAGAAGACACACAATTACCTCCGGAACCAAGCAATACACTTAGATCCCGGCAGACGTTCACCTTGTTTTTTTGAACAATTCCAACTTATTCAAGCATTCCATTGAAGGGTTCATGTAATTGAGGAGAGGAAAACCACTTTATTATTAACCACCTACATGTCTAAATTGCTTGAGGATGCAGCTCAAATTAATCTATTGTGAAGTTAAATTTTATATAGACCCTACTATCCTTCATGTACAATATCAGCTGTGGCTAGGTTATTTATTTGTAGCAAATCCCAAACAAAGTTTAGACTAAACAAAAAAATTGTTTTTTAGGAACACATCCTACCTCAGGCAAGGATCCTCGTGATACGCAGTCTACAAACGAATGTCACGAAAACATTTAACGAACCACTCTCAAGATCGAGCAAGGCAGTAAGTGACTATCGATCAAAATTCGCCAGAATTCCCCTAACAAAGACTGAGCAAAACCTACGGAACGTTACGATAAAACAAATCAAAGATGCATGCAGCCAGAGCAGACAAGGTGGGAGATACCTACTCAACAACAGCCAACTATACACCGTATGTGCACCTCAAACCAATTCAAATCGTAAGAAAAAAAATAGACAAACATCATTGCAAAGTTTGATTTCCACAGGTAAAATTCTGCGCACGATTGGTTGACATAGACCAAACTGAAAACCACACTACCTTCAAGATGGACGATGGAACAGAACTTTTGTTGGGCGATTTGGTAAGCAACATTTCCCTTTTACATTACTATTTATAATAAATTACAATGTACACTCCAGCAGACTAATTTTAATTGTACTTTAATTTTTCGTGCCAAGAAACAACTCGGCAAATACAGACCTCAGCGGCGCCATGTAATATTAAATAACTAAAACTAAGTTATTTTTACAAACCACAGTTAGAATAAAATATAAAAAAAAAATTCAACAACTTGCAGCCTAGGAGCTTATTACGACATCGTTGGGAACCTAGTGACAAATGACTCGGACTAATGCTTCAAACGCTCAAGGCCACATAAGCTAACTAACGCCTACAGCGCATACATTTAATTACTTACCTATTACATAGATTCAGCCTGTCTAGTATAAGCCTAACTATTTACTTATATGTTTTACGCGCCGAAAGATAACAAAACCACAACTCGACACATTGCATTTCCTCACGGCGATACACAAGGAATGTCTCCTTCAACAAATTAACAAAAAAAAAGATTGCGTAAGATGGGACATCAAACAAAAGGAAGCGACAAACTACATGCACACATCAATGAGCGAGGAACTGGATAAAGAATCAATAGTGTCCATACTATCAACCAAGGGAATAAGGTAAGGAGTTAACAAGTAAAAATAATCATCAAGCCTGTTGATCATTCATATATTACGGTAAACTTTCATTCACAACTAAGGGTACACTCCCGAAACAGAGATAGCGAATCAGAGCTCCAACAGTACATTATACAAACGTGCCACCTAGAGGAAACTTCTGCCAGGTAATGCAAAAAGAGAACAACCTAAAACCAGCATTACTCAAATCGATAGTTACTATTACTTCTTTTAAAAAAGCGGAGAACCCTACAAAAATGATCAATGAAGGAAGCATCAACAATACTATAGACGACAACCACTACAAACTAGCGGACAACAACTAGAACCAAACAATTCATATGTGTACCAGTCCTTTCTTGTAATGCACTCCATCTTTGTATTGTATAATTATTTGGAAATCTACTAGTTTC